>VBSM01003157.1:43103804-43142262 GCA_008086735.1 Cheirogaleus medius
AAAAAAAAAAAAAGGGATTGTAAACTTGAGGGTATTCTAGTCACATGCTTCCAACAACACTGATTATAATTTAAAATTTTGGTAAAATTAAAATATGAACATAGATATGAAAGAGTAAAGTTGGGCATTCAGGAGAGAGAGTAATTTACAAATGAAATGTATGTACTCTAATTCTTACTGAAGTAACCTTGAGTGATTAATCTTAAATGAACTCTGTTAGACATAAAAAGCTCAAAAGTATTTTCTTAAAGTCTGCCTGCCAAGAATAAGTGTTTCATCCTTTCAATCTGAGGACACACATACATACACACACATACACACACACACTCTGTCTCTCTGTCTCTCTCTCTCTCTCTCTCTCTCTCTCTCCCTCTCCTCCTCCTCCTCCTCCTCCCTACGCCCATGCCCAACACACACAGCCTTTTGCGTCTTTGATATATCAGAATCCTTTCTTTAGCCTCTTCAGATAGAAGAAGCTCTTCTCCATATATACCTACCATTGTAGCCATGGAAGATTAAAACAAATAGAAGCATTCAAATCATCTATATTATTACTAATATTTTTATTGAGAATTTCAAATAAACACAAAAACAAACAAAAAATATAATGAATTCCCATGTATCTGTCACTTAGCTGCAAAAATGATCAACTCATATGGTCAATTTTATTTCATCCATTCCCTACCTACTTTTTCCTTCCATACTCTATAGCTATCTTTGAAAGAATAAGTGTTATTTTTAGAAATATAAATGCAATATCGTTATCACACCAAAATAACAATAACTCCTTAATATCATCAACTGTCTGGCCGTTGTTCAAATTTCTCATTGTTGATAAATGTCATCAGTATTTTGTTGTCTATTTTTTCCTTATAGTTTGTTTCTTTGAGGCAGGATCCAAATGAGTACCATACATAGCAATTGGTTGATATGTTAAAGTCTCTTTCAATGCACAGATGAAAGGTTCCCCTCTTACCACTTTTTTCTCCATATAATTTACTTATTGAAGAAACTAGATCACTTGTCCTGTAGAGTTTCCTACAGTCTGAATTTTGCTGATTGCATTTCCCTTGTAGTGTTTAACATGTTTTTGTGTATCTCCTATAAATTTGGTAGTTGGGTCTAGATCTAGAGAATTTAATCAAATTCAGGGCATGTTTCTTTGCTTCATCAAAGGGGGTATGTTTCTATTATAAGGCAGATAATGTCTGCCTCATTCCTTTTTTGGTGATGTTAACAAGTTGTTAATGATTAATTCCTAGCTCTACTAATTCATTAGGTTACAAAATATAATATTCTAATTCTATCATTCCTGTTCCATTTATGATCTATAATACTTCAGAGAAGAAAAACCTAACCCATATATACTACTGTTACCCAGAGGTATAGTTTATATAGTAAAGGCAAGATAAATGTTTGTTTTCTTTATTTGCCATTTTTCAAAATAATGAAGTAATTCATTCTCTGGTGACCAATCAGGTGGTTTTTTAAAAGTATCATTATAAACTCATATATTTAAACATATTTTATATAATTTGATACACTGCATTTATTATCCTGTTGATACCCAAGTTATCCCATCTTTAGCCAATTCTAGCCTTTTCAAATTGACTCCTGAGTCCTTTTGACATGATGCTTCCTTGCAATATGGTATGATAACATTATAAACCAACTTTTTAAAAATTCCTTCTTTTGGAGAGTAAAGACAAGAAAGGGAGACAGTTAAGGGGTGTGATTCAGTAAATATTTTGGAGTCATCCTAATGTAAGTGGTATTTGAAACTGTAAGAGTTAAGTTTTGTAACTGAAGAATCAACAGCCAAATACTGAACTGTATGGAGGATTATTTTGTGAGAAGAGTAAAAACAGCAGGAGAGGAACAGTCAGACATGAAGAGAGAAACCATTGGTATACTGGCAGAAGAGCACTGAGGTTTTCAAGATGGGAGTTGTGGTTGGGTTTTTAACTGAGTAATTCATGGTGCACACCCTTAACAACTACACAGACCCAGATGTCCTTGGTGACAGCAGACACTTCATGCTATAGGTTCAACAGACATCTGTTGAGCACCTGCAGCTTTCTACACAATGTCCTTGACATGTTCAAAAACATCTTATTTAATCCTCAGGATGTTTTACAGTAGAAATTGCAAGCTGTGTTTTACAGATGAGGAAACTGAACCATCTTGGCCAAAGCCACAAGGCAATAAGCTGGATTGCTGAGTCTATTACAGGACAGTTGTTGGGTCACTGAAAAATTGTGCTTGATCAGTATTTTGTTGCTGTTCAGTAGTATGTTAAATTAGTAATCTTTAGTCATCATTTAGATTGTATTTACTTCTTACACAGCAGGTTAGTAAAAAAGAAAGAAGAAATGGATTTGAAACTGTTGATTGAAATTAATGCAACTGGCAATTCAGGACATGTTTCCCCCTCAAAAAGGAATATATTATATCATAGAATTATTATCAGTACAGTGCAAAACTTCATTGTGATTTAATTTACTCATTTGTGAAAATAGTGATAATATCTATCTTCCAGGATTACTGTAAGAATTAAATGAAGTGATACTGATAAATAATAATAACTATACTAGCAATTATAGCATGATATTAGGTACCTAGCACTATGCTAAGTACTTTACAGTCTATAATCCTACTAGCCCTATGAGATAGGCACTAGAATGTCTTCATTTTACAGATTAAATAACTTGCCTAAGGTCACACAGCTGGTAAACAGAGCCAAGATTCAGTCCAGTCCCAGAGCGCAACCACTACATATATTGCTTCTTTTAACATAAATGATGAACATGAAAGCTCTTAATCAAGTATGGTGCCTAAAACTGCCATCCACAAATAATTAGTTTTCATTTTGTAATGCCAATTCTGAATATTTTCTTAATGATGTGCTACTAAAGAAATGAAAAAATGATATTTTCATTTTTGTAATTGCCTTACATGAGTTTTAAAATTTCTTTCCTAGCTCAATGTCAATTGCTGCAAGCTTAGTGAGTGAAGATACAAAGACCAAGTTTTTGAACAAAATGGGCCAGTTGACAACGTCAGGTGCCATGTTGGCCAATGTGTTTCAGAGAAAGAAGTAGAAGCTGGAAGGAAGCCCCCAGTAAACACTAAGATGGACCTCAAGCAGACTGGTTCCTTGTACTTGAAGTACTTGCCTTTTTTATTTCCTCAGTTTTATGTTGTTGCATTATAATTTTATCCTAACCTCCAAAGATATTTGCACTGCTTTTGATTATTGCTGTATATCTGTTGATTTTGGAGTTAACAACTGTGGTGATAGAAAATTGAGTTGATAGTCTGTACCAAATCCCTCGTCTATGTTCTTGTGTTTCAGAATAATTTTTTATATATATATATATATAGTGAAGAAGGTTTTTTTAATTTTTGGATGGGATATTAGCAAATATCTGTATTATACACTAAGCTATTACAATGGTACTTAAAATAATGTAAATTTGAAGTCATTGTTATAAAGTAATAAAAGTGGAGATTACTTAAGTATTTAAATTATGAAAGAATAATGCAGACTTTTTATTGTTTCTTAACTGACTAGAAAGAGCCACCAGCATTACTCTGTGCCTTTAGGACTTCAGTTTGTGTATTCTGTAGGAATTGTGTACATTCCATTCACACAGTATTTCTTTAGGATGCTGTGATGAATTTGTTACAAATCCTACAGTAAATAGCTAATGATGAAACTTTCAACATTTCAGAGCTCTCATGAAATCCTTTAAGTGCTATTTAAACCTCCCCAGCACTTGCATGCGTGTAATGGACTTACCTAAAGAAAGATAGCACATAAGCATGGGGAGTGGTAACCAAGGTGAAATTTACAAACTGGTGTGTAGTAGATTTAAATGCTGAAAAATAAATGTAACTGAGAAGAGCTAATAATTGTGAAATTATTCCCAAATTGAAATACAGAAGAAGATATAGTTTAAATCTGAAATTTAACACTTACTATGTAAAACATTTTATTTAAGATGTTCTCTAATGGTTTTAATTTTAGAGATTTTTCATTCTGTGTGTCACAGAGAAGTACTGAAAAGTTAAGGACATTTGGGGGCTGCTTTTTTCCCTCTAAACTAAAAATGACACTCGTTAAATTATTATTGGTTAATTACCACCTTATCCCTTAAAGTCAGTGACTATTCTTGTGTTTGATATGTATATTATTATACATACAGTCTTAAGTCAGTGTACAGTTCCACTGGAATTTGACAGTTGTCTATACAGTCATGCAAATTGAAGTAGAAAAGAGTGCTGGGCATAGAAAGGGGGTGATTGGTTTGGGGGGTTAATGTGAGGCCTTTTTGAAAAATGAATATTTTGATAAAGAGAATTCTCATTTGAGCACAGTTGATACACATAGGTGATTCTCATATTTGTTGTATAAACTGGTTTAATACACTTGAAACATAGTTGGATCACATTGACTTCCTGGGAAAGCTAGCTTACCACACATTCAAGCTTATAAAATAATTTACCATAGGCAAAGCCATTTAAAAAGTTCATTCTGAAATTATTTCATTTACCTACAGTGAAATAATTGTTGACTAGTCTTTCTGAAAACTGTTGGATTCTAGGCATTCCTGAGAAATTGAAAGTGGCTACCTTTCATGTCAAAAAATGTTGATCTATTATAAATAAAATGTTTTTGCATACTTGTTTTTGTTTGGTTTTGGCTATGTGTTCTATTTTCTCTTTGAAACACTATATCTTATATCTAAGCAAAAATATGAGAACATATATTCATGAAAATGTACTAGTATTTTAGAAATATAATCTATATTCTATATAAATTACCTGTTTTTACTAAAAAGGGATTGTTGCTATAAAACTAATACATTTCAGAGATGATTCAAAGAAAAATGTTTAAACTCTGATTTGCTTTGACATATATAGAATATATGTATATTACCAGGAATGGATATAATGTATTTTTATTGTGAATATTTTTATTAATTAGTGAATACATGTATTTAATTGCTAATGTTTTTTTAAAAGGCAATAAGAAGCAAAATTCACAATATATTTCAAGTGAGGCTCCATTATTGTACAGTTAAATATCTTAATATCGTTAAGATTTTCACTTTGTATTTTTTTAGTAAAATATGGACTCTTTGCAGACAAGACAGACACTAATCATTGAGACACTGAGTGTGTTATTCCAAAATGATCCTAAAACTCCCATACTCACTCATTGTTTTTAACAGCAGTAAACTTAATGAATGGTATGAGGTTAAGTATTCAACTTAATGAAAAGATAAATTCACAAAGTAATCAAAAGCTAATTTGAAATTATGCCTGTGTTTCCAAAGCAATCCAGAGATTAAATTTTTTCAGAAATCCAGAAGTGCCATAGTTACCAATTTAGTTGAATTCTTCCAAGGACAATGCTTGAATGGTAGCAATATGTATCTCTGTACATAGATGTCCTTGACCTTCATTTGTTTGCATCAGTTACCCCTTTTGAAAGATTATTTTGCTAAACATCAAATTGACTTTCAATCTAAATGAAATTGTAACGTAAGTCAAGCCATCCTTGGTATAGATTACTTTTAGATAATGTTAGCTATTCTACTCTACACTGTAATTTTAATAGAGGTCTCAAGGTGCTATCAAATTTCTTTTTCTTACAAAAAAATTGATTCAAATAGTCTGTGATAAAATTTGGGGAAGTGAAATCAGTATGTTTTGAATTATCTTTTCATGATCTCATTTTTCAAGACAGCCTATTTTGGACCATTGTTTGAACTTTAAGGACAACTTTGTCTAGATACTACCTTGTTGATCTTTGAACTGCAATAGCTAACTACAGCTAACATTTTTTGCTGGTTACACTATCTTAACTAGTCTTTGTGTAAAGAATGTATATTTAAAGACCTTTGTAATTAGCAATTCTAATTCCTAAAATTCTCCAGATTGGCCAGGTAATAAAATTCCAACTTTAATGTTGGATATTAACTCTCTTATAAGCAAACTATGAAATAAATTTAGCCTTTCATATGAATAGACATGTGTTTGAAAGTTCTAACGTAACTTTAAAGTGTGCTTATTTTTGATACTATTTTATTTCAGTACTTTTAAAAAATAATAGATAAAAGATAAACTGTACTAATCAAAAATAATGTATCTGGTAAATTTGTACATATTGGCAAAATAATTGGATTTTAGACTATTTTCATACAACATAAAGGTGTTCTGCATGCATTTCATCTGTTGAATTAGCTCTCTCATCACAATCTCAGAGTGGCACGTCTCATCATTTATATTTTCCCTTCAGGGCCAACTCCAGGACACTGTTTTGATTGCCTTCTTTATGGTTTACTTTGCATATTGAAGAAAAATCTTAAAAATTCCTGTTTTCTATAAGAACACACCAAAGTATGTAACAGTTAATGTAAATTTAATACAGCATAAAAAACTAATTTATTATATTTTTTGATAGTATATAAATAATACCTTCAGTTCAGTGTTGTAAGGAATGTAAACTGTTTGCTTTTCTCCAAAGAGGCTTCAATAAATCTGGAAAATTCTGTCCAAAGTATATCTACACAAAGAACTTTATTACTATTTAAATTCATTTTATTCCATTAAAGACTATCCATTATATTTATTTCAATGAGTTTATTGCATGAATAAATTTCTTGAGGGACTTTAATGCAGTAAAATTTGTGTTCTTTATAAACTGGCATTTTGTGTTGTGTATTATAGGTATTAAATTCTTTGTCAGTGATTTTTTTTTTTTTAGGGTGTTATTTGTTGATACCAATCTGCTTTTTATAATTTTAACAACTGCTTTCTTACTGAAAAAGTAATCCTTTCTTAAACTGTTGGCATTTTCAACCTTAGATGTTTTTAATACATGCATTTTCAATGAAGCTGAAAATGTTACAAATATCTCTATAGAAAATGTACATTGCCGAGTAATATAAATCTAATAATTTCTCATTGACTTTATTACTTCATAGATGCTTTATCTTCATTTCTGATCATTACTTGACAGTTCTTTAAATTTTTACCTTTCTCTGTTCATAAGCCTTCCTGTCATATATTAAATAATGAACCTTATAAGTGAATACTTTCATAATGTAAATTGTTTTCTAATTTATTTTTTATATGGATTTTATAAATATGGTCACCTTTTTAACAAATTCTTTTCCTACCCCTAAAGCATAAGAATAATATGTTCTCTATTCCTCACAGGACATTATAAAAATTATATAATAGTAAACCTGAAAATGATTTAGCACTTATAAAGTATTATGAAAAGTTCAAGATGGAATTAAAATTTTTAAATCACTTAATAAAAACATGAGCAACTGTGGATAATCCCCTCCCCCATATTTTTCTTAGATCTACTTTTCCAGTAAGCAAATAGGTTACCATGCCAGACATGATTCACATAAAATCGCAGAAGATAGAAACAACTTTTGATTGTACTTTTGCCTACTTTTACCTCTTCCAGAGTTTCTAACCTAGTGAAGACTACTAGCAAGATGATTTTACTTTTTATTTACCAAAACTTGTGATTAAACTGAGTAGTCAACCTAAAATTTTTCCATTATATAATTTATTTAGGTTTCTGAAAAAGACTTTACCCTTTGTAACTTCACTTGTGTCTCTTAGTATATTTTTGATTCTTATAGTAACCAGCTTCCTTTGACATTTAGTTTGAACATGTAGGCTTTCTTTAATCTCCTAGCAACTAAACTTTTCATACTAGTGGGAGAAAAATAAGAACTGACATTCCTTGAAAATAATTGACTCCTAGTGTTACCTAAAAGAAAAGTAACCAGTGACTAATAATGAAAAAAATTAGAATCCAGGTTTCAAAAGCAATCCAGGTAACCAAAACGATTTGTATCCCTTAATATTTTGAAAAAATGAAGAATCCAGGTTTCTTGCTGAAGCTATAAAAGTCTTCATATCTATTTGGAGACCATTTTGTTTTCTTTGCCATACTGCTAAAACTCTTACAGCATTTTAATGTAATTATTATCCCCAAGAAATCATGGAAAGGTGACAGAAGACTAAAGATGGACAGACATCCTGATTTTCAAAAAGGAGAAGCCAAGAGATTTTACAAAATTTGGATTTCCATTTAGTTTTCAATCTAAATAATGTCTCTTCAAGTTGGCCTTTTCTGACTACCCAATCTACAGTAACCCCCTGTAATTCCCTCATACCACCTTTTTTTTTTTCGTGATTACTTGTATCAGTACTCATTTTCTTGTTCTCTATTCTCTATTTTTCTCACTGGACTCAGTGCCATGAGAGGGAACTATCCTTTTCAACCAGTTTCTCTTTAATACTTGAAGAATGCCTGGTATATGATAGGTTTTCAGCAAACATTGATTGAATGAATTAATGAATTTTCGAGCTTGATACCAGTTCCATGCAAGATTGTCAATTAGATTAAAAGGATGGTTTGTGGGCTATAATTAGATGTTCCCCAAAGCAGTATGAGTTTACTAAAACTACATGCCAAACTAACCTAATGTTCTTTTGCTAAAGATTATAGAATCATTCATCATATATTTATGGAATACATATTTTGTACTAGGCGTAGGGATACAGTGAATAAGACCTACACATAACCAACCCTCACATAGCTTTTAGCCAGGCCAGGAAACAAACAAGTTGAGAGATAAGGGCTAAGGGGGATTTACTTTAATTAGGGTTATCCTTATGGTTTACTTTGGAAGGTTTCTCTGAGATGACATTTTACCTGAGAACTGGGAAGAATAGACTTTAACCACATGAAAACAGGAAGAGAAAGCAGTAGAGCAGTATGTGCATAGGCTGTAAGGTAAGAAATAGTGCTGTGTTCAAGGAACAGAAACAAAAGACCAATGTGGCTGGAGTGAGAGTATCAGAAGATGAGATTGAAGAGAGGCAAAGACTTTATTCACCACGGTTAGAAGTTTGGAAGCCATTGAATAATTCACGTAGTAGAATTACTTGATCCAATTATTATGGCTAGATATAATTCTATGTAAGAATGCTTTGCAGGAGGGCAAAGGTAGAGGCTGAAGGCAGAAGCTAATGCAGTGGTCCAGACAAAAGATGGTGGCTTGCACAAAAATGGAGGGAATAGGGCAGCTCTGAGATAAATTTTGAAAGTAGAATTAGCTTAACAGATTGGACATGAAGAGTGAAGGACGGAAAAACCAAGAACATCACCTAGGATTTGGGAAGAAATAACTGAATAAATAACGGGTAATGACAATAATGAGGAAGTGAAGAACAAGTTTATGGAGTTAATCTATTTTGTTTTAGATGTGTTAAATTCAGGATGTCTGAGAGTTGCCTGTGGAGATGTCAAATAAGAAGTTAGCCAAGACTAGATCTCAGGAGAGGTCAGGACTGACTATTATGGAGTCACCAATATTCGGATAAAACCAGGGGACTGGATAAGACAGCTTGGGGAAAGAGTAACAGTAGAGAAGAGAATCCAAAATAACTCTGGGACACTCCATATTTGGAATTTCAGCAGAGCAAAAGGAACTACTAAAGGTGTCAGTCAGAAGGAGTGGACAGTGAGGTAGGAGGGAAACCAGGAGAGTGTGGCATCATTGAAGCAAAGATAAGGGCATTGCAAGGAAGGGGTTGATTTGCTGTTTCAATTGCTGCTGTCAGTCAAGATGAGGATGGATCTGATACCCATTGGAAGATTAAAGTCATTGATGACTTCGATACTAGTTTCCGTGGATTGGTGGGAATAGAACCCTGATTGGAATGGGTTAAGGAGAAACAACCAGAGATAGCTCTCTAAAGAAATTTTGCCAAGAAGAGGAGCATAAGCACTGATAGCTAGAAGGAAACATGGGGCCATGGGAGGGTTTTACTTAGTTTTGTTTTATAATGGGAGAAATCAGATCGTGTTCATATGCTGATGAGAATAAGCCAGTAAAGTGAGACAGGGTGATGATGCAGTAGCAGCAACAGGCAATAACTGTGAGAATGAAATCCTTGAGAAGGCAAGAGGGGGTGAGAGAGCACAAATGGAAGGTTGGGCCTCCACTGTAATGAGAGAAAGCAGAGAATAGATACACTTGCAGGTAACTGGTAGATTTAGTGGTGGGAAGATTAGGGGGTTTCCACTTAATTCCTTTTATTTTCTCAGCGAAGTATGAAGCAAAGACATTAGGTAGGCTGGCATATGGGAAGTACTGGAGGTTTGAAGAGAAAGAAGGTAGCAATGGCTGTCTTCAAGAATGGCAGAGTGAATTATGGAGGGAAGTGCAGGATTGCCAAGCAATTTTGAGAGCCCATTTGAAAACAGTAATTATGAATTTAATGAAAGGCCAGTGAACACAATTGTTTTTCATTTTTCTTTTCCCCAGCCAGGATCAGCTATTCCAGAACAGATGCACAGAGTAAAGTATAATCAGGGCTGGGTTTTTCCAAGTGTGTAATGAGAATGAACAAGGGCGTTAAAGGTGCTTGCAGAGGAATGAGTATAGTGATGAACCATAGGATATAAACTGGGTAAGGGAAAAAGATATTGGGGCAAATGTCAGAGGAAAAAAATAATGTGAGGAATGGGTTTCAATAAAGTAAAAAAAAAAAATGTGTTATAGTGAGAATATTCAGGTAAGTGAACTGGAAGGATACTTCCTTTGGAAATAGAAATAAGCAGCTAAGATACCTGTTCTAGCTACAGGTGCTAAGGTACAGAGGTTTGGGAGAACAAAAGTAAAAATGCTCCACTTAACACAGAGCAGTGAAGGTGGTACCAGGATTCTCTTAGTATAAGATGGAGAAGAGACTCTCCAGAGAAGAGGTTGAAGATATAGGTGAGATATCTGAAGACAGAACATGATTTCCATGGGCCCAATGGGTGGTGGGGAAGGGTTAGAGATTAAGTTACTTTAAGGAATATTTTAGAGTAGCTCACGGGTTAGAGTCCAAGTTAAAAACAACAACAACATCAAAAAAAAACACTTCAGCTTCTAGTAAGTAAGGTAAACAGATTTGTGATGATGTGTTAGACCTGATATTCTGAGAAACCAGGTTGTTCCTTTAAACTATTATAGAACAGTAGGCTCTGTTGGGCCTCCCTCCTGGAGATCAAAATGGTAGGGGGGCCAGGGAAGAGACTGAAGTCTTTCTAAGATGACAATTTTGTTTCTGTTTTTGGTTTTCCTTTATAAAGATCTTGGTTGTTTCTCCTTGGAAATTTTAGGATCTTCTCTTTAATCTTTGTGTCAAAGTAATCTTATAGTACTAATAGGGTCCTGTTTATTCAATCTGAAACTCATTTTTATTCCTGGAAACTATGTGCCTAGTTAAAAATTCTTTGAGAAGAAAGTGAATATAAATATTGGGAGGAAACTAGCAGTCTTTCAGAATGTCCCTTTTTTCTTTCATATTTGCTACTTACCTATTTCATTTGTTCTGTTTTCTAAAAGAGTTCCTGGACTTTATCTTCCAACTCTTGAATTGTGGGGTTTTTTTGCTTTTGGCATTTATGCTTATTTAGGGACCTCTTTTGTGTTTTCTGATACTTTTTCTTAGCATTATATTCTTGTTTCAAGGATACAAAAACTTCTTTTATCTCCTTGAGAATATAAATTATAATTTTTTTATTTTCTAGTTTATTGCTTATCTCTGTTTCCTTCAGTGTTTTCTATTTGTTCATCATCTACTCTTTCATATTTGGTATTTCCTCAAACATGGTCACCTTTGGTTATTCCTTCATATTTAATAGTGAAATAAGAAGCTAATTGGGATCTTTGTCTATTAGATATTGGGAGAAAATTCTCTATAGGTGTCTAGTTTTTGCAGGTCTTACTGACTTCCTTTCTTCCAGACTCTCTCTTTAAGAATGCTTGTAGAGTGGGCAGCCTTGGAAAATAGAGATAGTGTTTTACTCCAGAGCAAAGAATAAATTTTTTTTCTTCCCAGTATAATAATGCCTTCCTCTGGGGCAAGTCAGGCAGGATTAATATTCAGGATTAAAGATTCGGGTTCCCTAAACTCAGGGTTCCTCTGCCGTCACGCATGTTGAGGCATCGCATCTCTTTGCATTGCCCTGTGGGAATTGAAGTTCAGGGAACTGAAGAAAATGCTCATAATTTGGTTACTACTATTGCTATGAGTAACAAACTGTCCTTTGTCTCTGACCCAGGAACCTTGTGTTTTCTGCCAGCATCCATGAAACAGGCCAATTTGTTAGCTTGCAAGTACGGTAAAATCTCAGACCCTTCACAGTTCTTGTTAGTGGGTAGGGCTTATCTGACAAGCTTCCCTACCCAAGAGAAATCTCTGCCAGGATATCCTCATGAAATGTAGTAGGCTACTTCCTCAACAATAGCCCTGTAATTACCATAGTGAGCTTTAAGTAGTCATTTCTTACAGAGTCCCTCATTATAAATCAAGAATACCAAAGCAGAATTCAGGAAAGGAAATCCACAAGGGACCAAGATAATGCAATCCAAGTACACTGCTCTCTGATAATTTGATTCAAGGCCAAAATTCAGATGTGTACCTAAGGGATCCATCACCAAATAAGTTGGAAAATGCTCCAGACTAGAGAGCCCTTTCTTGTCTGAGGTGCACATCAGCATATTAAAGATTCTGAGAATTTCTTCTCAGTAAAAAAAAAATGGATTTAAATTCGTTTAATATAGCCTTTCTCAAACTTATTTTGCCAAAAAACATTTTTTTTAAATGTCTCTATTATTAATATCCCAACAAAGAAGTTTCCTAGGAATATACTTTGGGAGACACTGATCAGATGGACTTCAAGATCTTTAAACATTATTTCCTACAACCAAATTCTTAAAAGGAGTTGAATGGTAGAGTTTGAGGATATATTCTTTGTCAAGAAATGAAGAATACAAATGACCTGTGTGTTTTGAAATGTAAAGGCATTTCTCTATTTTTTGATAAGGTTTGCAATTTTTTAATGAAATTTTAGGAACCTAGTCATGATATTTAGCGTAATCTGAAAGGAATGCAACTGCTCTTTACATAAAGAGAGGTACACTTAAAGAGAACCTAAGGTAGCGATATCTATTAAGTAAAATAGACAGTGCAACCCCAATCACTGCATAAAGAACAAGGCCAAAACAATGAGCTAGAGCCAGATCTGCCACTAGAAACAGCTGTACTTTTGTTCCACCATAAAGACAAACAAGCACTTCAGCCTCAAAATCCTATGGATGCTGTAGGACGGTTGAGTAGAAAAACTATTTCTGTAAAGGGCCAGGTAGTAAATATGTTGAGCCTTTTTGGCCAAGCGATTACTTGACTCTATCACTGTAGTGCAAGAGCAACCAGATTATATGTAGTAAATAAACAAATAGGCATGGATGTGTCCAATACAACTCTATTTACAAAAACAGGAGATAGGCCAGATTTGGCCCCTGGGCTACAGGACATAAAGGTGCTGGTTTTAGCCTGAAAGTTTCAGAGTAGCTGTTACTAGTCACCTATCACAATCATTAAAAAGAAAAGAAAAGAAAACTCAAAAGGAGGCCCTTTGACACAAAGAGATCATTTTCCTTTATTTAGATTATTTGATATCATTCTTTAACAGAATTCTCCTTCCAGCTGTGGCAAATCTGTTTGTTTCAAGTTAACTCTCCTAATGAGAACAATGGGAAAGTCTAGACAAAAGATGAAAAATAGGTTAAAAAGTACCAGAGAGCTCTCAAGGCAGTAAAGACTTATAGGTCCAAGATCCTGTAGCGAAGGGAAGGCCAGAAACATGAACCAAATATTTCCCCAGGAGGCATTTGCTGATTTGAGGTGAGGATGAAAATCAGTGCAGAGCTTCCAGTCATCTCACAAGGCTGGGGGAAACAAAGGAGAAAAGACTGGTAAAAACCAAGATCTTTGGTAAGGACCTCAAAAATGTTATGCCCTAAAAATGAGGGTGAAATTAAAATAGACCACCTTTGAGTCATCTTAGTCTACGTGTGAAGCACTTCAATCCTGAGTGTGTTAATGTGATCTGCTCCTGATCCTCCTTACTGCTTGCCAGAAACAAAAGCATATCTTCCCTAAGGAAGAAAACACCATCCCAAGCCTCAATTCAAGTTTTGTACTCAGTATCTTCAATCAATGAAAAATTACCAGCTATTTGAGGAGACAAAACTAATTAGCCAAAAGCTACTAGAAGAGGGAGAAAAGGTAGAAACCAACTTATAGGAGAGCCAGACATTAGAATTTCATACAAACTTTAAGATAACTATGATTAGTGTGTTCACAAAAATAACAAACAAAATGCAAAATTCAGCAGAAGGCTAGATATTGAAAATGAATCAAATGTAAATTTTTTAAATGAAAAATACAGTGACTGAAAATTAGAACTCAATGATCGGTATAACAGCAGATTAGATGTAGTTGAAGAGAGAGTTAGTGAACTGGCAGATAGATCACATGAAAACAGACCAGCACAGATTTTTATAAAAATGCAAAACAGAAAAAAGTGTAAGAGTCATATGGGGCAGAAGGAGAGGAGAGAGGGAATAGGCCAGAAATTATTTGAAGGAAGAATGGTAAGAATTTTCTCAAACTAATTAAAGGTATATTCTTTATATGGCAATGAACCATAAACAGGATAGATACAAAGAAACTAAACTTACATATGTCGTAGTAAAACTGCTGAAAACCAAATACAAAGAGAAAATCTTAAAAGCAGCAACAATAAGACTGATAATGGACTTAACAGAAAACAAAGGAATGATACCTTTAAAATGGTGAACGAAAATAACTACCACCCTAGAATTCTATAAGGGTAAGTCCCCCCACCCTTATTCACAGTTTTAGTTTCTGCAGTTTCAGTTACTCGTGGTCAGCTGCAGTCTGAAAATATTAAATGGAAAATTCCAGAAGTAATTTTAAGTTTTAAGTTGCACACCATTCTAAGTAGCATGAAATTACAAGCCATTCCACCTCATCCCACTTCATCCTGTCTGGGACGTGAATCATCCCTTTGTCCAGTGTAACCACACTCTACACACTGCTAACCCATTAGACACTTAGTAGCTGTCTCACATCAGATTGACTGCTGTGTTCAAGTAACCCTTATTTTACTTATCCTTCTTCAGTAAAATGATGAATAAATTGTGATACATTCATCCAATACTATACAGTAATAACATGGATGAATCCCACAAACATAATATTGAACAAAAGCTATGCACAAAATTATATATAATATATAGACTCCATTTATATGAAGTTCAAAAGGAGATAAAACTAATCAGTGATATTATCATTCAATCTAGAAGAATGAGGGGTAATGCCAAATGTGAGCATAGATGGGCTTTTGGGGTGCTGGTAATATTCTATTCATGGTTTGAGTGCTGGTTATAAGTATGGTTTCATTTTCTGATAATTCATCAAGCTGTACAATTTATGTCTGTTATACTTCAATATGACTATTATTAAAAAGAAATCATTCTATCTCAATCAAGATAGCAGCATCAGTTATCTATTGAGGCCATTCTGAACCTAACCAGTATGAAAGTAAAGCTTTGCACTCAGCATATAGGATAACACTTGTGCTTCTGTTTATGTGTAAGGGACATACAGCCACCTCCTCCAAATGTGGCACCAAATCATTAGAGTTCAGAAAAAGGAAAATAGAGGAGATGCAAATTATATCCCTGTTTCTACTTGATACTATTTTATCTGTAACAAAATATCCAAAAAGTATGTGATATCTACTAGTTTTACTCATACAATTTAGAATTTCATTTATTTTATTTTTTTATTATTTTTTTAATTTTAGAAAAAAATTAATTACTTTTCTTATATATAAATATAATTCATCTTTGCCAGGTGGCCGAGCAACTAGATGGCAGCCAGGCCCCCCCTAGAATTTCATTTATTTTGAATACCAAATCTGTAGAACTAAAAAAATCCTTGTCTACCAAAGTAAGCAAGATAGGTACCCATGTATACAGTTCAAAAGTTTTCAAATTATATTTGGGTGTCATTATGGGATAGTACTGCACCTTCATTTATCTGAGTCAATACTGATTTATGAATGGTTTACTTTTGTTTAAAAAGTGTTTTATAAGCGATATGAGAGAAAGAGCAAGACATTGCAGAGTAGGTAATAAAATAAAAACATCTCTATTTATTAGTAAGTTTTTACTGTATGATTTGTAAAGTCTTATGTTTACTCAATTACTTTAAGTCTTTAATGTATTCTCTTTATCTCCATACCCACTAACAGCAACGATTTTCTTATCGCCATGTGAAAAAAATCACAAAAACTGATGAATTTTCATTCTTGCTGACGTTTATAAGCATTTTATTTAAAAGATCGTGACTACATTTTCTGGTGTTTAAATGAAGACCTATTAAAATGTAATATAATACTTGCAAGCCATCCACTAGAAACAAAAATGATAGCCACATTTTTATTTTACCTTTTTAATTCTGAAAACTAAAGAGTTCACGCAGAAGTGAGGAGAGGTGGGGATTTCCAGTGTGAGTTGCACACTATCCATATAAAAGAGTTTTCATATAAATCTATGATTCCTGTATATGTATGATATGCTTTGTTTTCCCCCAATACAAATAAGAAAGTTTGTTGTTAGCTAATTACTTTTTAAAAATTGAAAACATTTAACTTTAATAAATATTAAAGCATCTATTGTTTAAAACATTTTTACATTTAGTACATATAACCAAAATTTAATTGTACATGTGCTTATAAATGTGAGTTTTTAGAATCATAAGCAACATTTAAGCTAGTTTCTGCAAATGTTGATCAACCATCTTAGCTATAATGTATGCATTCTTCAGGTGATATAGAGAAACGGTATTTGACATAAATTTTCTCCTAATGCTGCTATTATGTATAAGAAAGGTAACATCCTCAAGCTCATTTTAATGGGTTTTGTTATTAACAAATAGTATTATACGTTAATGTTTATAAAAATATTCGAATTATTTGAGTGATAGTTCTGAAAATACAGAAATAGTCTTTTTTTTTTTTTTGAGACAGAGTCTCACTTTGTTGCTCTGGGTAGAGTGCTGTGGCTTCAGCCTAGCTGACAGCAACCTCAAACTTCTGGGCTCAAATGATCCTCCTGCCTCAGCCTCTTGAGTAGCTGGAACTACAGGCATGCTACCACCGTACCTGGCTAATTTTTTCTATTTTTAGTAGAGACAGGGTCTCGCTCTTGCTCAGGCTGGTCCTGAACTCCTAACCTCAAGCAATCCTCCTGCCTCAGCCTCCCAGAGTGTTAGGATACAGGCATAAGCCATTGCACCCGGCCCAGAAGTAGTCTTGAAGAGTATTTAATTTAAAAAAATTTTTTTAAATTTTTATTTAATATGTTAAAATGGGCATTCTACTGTTCAAAAGTGTTTCCAAAATCAGCACACTCTCCTCTGGGGCTTTCCAAGCAGAAGTTTTAAGTCCCCTAATCTTTCTTGAAAATAGAAGAGGGTAATGTTAGAAATGTGCCAGGAATAAGGCTTGGTATTTTTCACGAAGTGCCACAATGAAAGTACCTTCTCCCACAAGTCAGTTCCTTTTAGCAAAATCATAATCTCATACAGCCTTCCTAACCACTGCTTTTTCTAGAAAGTCTGTCCCCTCATTCAAGACAGGCCAGATAACTCAACATTATTTCATCTGTACTTGAGACCATTCCTGTGTTCACTTCATTTAGAGAGTTAACATCTATTTTCCAAATTTATACAACTGTCAGTTAAAAATGCAAAAGTACTTTTTCCTCAATGTAAATAATTTAGAAGCATCAAAAGCAAAATGAGTAGTTTCTCCTTTCCATTCTACAACTCACCTGATGTTAAAATTTTGGTGCTGAGTGAGGCAGGACTCCTGCTCCAGCGTCAGACAGCCCGGATTTGAATCCCAGCGCTGCCCCTTATTGGCAACTGACCCTAAGCAAGTTATTAACCTCTCCATGCCTCGGTTTCCTCATCTGTAAAGTGGGAGTATAGTACTCCTCACAATCTGTTGTGAGGATTAAATAGATCTGTAAGTGTGAGTATGCTATTAGTGTTTACTATTATTCTTTCCAGAAACTTGCATTTATGGTTATTTATTATACAAACAAGGGATGATATTACTCTGTAACTTGCTTCTTTTACTTAATATATCAAGAACATCTTTCCAAAACTACTTAATTCTCTTAAATAGCTGCATTGTATTCTTAACTATGATGGACCATAATATTTTCCACTATTTGTCTATTAACATTCACATTTTTTTATTTTTGTGGTTTTATAAAAATGCCACAGTAAACATCCTGGTGCTTCTTTCTTTATGTATTCATATATTAGATTCGAAGATAAGGAATTGCTTCATTAAAGGATATTTGCATTTTTAAGTTTTTTAATCAAGACTCCCAGATTCCCTGCCAAAAAGCACCAAAGTGACTGGGCAATGCACCAATCAGGCTGCACAGTAGGAAGTTTATATGCCAGCCAAGTAGTATGACTACAATAGCACATAGCTACCTTTTTAATGGGAAGGGGAAATGGAAGTATGCTGATGTAAGGCTCTTACATATACAGTGGCAGAATTTTATCTGAAGGTAGATTATTAATTAATATATTGATATTAGAAACCTAGCTGTCACTAAAAAGAAAAAATAAAACAAGGAGTATATACAATAAGCTAACAATGGAAAAGAAATGAAATCCTAAAAAATACTCAAACACTTCAAAAGATTGTGGAAAAGAGGAAAAAAGGTGAAACAAATAGGAAATAAATAGCAAGATGGTAGGCTTAAACTTCCTCATATCCATAATCACATTAAATGTGAATGCTCTAAATACAGCCCAGTCAAAAGGCAGAGATTGTCAAATTGGATGAAATGGAAAAAGCCAAGACCCAACTATATGCTGTCACTTTAAATAAATAAATATAGCTAAATTAAAAGGATAGTATGAGATACATCATATGAATGCTACTGATAATAAAGGTGAAGTGGCCATATAGTTAAAGTCAAAGTAGACTTCAGAATTTGAAATTTTTACCAAAGATCAAGGGGAACATATAATGATTAAAGGGTCAACTCATTAAGAAGATAATAGTCCTAAATGTTTATGGCTTTAATCAGAGCTTTAGGAGTAGACAAATCCAGTTATTGTTGGAAATTCCCATACTTTTTCTCAGAATAACAGAAAATCAGTGTGGGTATTTCAACCTATTTGACCTAATTGATATTCATAAAACACATTACCAGCAACAGCAAAATACATAGCTTTCTCAAGTGTACATGGAATACTGACCAGGATACACCATGTGTGGGAATAAAAGTAAGGCAAGTAGATAATTCCGGCACTTCAGGAATTCAGAACAGAATATATGATATTGACATGGGACAAGTATCTGCATATAAACAGTTACTTACACAAAGGAGTGAGTATACATATGTATCCAACATTGACCTAGAATGTGAGGAAAGACACGATCCTAAGCAAGTAATGACCAACGACAAAAGCAATAGGATGCTGTACCCCGGACGTATGGCTAGTTCTGTATCTGAAAGGGACAGCGTGGTGGTGGGGCAAGGTTAGTGGAGCGTGGTGCCAACCTGGAGAGCTTGGTAGGGACCGGGCGGAGACGGGGTGAGGAGCAGAGACAGAGAGTCTGGGGGACGAGCAAGAGGAACTGGCTGCTGGCCAGAAAAATCTGAAGGAAAGAACAGCGCTATCTATGTAAAGGGGTGTTTTATGAAGCGTAGTGGACGGCGTATTCTGTTGATCCTTTAACTGTCGCCAATGAAATCTCCAATACGGATCCTCCTCCCGTTAATTCTCGGCGGTTGTGCACCCACCTTCGGAAGGCCCCTCGTGGAAGGGCTGAGGCCAGCCCGCAGGCCCGGGGCGCTGGCAGACAGGGGCCAGTGAACTCGGGGACACCCTAGGGCCGGTCCCCGGCCGGCTGTGCGCAGGGGCGCCGCGGGCGGGCAGCCTCAGAGGCTCGAGAGGGTAGGACACTCGCGGGCTGACTCGCGCGCCCACTGCGACCGAGCACCTGGGCCGCCGGGGCGGGGACCACACAAAGGCGGCACTGAGCGCGGCGAGCACTCGCGGGGCGCCCTACCCGGCCAGCGCCCGGCGTCCCGCAGCGAAGCCGGCGGGCAACGCGGCCACGCCCGGCGCTCGGGCACCACCTGGCGGGCGCGGCCGGGCCGGGCGGGAGGCGTGCGCAGGGCGGGCGGTGGCGCGCGGGGGCAGGTGCGGGGCGGGGCGCGGCGCGACGGGGCGGGCCGACCGGGGCCCGACGGCAGCCGCGCGGGCCGGCCGCAGAGGCCGCAGAGGCGGCGGCGCCCAGCCAGCCTGCACCGCGCCATGGCCCCGCGCGCCCGGCGGCGCCGCCCGCTGCCCGCGCTGCTGGCGCTCTGCGCGCTGCTCGCCCCGCTGCAGGTAAGGAGCCGCGCCCGCCCTGCCCTGCCCGTCCCGCGGCCGGACGCCTTCTAGGAGCCCTCGGTGTGGACCCGGGCGAGGGCGCCGCGACGCGTCCTGGCTCCCCGCCTCCCGAGAAGCCGGAGCCCAGGCGGTCGGGTGCGGAGACTGGGGGAACCGGGGGGAGGCGGTTACGGAGTTGGACTGCGCAGCGGGGAGAGGGCAGGTGGAGGGGTGTTGGGGCGCAGAAGGGGCAGGTTGGTGGAACCCCAACACCTCGACACGGGATCTTCCAAGAGCCCCCTCTTAGTCGAGACTTTGACGCTATCATTTACTCTTCAAACACCTCTTGAGCACCTACTAAGTGCCTCCGCGGAGCAGCGGCTGCGGGGAGACAGCCCCTTCTCCCTGCGAGCGGAGTCCTAGACAGAACCCGCGTTAGACACCTATTCCGAAATACGGTCTCTCGCAAGTGGTCTCCTTTCCAAATTCCCGCCCAGAAAGAGACCTGATTCCCTTGATCCCTGAACCGAGGGGTTGCCTTGGGTGCAGAGCCCCTTTGGGGGTCACACACCCCTGTCCTCGTACTTAGAGGCACCACCTGGCTGGAAAAGGCTTGGGCAGGTGTTCTAGGGATCCTGGAAATGGAGTGGCTTCTTAGAAGAGATTTCTTTGCCAGACGACTCAGTGCAGTTATCAAGTGAATAAAGCCAGGTCCTGATTTTCTGTCCTCCCTGTCCTTCTGTCCTTACGGAGAAGAGACGTAGAGCAAACCCAGCCCAAATACTTTAACAATCGTTAATACGCACTTGAAAGTTTTTCAGGGGGAAGAGTGAGTGTCGGTGGTTTTTTGGTTTCAGCAGTGTCAGGTTTCCTTTCTCTGTTAAAATTGGCTTAGGATGCTAACATCACTCGGCAGCAGGGCACCGAACCCGGTGTGGACATGGGGAGGTGCACTTGGAGAATGAAACATGTTTGGGGTGAGAAGAGAGAAAAACCTTGACAAAAATAATGGGAGTGCACTGTAGGCTGATGCAGAAAATTCTGAAGATTCATTCCATTTCATTCCCAATTGTAGGGGTCTCTGAGAATGACTGAGGGAAAGAAGGTGGAAAAGCCTGATGGAATCTGTCATTTTAAGCACTTCAGGTGTTGCTTAATTAAGTGTTCAACAGGTTGAACAGGGTGCTACCTTATTTGAACTAAAGGACCAGGGTTTCAGAGAACAGCTAGCCGCCTAAGGAAAACCTGCCTGACCGCGCAGTTAAAAAAGTATCTCATGTTGCTGTTGCAAAAACTACATATATACATATGGTATGTGCACTGAATGTCTTAGGTCCTAATATTAACAACAAATGCCATGGAAACAAGTTTATTTTTCTGAGAGAACTTGCAACAAGTGCTGTTTCCCCTCCTTTTCTCTTTAAGCCGTTTTAATTATGCATCTTTTAAAATCATATCCAAACTTCTGCATTGGTCAGCTCCAATTATAAAGAAGCAACCAATGGCTTCATTTAGGAACCCTCTGGTTTGTTCGCTGTGCTACGGATTAAATTGACATAAGACGGATTAACAGGAGAGAAAACATATTGAATTACAGACGTAGGCACCAGAATCTCACAAAATATGAGACTTGAAGTTTATACAGCATCCTGAACTACAGAAAGGAATAGGAGCTTGGGGCTTCTAGGGGTGGTGGGGACCCAAGTTATGAGGATTTGAGGGGAGGAAATGTAGAATAGAATAAAGGTTGTTTTGTTAGGCAGATGAAGTCTCTCAGGTAATAGAAGTTGTCTCAGAGGGCCCTTGGAAAAGGTAACTGTCTGGGCCTCATGTCAACCTCCAGCCGCCTCTCCTATGATCCCAGTTACT
Source organism: Cheirogaleus medius (assembly GCA_008086735.1). Taxonomy (NCBI): domain Eukaryota; kingdom Metazoa; phylum Chordata; class Mammalia; order Primates; family Cheirogaleidae; genus Cheirogaleus; species Cheirogaleus medius. Next base: position 43,126,059 of record VBSM01003157.1, read on the forward strand.
CTTCCTTGGTGGATAAGATTCCCAGGGAGGAATCCTGTCGAGTTCCTTTTGGAGCGTTTGTCTTTAGGCAGATAAGGGCGGGGAGCTCAGAGAAAACCTCTCCCTGCACCGGCTGCTGTTCCTCAGGTGCCCTCAGTTCAAAGTCATCAGCACACCAAAGCATCGTATTTTGGGATGGCACTTCCTGAACTCCTTTACAATCAGTTGAGATTGGGGTGCTTTTCTGCGTATTTTAGTTGGTGCCCAACTTCCCAATGGGAATTCATTTTCTCTGAAAGATGGGGCTAGATGCAGTGTTAAAATATCATCCCCCAAAAATACCCTGCTTACAAGCACTCTCTGTATTCAGGTGCTGCTGCTTTGGCCAGCCTGTTGTGTTCAAAAATTTAGGAATTGAATCGGTGATCCATTGATGTCATTAATGATCAAACACCGGGCAAGGCTTGAGGAACTGCTTAGCATGGGAATTGGTTTTGCAAAGTTGTTGAGAAAAACAGCTTCTAGAAACTGCTTTATCCACCAAGTAATGTATTTAGTTTCATTTACATTATAGTAAGTAGATTCAGACTTACCTGGAAGACTATTCCTTTAGCCTTTTAGAACATGTCTGTGATTATATCTCTGCCTGCCTGTAGTTGCAAGGGAATTTGTTCTCAAACATAATAATAGTATTTGCCTACAGATAAAAACATTTTGAGTTTTTAGGTTGATAGTCCTGCTGCTTATTCCAAGTAAGAAAATATTTTCATTAAGGTAATTGATTATACACAGCCATGTTTATCCCGGGTTATCTAAGACCTAAGGGCAGATGCACTCATTCCCACGACAGTGAACATTTATGGTGTGTAGAACATTGTGGCAGTGAGGAACAAGACGAAGGCACATGTGTCTTCACGGGTCACAGTCTAGTAGAGAGGGTGAAGTGGTAATAATAGTAAAGTAACGTGATAAGACAGGTGCAGAGGATGGCAAAGAAAGGGGAGGGAGTTTAAATCAGAGAGGACTTCTGGAGGAAGAGGCTTCTTAAGGGGTCTTTGAAAGATGGGCAGGAAGTCAAGGGTCAGAGAAGAAATGATTCCAAGAGGTGGGTGAGAGAGAAAGCTTTCTAAGTCAAGAGGATGGTGTGAGTGGTTTAGGTGGAAAGGAATCTTGCCAGGGAAAAACAAACACATTTTTATGACCTTACAGATAGCATAGAGCACTTAATTCAGGAAACGCCACCAAACAGACGGGGCATTGAACTTTTATAGTTTTGAGATAACTTTTGCATGGCCCTTATTGAGGTGGTAAAGTAGACTAATCAGAAACAGAGAGAGGCCATGGGGCCCTGGGAAGGCTGTGGTGGGGGGAGGACCCCGCCAGAGGAAATCCCCTAGGTGGGGCTCAGGGCTGTAGGATAAGGTACATGCTCTGCACCCTCTGTCTTCCTGCCACTCCCTCCCATCCTGGAGGGTGGACTTGGATGTATATATCAATACCTTGTGTGGAGGACACATACACACAGATCTGTGGGCTTTTACTGCATTTTGTTGATAGATGTTTCATATGCCTCCCCTGTTATTTCCTGTCCACTGCTTCCCCCTATAATGGCAAATCTGTAATATGAACACACTCTCTGTGTTGATAAGGAAATAGGAGCTTGCTTTTTCAGTTATCTACCAGAAATTCTCACACCAGGAAAACTGAAATAATAAAAATGTGTCTTTGATGGTCAATAAATCAGTGTTTTATGAGGACATGAAAAGGGGAGTTCCAAACCAGGGCCTCCTTTGCAGAGAGTGTTGTTTTAAGAAGGTGTAATGTGCACTTTATCTGCCTTGTCAGTATTAAAATTTCCCCCTTTGCATTTTCCTATTTTTGAAGTGGATGGAAAAAAAAATAGTGTTTTTCCCACATGATATGTCCGATGGACTCCAGGAATGTTGTTCAAACTATTATTATTATTGTTATTATTATTTTGCTGTAATGAGTCTGCATCCCACCCTGAATTGGCCCTCAGCTGATGGTTCATTGCCCAGAGCATCTACCCACCAGCCAGGTGGCCACCGGCCTGTCTTACCTCTGAGCACACAGGCACCTGACTCCGCCTCTGTCATCCCGGGACTGGCATGAGTGGCCTTCTGCCCAGCAGGTAATTTTTCCTCCTAGCACCTTTCAGTTCTTTACCTGGTTTGTGCGAAGTCCTTTCTGTGTATTTCCCTGTAGTTGCAACGTGTGGGCGTTTCTTAGTGTCCACTGCTGGAAGCATAGTTTAAGTTCAGTTCATCCCTTCTGCCCCAAAGCACTGAGCTTGAAGAAACCAAGAAGGAACAGTGGGTTTCAGCAAAACAGACTTGGTCCCTCTGAAGTTCTTGGTGAGCTTTTGAGGTTTAAAGCTGAGTGGGCGTTGAACAAGATTACGCACAGACCCATATCTTCTGTCCTGATTCTGTGAGATGCTCTAAGTCTGTTTCCTGCCAGTGAGACCAACCTGCCCTTGGCAGCGCTCCCCGGCAGGCTGCCTGTCTGTCTCGGTCACCAGAAGCTCATTGTCAGAGGGCTGGCTGGCGCTGCTGTTCTCACGGCATCGCATTCCGGTTGCAGTGTGTTCTCAGAACACGGAGCCCGTAGAAGCCCCAGTCAGCAGTCAGAAGTACATTCTTCATGGCTGTGTGATGATTGTTTTATGTCTATATTTGTTTTGTTGGCCACCGTGGACTTTCAGCCTTTGATTGCTTTGGGCTGGTACATTCGATAGTGAGAAATAAACCTGAACTTGTGTTAAATGCATTCATTGATTGCACTCAGTGAATGTGGGCCACTCTGCAATGGGCTAAGGAGACAGAGACCAAGGAGCACAACCCCTGTCTTCCAGAGACTCGCGGTCTAGACGTGTGCACACAAAACACAACAGGACACTGTGCCCCAGGGAGCGTTTTCAACCTGCGGTGGGCACATGGGACAAGGAGTGCCTTAACCTGAAAGCATCAGGGAGGATTTCCTCTTCTTCCTTCCCCTGTGGCTATGTGTGTCTAAAGCACAAAAGAGCGGCATTTGGACAGGGGGGCCAGGATGGCCAGTGCTTTGCTGGTAGTGGGAACAGCAGGTGGAGTGTTTTTAGGGAATTATAGAAAGTACAGTATTCCTGGACTCTAGGGTGTGGGGCAAGAAGAAGGCAAAAGCCAGCACTCAAGGGCTTTATGTGCAAGCAAAATAGTTCAGATCTAATCTTGTTGAACAGTGAGCCGGGGCGGGCCATGATCAGATTTGTATGCGGTGGGGAAGAGTGTCTGGGGGTGGGGCCGGGGCCAGTAAGGAGGCCACTGCCTTGGTTCAGGGAACAGTTAGAAAAGGCTTGAATCAGGTCAGGGCAGTGGTGAGAGAAAGAGAAGCTCAATGCAGGGGTGATTTTATAGCCAGCAGGGCTGTGCAGGGTGCTGAAGGTGCCGGGGCAAAGGACGTGGTTGCTTGGACCTATTATTAAAAAAAAAAAAAAAAAAAAAAAAAAAAGACATGGCAGATGTCAAGACAGAATGGCTGACTGCATCAATTTATAATCTTCATAGTTTATTAAGGAAATTATTGTCTTAACCCAAATTACAAAGTTGTTTCAGGTTCAAGTGAAGGACATTTTTCCCAAACAAAAAAGAAGGATGAAGCTCAGACTATTGAATCTCACCTTTTTTGGATTATTTTATTGGGAGGCAGAGAGAAAGTTCCTTACACCCTGTAGAGAGGTAAACAAGCTAAAAGCCCCAAGGCGTTGGGCTGGGCAGGAAATTTGGGCTCTGGAATTTAGAGAGCCATTTCCTGGCCTGGAGGTGTCTTGGAAAGAGAAGTTCAGGATAGAGGCAGAGAGCTCTAAAACTCAGGCTGAAGAGAGATAAGCAGCAGCGGTCTGAGCAGAGGCAGGTGTGACCTGACCCATGGTTCTTCCCACACTGGCCTCAGATATGACCCCAAAAGAAGCAGTGTTTACCTTGGACCAATAGCTGGGCAAAAAATTTTTTGCTTGCGTGATATGCATTTTCCTGGCAGATTGCTGTTGCCTAAGAAGAGTTTCCCCCTTCCTCTCTGCCCAGTCCCTCTTAGACTCCCCCCCCAAAAAAATCCTAACCCAGCCAGTGACACGGAGGCCCGTGTGGCACAAGCCAAGTCAGAGAACTGCCCAGTTTCCAAATGGCAGGAAGAACAGACTGCAAAAACTGCCCTTTCGGTTCATCAGAATAATAATAACTTATTACATTTCCTGTTCAGAGTGTTGAGAATACTAGAGCCACTTCCTCAAAATATCAGAAATTTGAAGACTTTCCATTAAAAATGAGGAAGAAAAACTCTCTTTAGCTTTTGGCGAATGTGATGGCTAAAGTGGGCAATGGGGAAAGGTCGTGCGGCTTGCCTGAAATCCTGCTAGCACCACAGGTTGGCCGGGTTGGGCTCTTATTCAGCAGATGGGAAATGAACCACTTCCCTAAGGCATTGATCTTTTAAAATTATTATTGCTTGTCTGATGTAGTCAACGCCTAACTTCAAAGTGTATCACTTCGTAGCACAAATAGCTGTCAAACTCACATCCAGTTAAAGGAGATCTTGAAAGGCCCTTCCTGGTCTTCTCACAACTCCATACTCAGATACACAGGCAGGATCACACCTCAAACCTCTATGGTCGCTGAGAATCTGTTCCATTTTTAAATCTTAGTAGAGATTGTTCACATCCGCCCTCGCTCACCCGTTTCATTGTTTGATAATTCCTAACGCCAGGAACTTCCCTCCAACAGACCTAAATCTAACAAGTCACGATTTGACCCCATTTCCTCCAATTTGTTCTTTAATAGGGATAAAGATGGGTTGGTTAATGTCTTCTTTATTTTAATATTTCTATTGTTGAAGATTGTCAGCCCACAACTTCCCCTTCCCAGGGTTATCCGCTCCACTTCCTTCAATCTCTTTGTAAGCTTTTCATCCTTTCAATCCAACAGATACTTATATTTACTAGCAAATAATAAAAAAAAAAAAACCAAAAACTCTCGAGGCATCAGCCTTAGGACCTTGCAGCGTCTGACCTCCCGTCTCCGTTCCTTGCGGAGCGCCACGGGAGGAACAAGTGGTGCCAGGGACACAGCAGTATCACCTGGGAACGTGTCAGAAATGCACATTCTTGGGTTCGCCTCGCACCTACTGAATCAGAAACCTGGGGCTGGCGGCCAGCGGTCCACGGCTTAACAGCCTCTCCAGGTGGCTCTGATGCACACTCAAGTGTGAGAACCGCTGCTATGGGGTTCTATGCAAAGGTTTTGAGCTCAGCTCTAACAGTATTATATGCTTAATATGTTAAAAGTGCCTGCCACTTGCTGAATCACTCCTCTGTGCCAGGCATGTGCTAGGTGCTTTACGTAGAATATGTCTGTTGTTCAGTCTACCTTGCTAGTAAGATGAGGAAACTGAGGCACAGAGAAACTAATTAACTTGTCTGAGTTTGCACAGCTAGTAAGTGGCAGAGCTGGAACTCCTACCAGGCATCTGCTCCAACAGCTGTGGTCTTAACCTCTCAGGTAAAGTGCTTGTACAGGTGTCTATATGATGGGGTAGAGAAAGAGACCTCCTAGAAGGGTGAGACAGAAGCAAGCCTTTTAGTATTTTGAGAACTAGCCTAACCAGTCTGCATTTGTGGGGGTCCATCTCGTCTGCTTGAGGATGTACTCGATAAAAGGGTTTCTAGAACTATTCTTAAGCAGAAATGAAAATGCTGTGTCTTTAAGGCTAATCGAGATAGAAGACAGGCGCCCAGGGCACCTTCAGTACAAGTTCTGTGTGCCAGTTGATCCCTGACTCAGGAGGAAAAGCAGTGTGACATCTTGAATCATCTCCACCACTTCCTGAAGCCAGGGCACCCCTGACTCCTCTGCCCCGCACACCAGAGCCGGACTGTCCTCACCCTGCTGCAGCCCTGCCAGATGGGCACCTTCTGTCCCCCTCCCCCGCACCACCGGGCTCTGCACTGGGGCCGGGTGGTGGGGGCAGGGCCTTGGAGCCCAGGGCAGCAGACAGTGAGAGGTTAGATGTTCGCCCTCCTAACCTTTGGAAGCAGTTCTATTACATTTCTAAAGGCTCGCCATGTCTTAGTCTTACTATAATTACAGTTAATTTGTGGACTCCTCCCTTGACCCAAATGACCTGGGCTCCTATTTTGACATGTCTCTACCATGGCACAAATCAAAATCATTTTCCATTACTGACATTTTTCCAATTCCTTAAAAGGCACTCCCTAAGTAGTGGGAGAAAAAGTTCAAATAAGAAAGAGCATCAGAACATACGTACGGTCTGAGTCACGGTCAGTCTCGAGCTTACATTCAGAGTGAGATAAGGAGACACTGGCGGGGTCCAAGCAGAAGGTAACGATGTGGTGTTACTGCTGCACGGCAGCCAGAAATCTAGAAACAGACCCCCAAATCCGTGACACTGGGGTACAAAGGAGGGGCAATGGCGTTCAGTGGGAACACAACTGGAATCCCTTCTTAAACCTTACCTCGTTAATTTCTAATGGTCACAAGGTTTAAAAATGGAAAAATGAAACCATAAAAAATCACCGCCTTCTAATGGGCTCAAATTTTCTATGCCTCATTTGGGGGATCCCTGTGACCAGGACATTGGGGTCTGATTTACTGTAAAATTATAAGTGACCAAAGTGCCAGAAGCCATAACCAGTCATCTTAACTGTGTGGACCAGTCCCCTCGAGTGAGGGCACGCAGAAGTGACGGGCACCCAGCTCCTCTGACCTGGGGAGTGAGTCCACATGGAGGTCGCACCCAGGGCGGGGGCTGCGCATTCGCAGGTGCTGGTGGCAGGCAGAACGAGGACAGGGCAGCTGTGTTGTGTGTTCTTTCCCTATTAGAAAAGATAATTCAAGCCCAAGAAGAGAATTCTAACTTGATTTTGCAACCCCCTCCCCCCAGGGTATCTCTGATTTTGCCCTACATTGGTGGAGTCTTTCCAAGTCCATGCTTGGGAGTGTGAATTTGATTCAGAACTAGTAGGAAACTGTTACAGTCCTCTGTAAAGGGAAGTTCTGAGATGATCGTCTCTCCTGTGAGGATGCAGGAAGATAAGGGAAGCACATGGTAGGTGCTTCATGAGGGCCAATTCTTCCTTTGTCCCCCATTCAAGGTAAATGGTGTATGTACTGAGTGATGGGAGAGGTGACTTTCAGTGTCTGTTATATAGACAGAGATGACTATACCGTGTTTGAGAATATGAGAAAGTTCTGGCTCTTGGTCTTTAATGTCATCCCTGACCTTGCTACTCAAAGACCAGCAGCACCTGGGAGTGCTAGGAATGCAGAATCCCAGGCCCCATTCTGACTTCCTGAATCAGAACCTGCATTTTAATAAGATTTCCAGGCAATTTCTTGCACATGGAGAAGCCCTGGCTCTCACCCTGAGGGCCTGGGGCGGTCAAGGAAGGGAGGGTGGCAGTTAAAGGGGGTAGTTCCTCCTTTAGCCACGCTGGAGATCATGGCCTTACCAGCTTAGTGCACCCCCAGGATGGAGATGGAGCCTGGGAGGTCCTTGGCCTTCGGCAGACCAGCACACTCTTAGAAACTGAGCACAGGGGTTGCTGGCTTTTACTACAGCAGAGAAAGCAGTTCTCATCTCAAATGACTAAAAGTTAAAAAATCCAAGAATGACAATAAAAAAAGGCTTTCACTGGGAGAATAAAGGGGCATTCAGGGGATCCTGTGCAAATGTTGCGTGATCATCTAAGGACACGTCAAAGCCATCCTCATTACTGTGTTTAGGAAACAAACCTGCCTTGCACCTTGATTTCAGGAAGCCCACAGCTGCAAACTTTCTTCACTCTTTATCTCTCTGGAAGACAAAGAAACTTGCAATTAAAGTTTTGAAATGCCAGGCTATTTCTTCATTTTCCCCTGGGCCATATGTTTTCTTTTCAAGGAGCAGATAATAATGCATTGTGAGGAAAGTGAGACAGAGGGGTGAGCGAAAATCAATGGACCTTTGATGCGCTCCTGTCTGAATCTGAGCAGGACGCTCTTTCTCCTGTAAGGAGCACGCGACCGGAACCAAGGTGTTGGGGGGTAAAATGTTGGTGGGCCCAGTAACAAGCAGCTTTGGAGACAGTGTGGAAAGTCAGTTGTTTAAAGTTGCTTTAAAGTTTGCTAAAGCAAAATCACATAATATCTATTCCAACAAAATCTTGTGGTAAAATGGTTAAGATGGTAAGCTTTATGTTATGTGTTTGTTATCATGATTAATAATACATTTTTTTAAAATCCTGTGGCATTCCTACCTGGTAATGAAAATGGCATGAAGTGCTTATTATTTAAACCTTTATTGGGTAACAGCAATGTCCAATATGATCCCAAAGTCAATACCACACAGCCCTGTGGGTATATATTAACTCACATCTGTGTAACTTATATAGTCAGTTGTGTGACCTTAGCTACCACCCTCCTCTCACTGCACTTAGTCACACCGTGTTGCTGGTCCTCGACCAAGCCATGCACACTCCCTGCACGGCCTGTGCAGATGCAAAGAGAATGCTTCTTCTCTGGATAGGTGCTGTTCATTTGACTTGTTCCCTCACTTTATGGGGGTCTCTCCTCACATATCAACTTCTCAAGGAGACTTCCCATAATAATCCAATCACCTTACTTAGATTGTTCTATTTTTGTTAACAATAATTATTTACAACCAGATTTCACATGTTTGTTTTTCATTGTCATTCTTCTCCCCCTGGACACTCTCTGTTAAGTATCCATCCACCTTATGTGTCCACAGGACCTAAAATTGTCTTTGGCACATAGTGTGTGTTCACTTAATATTTAAGGAATAAATGAATGTATATTTAATTTGTCCCACTTTTAGCTTGTGATCTCACTATGTCTTACTTAAATGCTAAAACCCTAGATTATTTTCTCAAGAACCATGCAGTGATGCTGTTTAGAGCAGGAACATTTTTGTTAGAAAATCAAGGAATTCTTTCAAGATGGTGAAAATGAACCCAAGAATCCTACAGCTCTCTGATGTCACTCATGTTCTATGTCATAGCCAGTGCTATCAACAGCTGAATCAAATCCTGTGAGGCAAAATTAAATTATCCTCTGAAAAATGGGCAAAGGACTTGAATAGACATCTCTCCAAAGAAGATATACAAATGGCCAATAAGAACATGAAAAGATCCTCAACATCCTTAGTTATTAGGAAAATGCAAACCAAAACCACAATGAGATACTAATTCACACACATCAGGATGGCTATTACTAAAATAAAAAAACAAAACAAAACAGGAAAATTAACATGTGTTGAGGATACGGAGAAATACCGTGCATTGCTGGTAGGAATGTGAAATGATACAGCGTCTGTGGAAACCAATTTGGGGGTTCCCCAAAAGCTAAAGAATTACTCTATGAGTCCTAGGTTTAGACTGAAAACAGGCTCATACGGATTGGACCAGTGTTCGTTGCCGCATTATCCACTGTATCCCAAAGGTAGAAGCAACCCAAACGTCCACCGACAGAGGCACGGATAAGCACGGTGTGGTGTATACATGCAATAGGATATTAGCCATAAAAACGAGGGAAGTTCTGGTGCATAATACAATATGGATGAGCCTCAAAGACATGCTAAATGAAGGATGCCAGACACGAGAGGACAGATACTGTATGAGTCTGCCTAAGTGGGGTGCATAGAGTAGTAAAATTCATAGACAGGCATTAGGATGGTGGTTGCCAGAGGCTGGAGCAGGGGAAATGGAGAGTTATTTCTTAAAGCTTATAGCGATTCTGTTTGGGGTGATGAAAATGTTCTGGAAATAGATAGTGGTACAATATTGTGAATGCACTTAGTGCCGCTGAATTGTACATTTAATGGTTAAAGTGGCAAATGTTGTATCATATATATTTTACCAGAATAAAATTTTTTAAATTACTCCAAAGTGAAAAAGGCATTGGAAGGACAGGTGTAAAAAGAGCCAAGTTTAGCATTTCTTGGTGGGAGACGGCCCTTTCTCACCTCCTTGAAGAGAACCGCATTCTTGGCCACCTGCACATTTCACCTTCCGAGTTGCTCTTTGCACCGCTACTGCCTCCCGACGTCCCAGCCCGGGCTCTGTTCTTGTCCAGGAGGAGTTTGTACCTTCTTATCGCCCTTTCTCCTCCCAGCAGTCTTTACCGTACGACTGTACGCTCCATGGTGCTGCTGAGTCCTTCCTTGGCCCCATCTGAAGCTGAGAAGGATGGGACACTGGTCAGAGCCCAGGGCCACGTTCCCCCTCCTTCCCTGTCCACGATCAACGGGAGCTCTCCACTGCACTGGGTCTTGGGTTGCCGTGTGGAGCTCTGTCTGTGACAGTTTTCTTTCTTCCCTGCACCTGTGGCTGTGTCCCTTCGTACTAAAAGCTTTGAGAGGGCAGGGACAGGCCTTGTGTTTAATCCTTTAGTCCTGCGTCAAGCCAATACCTGGTGCAAGTGTCTGAGAGCTCAGTGGAGATGACTTTGATGGTGGGATGACAGCAGAGCTTTTTTATTTATTTTATTTCATTTTTTAAATTTCAAAATATTAAGTGAGTACAGATCTTTTTGTTACACGGATAGCTTTTATAATGCTCAAGTCAGGGTTATAAGTGTGCCCATCACTGGAATAGTGTTCACTGTACCTGTTAGGTAGGTTTTTGCCCCTGCCCTTCCCCCCTTTCCCCTCTGCTTGATTTCCAGCGACTTTTACTTCCCTCTTTGCCCATCGGTTAGTTCCAACTTATTAGAGAGTACATATGGTATTCTGTTTTTCCATTCTTGAGATACTTCACTTAGGACAATGGTCTCCAGTTCCATCCAAATTGCTGCAAAAGACAGTAATTTATTTTTTATGCCTGAATAGTACTCCATGGTATACATATACCACATTTTGTTAATCCACTCATAAATTGATGGGCACTTGGGATGATTCCACATCTTTGTAATTGTGAACTGTGCTGCAATAAACATTCGAGTGCAGGTGTCTTTTTGATAAACAGTAGACCTTTTTAAAGGAATTGATCAAATTTTATCTTCTGGCCTATTATGTGAAAAATCATTTTTCGAGATAAAGGCAAATGACTCAGGCAAAGAAATGAATGGCCTTACTCTGTTATTTTCAGTGAGTAAATCAACTCACAACAGTGGGAGTTTTCAGCGGTTTGCAACCTTTTTGGCACTAGGGACTAGTTTCATGGAAGACAGTTTTTCCACAGGGGATGGGGAGCTCAGGTGATGATGCGAGCAGCTGTAAATACAAATGAAACTTCACTCTCGCCCACCACCCACCTCCTGGTGTGTGGCCCAATTCCTAAGTTTCATGGAAGACAATTTTTGGGGGCAGAGGGAGAACTCTGAGGCCCAGTTTGTAACAGGCCACAGACTGCTACTAGTCCGCAGCCCTGGGGTTGGGGACTATAGGGAGTTTTGAATACTCTTTATCACTGGACACACATTTATAAAATGCATTTTAGAATATCCCAAATTCATTAGTATCACGCCAGTTATATTGTTTGTGATAGTCATACTTCTTCACAATCTTCTCAAACGAACCAGGCACATATTTTCATGTTGTACTAATCACAAAATACGTGAGCCTTACTTTGGGCAGCAGAATTTTTTTTCCCAGTGCTATGTGTAAAATATGTTTCTTATAAATGAATTATATTTTCAACACTCTGGGAGTTTTCTGTTAAAACCTCTGATTCTCTGTATCCACTTCTGTTATGACTTAGGCCAGCGGTCCCCAACCTTTTTGGCACCAGGGACCGGTTTCATGGGAGACAATTTTTCCACAGATGGGGAGGGGGGTATGGTTTGGGGATGATTCACATACATTACGTTTATTGTGCAGCCAAACCTCTCTGCTAATGATAATCTGTATTTGCAGCCGCTCCCCAGCGCTAGCATCACCACCTCAGCTCCACCTCAGATCATCAGGCATTAGATTCTCAGAAGGAGCACGTAACCTGGATTCCCCTAAGCACAGTTCACAGTAGGGTTTGCGCTCCTATGAGAATCTAATGCCACTGCTGAGCTGGCAGGAGGCGGAGCTTATGCGGTGATGCAAGTGATGGGGAGTGTCTGTAAATACAGAGGAAGCTTCTCTCCCTCATCTGCTGCTCATCTCCTCCTGTGCAGCCCCGTTCCTAACAGGCCACAGACTGGTGCTGGTCTGCGGCCCGGAAGTTGGGGACAGCAGACTTAAGCCACTTACCTAGCTGGTGTAACTTGGGGTCTCCAAGTGTTCAATGTGTTCCATAGTTCACTGGTCTCCCACGTGGGGCAGACACACCCCAGGGAGGGTGCCCGGTGATCCACTGGGGTACACGAGAGATCCTAAAACATTGCCCCTTTATGTTCTTTGTCTCTTTAATTTATAACATATTATCTGTGCAGGTGCCTGTGCAATGTTGTTCTAAAGCATGAAATGATGCTCTGGTTTATACAAAAGAAACTGTGTGATATTTTCTCTGTAAATCTGTTAAGCCTGAAATTCTATCTACCAAGTTTATTTAAAATGAGAATGTCTGGACTTTTGGTCATAACTTGCTTATGTCCTGGTTAGCGGAAATCACAGATACAATCTGGCAGCCGCTTTATCAGCAGACAGATGAGTCAGCTGTCTCTCTGCCTTCACCTAGGCGGAGCTGAGCTCCCACACGCGAAGCCGCTGCAATGACTCGGGACATTTGTCACAGCTTCGCATTGATGCCTCAAGTTTCCAATCCCGTGAGAAAGCACTTCTTTATTTGAAATCAAACATGCTTTTCGAAGAATGCACCTTCTTCTAGTTGTCCTGCTAAAATACTGTGCTGTGCAACTTTTGCTGGTCACAGCCAGGTTAAAAGTAAGAAAGCATGATGTACTCAGGAGGACTGTTAGTCCTTCAGAACCTTTCTTTGGGTTTCTAGTCTCCCTTTTCCACCTTCTCTCCCTGTTCTGGTCATACTCTTTTCCCCTGAGGGAATGGCTGGATGTCAGTAGTATGTACTTACTATTCTGCTCAGGTGTGCACAGTAATATCCCTCTCTGTTGAATGCAGACCACTGGGCTGAGGGCCAGCAGTCTGCTAGAGAGGTCTTTAGCTTCAAAGACAGGAAGCAGAACCTTAACGCTTTTGTAGTATGGGCACTTGCCGATGCCAGGTCATTTACATGAATTATTAATATTGCATCTGATTCTCAATGCATGGGGATGGACACAGTTATTAGCCCCATCGTACAGGTGAGGAGACTAAGGCTTAGATAGAATTGGCCTTTTTTCGGTCCCCAAATTGTAGAAATGTAGATAGTTTTATTAAAGAAATGTCAGGCATTCTTCTGTCCAGGCCCAACTGGAAGCCCAATTCTGAGAGATGCCCTGGGTAGAAAAATCTTCCTGCTCTGAAGCCCACCCTGCCCTTGCTCATGGGGACCACCTCTTTCTACCCTCGTCACCAACACTCCAGGTACCACATCCCCCTCCTCCCACCCAAGTTCTCCCGGCCCTTACCTCTCCTCTGCTACAGTTCTGTATTCTGTCATATCAGACTTTTAGTTAGTATTTAATTTTTCTTTTTTCTATAAAAATCTGCCCTGTCTGACATCAGAGCTACACATGATTCCTATGTCATTTCCACTCCCAGTGATGAACGTGAACGGCAAGCATGCGGGTGGGATGCTTTTTCTTTGCATTAACAAACACAGGACTATGCCATAATCAATAGAAAGCCAGATGAAATGGAGAAGGGCATCTGGAAGCTTCAGGAAAAGTAACTAAGGGGCAAACCTGGAAGGCTGTCCCAAAACATCTCGATTTAAAGTCTGCATTTCGACTCACTAATTGGACGTTTGTAAATGGCAGAACTGAGACCTCCTCTCTGGCCAGCCATCTCAGCTGGCTGTTCAAAAGGACATTCAGAGAAATGGACAAGAAGTAGAGCATTTGTTTATAGGTTACTTTGATCTATTAATGCTACTTTTTGTTTGTTTATTGTTATTTACTTTACTACTTACAAAATGCTTCAGAGAGAAATAATTTCTTACTGTGAGTCCGGCATAGTAAAGAAACTCTTTTCGTGTTCTGGGGACCCGGGACACTAGTGATTTATTCATATTCTTTCTATTCTGAGTAGGATCAGTTTCAGTAGTGACTTTCTTTAAGTATTTTTTTTCAAGGTCAGCAGGACTATTAAGGTGTTATTTTCACATTTAATAGTTTCTCTCTCAACAAAAACCACATCTTTCAGTTCTGTAGCATTCAGAAATTCGATACGATCCTTACTGAAATTATAGCTAGATTCTCAAATATAGTCACAGATGATATTTTATAAAATCTATGGAAAACCCCTCATTTGGTCTTCTGGATGAGGTCCTTTTCCTCTTGATTTAACAAAAGGTGCCAAGCCTCTTTCTGCTTTGTTATATGTCAGCATGAATTTTCAGTAGAGCAAGAAAGTACTTTTAGTATCCACAATGACTTTTACTACAATTGGGTTAACAGCATGAAAAATAAATATTTAACCTTCCCTTCGATATTCTAAATACAGATCCATTCGTCTCTATAGCTCCACTGGCTGAAATGTTATGTTTCTTCAGCTTATGATTTTTCAGAGTTAGACCCAACATGGCTTTGCACAGGGAAATAAATCCACATAGCTTTATAAAGATAATTTTTATTTGTAATTTATTGTCTTGCCTCTCCCTTCCAAAGCCACGCACAGATTGTGGGCATCTAATTCTAGAAGGGTCTGTCACCATTAAGATAAATACCAGCCTGTATGCTCTGAAACAAATGTATACAAGACACAAAAAGATGCCAAAAGTGAGGCAAAAGAAGTCAAACTATCTTGCTATTTTAACTCTCATTTTTCAGACTTACCAAGGAACTTGCAGGGGGAATTTGTATGTGTGGAGGACATTTGCTATAAACATACTCTAATATTCCTTACCAACTCAGGAGAGATCTTTTAGAAAAAAGGTTAGCTAAGGTAAATCTGTGGACCAAACAGAATATTTGTAGCTTGTTGATTAAGGACTATAGCCTGTTAATACGTGGCTGTTTTTTACAAGTCTTCTAAGTACTTTAAGTCAAATCATATTCCCCAAAACACAAGAACTAGAGACAGACCTGACCCCAGCTGGCCTCCATGGCAGCTGTTATATAGAATAGTCCCCCATATGGATCACAAATCAGTTCTCCTTTTGCTTCCAGAAGGATGCACCCAAAAAATGACATTGGTTGCCTATGGGGAGGGGGTGACTGGGAAAGCCATGGGAGGGAGACTTTTCCCCAAATAGGGTGTTGGACATTTTGAATTTTGTATCAAGTGACTATATTCCCTACTTAAAAGATGAAAAATTTTAAGTGTTTCTGCTTTATTTGCTTCATGAAGACAACTATGATTCAAAAGCTTTGACTCTGTTGTTTTAGAAGGAAACAAGTCAGTCTTAAAGGTATGCTCAAAAAAAAAATCTCAGTAACTGAAAATTTGTGCTTCTCAACTCAATTGTCAAAAGGCTTCCTTTGCTGTATCTTGGGCAAAGAGAAGCAACAAAGTGGCTCACAAAGTCACCCCAGTAACCGAAAATCTGCAGCCTTAGGCCTAAATTCCCCCATTCCTTAGGAGGCTACTTAAGAACACTTCAGCGGGGATATGTTTTTATCAAATTATTGCTTTACTAGGATTGCTACCAATAATAATAGCCACCAGCTTGCAACCATGGGGAGCCTGGTTTTGGAGGATGGAGACAGGCCCAAATTCTGGGAAGGGAAGTCAGGCCCAGAGAGAGGGCAGGACAGGACTGCTGCCAGGAGGGTCTTGAGCCACCTGCAGGCTCTTGCCAGCAGCTGGTGGGCAAGACAGTCAGTGGTGACATGGTGGACATCAGAACTAGACATGCTGTAGGCAGGAGGACGAGTCAGGCCGGAAGGGACCAAGCTATCTGGCTGAAGGACATCCATTCATTCACATACTAAAAATGACACCCAGAGGATGCACCTGACAGCCCATCCAGGTAGAGGGAGACAGGCATAAGCAGATCCACTGCAGGATAACAGGAAACCGAGCCCAAGCAGGTGGGACTCAGGCAGAGTCTGGGAGTCTAGGAGGGAGTTAGTCTGCCCTGCAGTATTGAGGGGCAAGTATATTCGACCTCAGAAGAGTGGCAAAGCAAGACAGGCTAGAGTGTCAGAAGAACTGAGTTTCTTTT
>VBSM01003157.1:43162533-43204164 GCA_008086735.1 Cheirogaleus medius
TTTTTTTTTTTTTTAGTGCCATGAAACCAAAAGCCAAATGTTTGCTCTCCTGTAAAAGAGTTAAAACAGTGGCCTAGTCTGTTTTTCATTATCTTTTATTTCTCCAGCACCAAACCTCTAGGCATAGAGGAAAGGAATAAAAAGTGTGTCATCAGCTAAGTGGTGTTAATTTGCTTTTTCTGTCTTCCGTCTGGGGCTCGGCCATGCAAAACATCCGCAGAGAGCCTGCTGCGGTCGGTCGTGCCCGGCGAGCAGGCCAAATTAATTCTCGCCTGATGAGAAGCAGCAGCCAGATTGATTTCCGCGGCTGCGCTATTCTTACAATTACTTCTGCATGAACAGGCCTTCTGGTTTCTGGTCAAAATAGCACTTTCTCATTCTTGCCTTTTTTTTTTTTTTAATTGTCATAATTTATGTTCTGTAAAATGTGTGAAAGAGGATGGAGCTGGGGTGAGAAGGAGGGGCCTGATTCCTGTTTGGCCTGAAGGCCCCTGTGCTCTCTCAGGGCTGGAGGGAGGTGGCCTTTTTTATTGGGTTTTTGGATTTTTATATGTGGGTATTTGTATGTTTTTACTTACAACCAAATCAAGTGCTTTCTGAAGAAATGACAGTGATTGGGAATATTCTCTGTAGGGAAGAGTGTCTCTTTTTGTCCTAGCATCTTTTTGGACAGAATGATGGTTTTTCAAACAGCTCCACAAGTAGAGATAACTTTTAAAAAGAATAATAATGTTGTTAAGGATATTTTAGCAGTGTTATAACTCTTAAAACACAGTAAGAATTATTAATGAAGACCAAGAAAGGGGGGGGCATACTTTTCATTATGTTTTAAATACCGTGCCTTAATTTAGGTCTTACGTTATGCCTATCCCGATGACGTGATGGTTACCTTGGTTACAAGCCCTCACACCTGGAGTTTGGAGCATTCTCACTGTGCCCCCAGAGAACTGTTATTTCATGGGAAAGAAATAACGACTGCTTGTGATTGGTGTGTCTATCACTGGCCAGTGGCTTGGTTTTGGCTCCTGAAGTCATTCATTTGGTTCAGCCACTGCTGGGCTGGAGAGAGTTGTTTATTTACTGGGCCCGCAGCAGTTCTTGATGAACACTGACTACATATTTCTTTTTCTATCAAACCTTTATTGAAGGTCCACTGAGCCGTGGAGACTTGGAAAATCCTGGAAAACAACTAGGGATTAATGTCAGGGAGTGGACAACATGAAAAGAATCAATCATTTGAAAAATGCAGGCCATCCCTCAGCCTGCCCCTCTCTGACCTGAGGCTTGTCATTCATAATGCATCTTGGGGTCTCTTTCACCGAGCCCGGATACCTTCACACCCTTAGCAACTCCGTTCCAGGCAGCCACAGCCAGTCGGTAGGAATTCTTATAATGTGATCTTTCTCCAAAGGTGGCTTAGTCATGGCATGTTAAGTGAATAGATGTGTATATGCTCATTCATTCATCCAGTCAGGAATAAATAGATGAACAAGAAACCATCATTCCCTGTTCATCTCCCGGGTCACTCTCAGCCTCCCACTTCTTTGGTCCGCTCTAGGGAGCTGAGGGAGAATGAGGACATGGGAGCACTGGCTCTAGCTGTCCTGGGCACTCCTAGTGCCCTGGGCAGAGGAGGCAGAATTGACAGAGCAAAGGTGAGCTGGTTCATCTGAGTGGCACAGACACTCCAAGATAGTCACCTGGGAGCCAAGGGCACTGGAGGTCAAAGACACCTGCCTGACTCCCTGTCTCTCCCCGTCCTCAGTTCTCACCCCTGGGCCACTCTCTCTTGACATGACTGTTCTCGACCATCCACTTCCATCCTGAGAGTACAGACAAAGGTTTTCCTACCCAAATGTACCTCCCCTTCCCTTCTCCAACCCCAGCAATGGACAGTCCTCTAACTTTCTTCCTACTCCTGCTAGCATGCCATCCATACCTTGTATTTCACTTTTAGCTAGGTATTGTAAGGACAGGTAGCAGTTCATTGGCCCTAAAACGTTAAGTTCAAACTGCTATTTTATAATTTGGCTATTCAGTGATAATATTTAGCATTCACTGGTGCTAAAAGTCAATACATTATTTCAAAATAGATAAAAAATAAACATGGTCACTATATACTTGGCTTCATTTAATCCTGCCTCTCCTCTTTCTGTATGAATAGGGTTCATTTTAGAAGGATTTGGTCCATAAGACTTTCTAAGTAATTTTCTAGCATGATTCAGAATGGAACTATTAAATACTGCTTCCCTTCTCTTACCATCATATACCCAGTTTCTTCCAAATGCTTGAAACAGAGCTTACATTTCCATAAAAAGGAAAATCACATGACAAGCATATGGGTTAAATATAAAATAAGTTTTAAAAAAAAATTCCAAAAGAACCCAATATAGCCTGGATAGTTTGAGTGTATTTGTGTATATTTTTAGTTCTGTTCCTTGGAAGAAAACCTACAATGATAATTTGGTGGTATTATTTGGCATAGTTCTTGTGATTTAATATTCATATGTTATGCATTTTAAACAACATAATCTTTTGAGAAGAAAAGTGTGTATTACATTGCTTTTTAAAAATGGAAATTCTAAAAAAAAAAGAAAAATAAATAAAAATGGAAATTCTGTCAGGGATTGTGTTTTTAGAACTAAGGTTGTTCTTTCTCCCTGAGAAATGCAGATTCCACGGAGCCTGCTAATGAAGTATGGACTTAGCAAAGTATAGACATCCTTCTAATTATAACAGGACTCATCACTGGTTCATTGTTTCTGTTGATTTGCATGCTATTCCTAACACTCTTGAGTTACCTGAATACATTTCTACTTAAGTCACATTAAATATTAATGTTAAGTCTACTAATCCATTTTAAATGTTAGAAACTCTTCAAAATTCCTAATTTAATAAAAATCCTATGTTATTCTGGCTTTTAAATCATACTTTTGGGTAGCTTTTAAATACAATTCTGTCAGTTTCATTGTATTTGGAGACCTCTAAGACTGTTTGGATATCCTGAAGGTTAGGGTTTTATCAGCGATATGACAGATGTTAGTTTCGAGGGGCTGGTTAAGTGCTTTGTGTATAGCTCACAGAAAGCCTGTGGGGCAAGTTCCTCACCAGGATCACACAGCTAGTAAGAAACGAAGCCATGATTCAGGTATTTGATGCGAAGCTTGTACCTTAAACCACCACACCATCTCTTCTTGAATCGGTGCCAGTGATATTGATTTGATTTGTTTGCTGTGCCTTGGAGAATCCTCAGTGTGACACAGACTAAGGACAAATGCAGGCCTGGAATAATAGGTTGCTCTGGCTGAGCAAGGGGCAGTGGCCAGGCCCAGAAGGTTGCACAGGAGGGACACTAAGGACGTGCAGTGGGTCATCGTCACCTGCCTTGTAATGAGACCCCTCTCTTCTGACAGTTGTCTCTGCAAGTTACTATTTTCACTGTCACTGTTCCTTTTGTGGGAAAGCCCTTTCTTCCACATGCCTCCTACTCTTTTTTTTTTTTTTTTTTTTGGGAAGTGAAATAAACTTTAAACAAAGGCCAGGGGCAGCCTTGAAGGGGAAAACTGACAGAAAGGCATCCTGAAGACAGCAGACAAAGAGGTGACAGGCCCTTGTTTGGCTCTATGGACTAACAGTACCTAGAAAAATCTCAGGCCTTTATTATTTTTGTATATAGACTATTTTTTAGAACATTCTTAGGTTCACAGCAAAATTGAGGGGAAGGTACAGAGACTTCCCATTTTCCTCCTGCCCCTACATGTGCACAGCCTCCCCAACTAGTAACTATTAACATCCCCCACCAGAGTGTGCATCTGTTACAACTGATGACCTTCCATTGACATGTTAGGATCCACTCTTCCCGTTGTACATTCTATGGGTTTGGACAAATTTATAATGACATGCATCCACCACTATAGTATCATACAGAATAGTTTTACCACCCTAAAAATCCTCTGTGCTCCACCTAGCCATCCCTTCCTTCCTCTTCCTGAACTCCTGCCAACTACTCATCTTTTTACTGTCGCCGTAGCTTTGCCTTGTCTGGAATGCCGTATGGTTGGAATTGTATAGTATACAGGCCTTTTCAGATTGGCTTCTTTTACCTAGTATTACATATTTAAATTTCTTCCATGTCTTTTTGTGGCTTGATGGCTCCCTTATTTTATATATATATATATATGTGTGTGTGTGTGTGTGTGTGTGTGTATTATTATTATTTTTTTTTTTTCTAGAGACAGGGTCTCACTCTGTTGCCCAGGCTAGAGTGCAGTGGCCTGATCACCATAATGTTGAACTCCTGAGCTCAAGCAATCCTCCTTGACTCATTTTTCAATCAGATTGTTTTCTTTGTGTTGAGTTATAAGAATTCTTTGCATAGTTTGGATAACAGCCATTTATCAGATACGGCTTTTGCAAATATTTCTTCCAGTCTGTGGCTTATCTTTTCGTGACTATGCAGCTTGCTGACACAGCGGCCAATGGATGTCGCCATCCCAGGGCCTTGCCCTCTCAGATCAGATGTGAGCTCTTTGACTGTAAACTCATCTGTTCTGAAATGCAGAAAACAAATTTTAAGGAATTATTGTTTTTAGCAAGGACAGTTCAGACTGAGGTATATTCCTGGATAAGGATATTACCAACTGATTCTAAGCCTTGACAGACACTAGTGCTGTATTCGACTCACAGCTGACTTATGTGATGAGAAATGAGACTGTAGAGTTTGGTATAGAATTATATAGATGAGTGTTCTAACCAAAGGCAGTCATGATGATTGATGATTTCAGCAGAGAAAACAAAAGCTGGTTAGATTTCCAGAGAAAGTGCCCTTTCAGTGTTCAAGATGCATTGAGATCCTCCAACAAGACAGGGATGGAAAGATAATATTACTACTCAGCATATTTCATGACTCTCGGTGTCCTTGGGAGTTCTGTGAGCACTGGCATTACTTTCTGGGAGTAGTAATGCCATCATTGCACCTGATTCTTTGGTATTTCCCAAGCATTTGCAAATCCATCATCTTGTTTGACCCTTATGCCAGCCTGCTGGATATTCATGTGATCATTTGTCTACCTATTTAACAAATATGTATTATGCATTTGCTGTGTGCAGCTTCACCCTGCCATGCTAGCATGGCTTGATAATTGATGCAAACAGATCTGGAGAGTTGTTAGGTGGCTTGAGGGCCAAGCTGGGACAAGACCGGGGAGCTTTTGGACCCTTGCTGTCTCCTCTGTCCTACCCCATGTCTGCCCCTCCTGTACTCAAGCATCCATTAGTACCTCCATCCCTGTGGTCACCACTTACCTCTGCTCTTCAGGGGCTGAAACGCCACCATGCCATTGACACTATTAGAGCACTTTCAGGTGAGTCTGGATTATGACAAGGCATGGAAAAAGAAGGCTATTCGTTTTCATCTTTGAAACAGTGTCAGTCTGTAGAGGGGGAAAAACCCCCAACAAACCTTGAATGCTCAGATGCAAAGCACCTGTAAACTAGTGTCCGCGATGTGGCCAACTGGGCCTGCAGAGAGCACTCAGTAAGTTCTGGACGTGTAGTGTTGTTTCTGTTACTCTTGTTATTGTGGAGGCTCATAATCTCTCCACTTAACCCACAGACTAAACCTCACCCTCCTTTCCTTCTATGAAGGAAGCCAACTGAAGCCCACTGATACACACAACTAGTGGGTCCCTCTAGAATACCTGGGCCCTTCTGCTGCCACTACTGAGTGGCCATGCTTACCAAAGCCCAGGGTGCTCCTGTTTCTGTGAGTGTGAGCTGATCTTGTTATAATTTAAAACTCTGACTATCATGTTAACTGCAAAAATATAAGTTTGGTAATCAAGAGGACGTTTCTCTGAAAACTGAATGCTTTGGGACAATTCAAAGAATGAGTTACTAGAACTTTTTTTCTGTTGAAGTTGAGGTGGATGAGACAACTATGAAAGATGGGAGGAATAAAACCCTAGAAGGATTTTGCTCTTAGGCTGCTTGGCAAGTGAATTTTAGTTAAAGAAACTAAAACTAGAAATTGTAGGCAAAGCATTAGAGGTATCATTGATAGAGTCAGGTGGGCCCATTCTCAAAGGGACAGGCCTCAGTTTTACATCAGAAGTTGACATTGAGGATTTTACAGCAAGTGGTACATGGCTTGAACATCAGGAAAACACATCAGGATTTTAGGAGCACCAATAGATAGTTTCTACAACCCAGTTTTTCACTGAATATTTAGTTCATCAGTAGAGAAAATTTGATTGGCAAACACTTCTGCAATATTGAAACGTGTCCAACTTATAAGATGTGACCGCCAAAAACAGTGATGCTAAATTAGAGCATTAGTGGGGGAAAAACACAGAACAATACTTCTAAGAGTTGCCCGTCCATCAGGACTGGCAGCATAACCTGCACAGCCCAGTGAAAATGAAAATGCAAGACCCCTTGTGCAAAAATGAATAGAAATTTCAAGATGATGACAACAGAGCAGTCAACCAACCATGGAGCCCTCCTGAGCAACTGCATAGGCTGCCCACCCATGAAGACCCCTCTGCCACCACTTAGGAATTGGCACTGACCATGATTGGCAAATCAGTAGAACTTTAAAAAAAATGTTTAGTCTGTGTCAGTTTACTATCTCTCACAAAATTCAACATGCATGGATTTGATTGAAGGTTGTTTTTCACATTAATTGTGCCATTGATAAAGAAACACTTATTTGAGAATCTCCTGCTCTTTCTAGGTAACTTTTCTTTATGTCCAAATAGGAATTTTAAGGCCTTAGTTTTTGTCCTTCTCTATTCCCCGTGGCCCTCCAAGAATAATATTCTTGATTCAATCTATGAATAAAAGGATACTGGAATGTTTAAATATATCACTTAGGCAAAAGGGTTTGAGTTTCATTTTAGAAGAAAATAGAAAACAAGAACAAATATAGGTCCTATAGAATATTTAGGATATCAGTATCAAAGATATTGTTTGCCACGGGGCAATGGCATGGAATGAAATTCTCAATATGAAAGATTTAACACAAAATCTTGATGTGTACAAGATGATGTCAAAAAACATCTTTTTGCTTGGGTTCAAACTCATTGAAGGTTTTGACAAGGAAGAAATAAACAATGGATTCATGATGATTTGTTGAAAAATAAAATTTTAAATGGTGGAGAAATCACATATATCATGACACAAACAGATAAAATCTATGAAGAAGATAAAGAAGAAATTAGGTTAAATTTAAAACCATAAATCAATCATGCAATGGCTAGAGATGTCCTCTGTAGTTTTACATTGTATCAGCAGCTGATGATGATGTAATAATAAAAAAGTAGAACTATGTCAAGAAAAATCATACTTCTAGCAACTTAAAGTTACTTACTAAATATGTTTTTAATTAGAAGAGAGTGTTTATGGTAAGTACATATTATTTTTTATTTCTCACTTTTTCTATGAACTAAGTAGTGATCCCTTAAGTAGGAAGACTTCTTTTGTGTTGCTGAGCCCACTTACTCTGCTGCTACAGTGGGAGAAGCCCTTTTATCAGCCCTTGTTCAGTAGTGGCTTAGTTACTTAAAAAGTCATTTTTTACAAATTCATATCTTAAATTTTTTTTAACTTAAACCATATAACTCATATTTACACACTGATTATTTTTAGTGTAAGACCATATATATTGGCTGATTCTAGTTCCCTGAACCTTTTTCACATTAACCATTCCATCTTAATCCAGTTTCCATTGCTTTAGTGTGGAATGAGAAGTTACAAATATGTGCAAAACAAATTTGAAAGCAAAATCCTTCTGGACTTTTAATGTTTCTTTTCTTCTTCTTTTTCCTTCTTTCTCACTTCTCTATGGTCCTAGGAACAGTCTCATTGTCATATTTGTCTAATCTGGGATATTTCTGGTGATAACCTCTGTGCTGTGCATTTGGTTTTGGTTTTCTGTTGGCAGGAGTGGTGGTGGTAAAGCCAGCTTGCTTCTGTGCTGCCATTTTGAAACTGGAAGTCCCTCCTTTTTTCTTTCTTTTTTATAGTTTCCTTGCCCACACCACTACACCAGTTCAGTTTATTGCTGTTGTTTTCTTGTGTTTGTATTTTTTTTTAGTCACTTTTATTTGGGTCCTTGAAAAACATTTACTTTAGTTTGCTTAGAAACATTTCCCATTTTTTCCACACTTGCATTTCACTGCTTTACATAGTAGATATTTAATTAAATTTCTTCATGGGCTCATCTGGTGAAAACAGACTTGAGAAGTAACTCAGCAACTGGTGGGAACAGAAAGGCACAGACGTACTCGAGAGTGAGCTTAGTGTATGCTGTATGTTAGGAGCACCTGTTGGTGTATTTTAGAGGCATGGAGAACATGCTGGCTAGTTGCTAAATGGAATTGCCAGCCTCCCTCATGTTGATTGGGGGTTATTAGGCACATAAATCCCTGCCACTGCCCATCTTGGAGTACACCCCATACAACTGCCTATGGGAGAAACAGCATGAGTCCCAAACCTCCCTTTGTGATTTTTGATTTGTTGCTCACACTTGAAATCCCTTTGTTTTCGTGGACTTTTCGCTGAGCCTCAGCCTTGGCTTCTCTGCAGGTACTCTGTGGGTTGGGGGAGGCTCCTGAAAGGAATTTCCTGAGTGCCTATTGGTATTTTAGTCAGACAGTCCAAAACTGCCGTCCAAATGTGGGGAGAATCTCTTCATGTAGGGTGGTAACAGAAGCTGCGTTTTATTTGTATAAATCACTATTACGCTGAGTCACTACAGAGAAGAAAAAAGGTAAGAAAAGTGAATAGTGAGGAGTGTTTTGGTGCTCATGTCCCTTGGTCGGACTAAAAGGTTGTGTTTGTGATGAGGAGTGTTGGGAAGTTCCTAGATCTGCTTGGTTTGTGGCATTTGTTTTTTGCATGGGAAATCTCTGGAGCATCAGTCTTTAAAATGGAAGAATAATAAGAGGTAGGAAACATTACCTTTCCTAACATTTGTGGAACTTTCTATTTGTTTTTCAAAAGGTCCGTTAATTAAAGACTGGCTACATCTAGTTGCCCACAAAGAATGATGTTAGAAGCCCTCCGGGACAAAACACCCTTGAGGGTTCATTCAGAAAGGAAGAGTGATTTACAGGATTTTTTCTTTTTTTTTTCCATTTTAGTTTTGTGAATCTCTTTATTTCCAGGAGTAAATTTTTTTAAATGTTAAGGAAATTTATTATATTAACCTATGCTAAAAAACCGAGCCCACTCGGCCCCATGATGGGCTGTTGGGGACCTCCATGGCAGGGTGGGAGGCACGCAGGGTGGCAGAGGCCTCAGATGTGACTCCAGCCGGAGAGGAGGGTGGCCTAGGGGGGCTCGGTGACCACAGCTGGGCCATGGCGGTGCTTGCTGCATGTTGATCGCACTTCTGTACCGTCTGAGTCTTGTCTGTGCGTGGGCAGTCCAGGGGTGCCCTCCTGCCAGTCTGGCCCGGGCTGGCTGCCTTTCTCCTCTCTCCCCTCTCATCTCTGCTTCCTGCCGCAGTCTGGCCTGGCGAGGAGACCAGTGCAGTTCCCAGAAGGGACGACAGAGCTGCCCGGTAGCACAGGGGACACCGTGACGCCGCGGGGCCGCCTGTGCGAGGAGCCCCCCTCCCCTGGGGGAAACTTTCCTCTCACAAGACCGCGTCCTCGCCCGCAGGCGCTGACTCACCTCTCCGTGTTCTCTCTCCCTCTGCCCCCTAGGAAATGTGACTGGAAACAGTAACTCCACGTTCATTTCCAGCGGGCAAGTGATGAACTTCAAGGGCGACATCATCGTGGTCTACGTCAGCCAGACGTCGCAGGAGGGCGCTGCGGGCGCGGGCGCGGCGGAGCCGGTGGGCCGCCCGGTGCAGGAGGAGACCCTGGCGCGCCGCGACTCCTTCGCCGGCAACGGCCCGCGCTTCCCGGACACGTGCGCCGGCCCCGACGGGCTGGGCGACCCCGAGAAGGCGTCGCGGCCCGTGCAGGAGCAGGGCGGGGCGGAGGCCTGAGCGCCCACGACGTCGGGAGTCCCCGTGGCCCCGGAGCCACCCACCTGGACGCGCGGGACATACCTGCGCTCGCAGCCAGAAGCTGCCCCTGAGTCAGTCCCCACTGCTGTGCCCCCTCCCTCCCGACACCCGCCAAGGATCGGTACATTTATGGAAAATTCCCTGACGTTCCGTCCACGTTGCTCTTCAGGGAGACAAATGGCTGTTCCAAGAGTCAGTTTATCCCGTCTGCTCACTGTTGTCCACATACACGTACCCACTGGCCACACAGGTGCACGTGCTTGCTCTGGCCTCCCACCCTTTACTTTCTTTTAGGGATTTTCTCCTCTCCCCTCCATCAGCAATATGTCCCTTACGGCATCTGTTTTTAGGACTGTCTTGTACTATTGAGGTCTGTATTTTTCCTTCTGTATTTGTATTTCACTTTCATACCATTTTTTGATACTTTTTTTCTCACCTTTTTTAAAGCTATTTAAGCGTTTGCTTGAAAATTCTCCTTTATGTATTTTCTTTTGTGCCCCTTCACACAGTGTTTTGGAGATGGCTTTCTCGGGGGTGTCTTTCGGGAAAAGGCTAGAAATATGAAGCCAGATCAAGGTGCAGGGAACACGTGGAAGAGGCTTTTGTTTTCTGAAAAATGTTCTGTGTTCTCATTTTCCTAAGAGAAAGACAGAGGGAAATCCCATTGCTCTCCCTGATGTTTTTAAGTTTGTGTCGATCCTTTAGCAAAACTATTCAATGTGTGACCTTGTTCCCAGTGTGGCTTATTTAGCCACGACAGCAGAGGCAATCAGGTGCTTAGTAACTAAATCTCTAAAAATTCAAGTTGCTGCAATTTGGTGTTCTTATTCTTTAGTCTCTGGAAAAGATGTACAAAACAGGACACAGGGCTAGCTTGCACACACAGTGGAAAGGAGGTGCCAGGGAAATTCAAGGAAGAAAGGATAAAGTTGAAATTTTGATTTGCATTTCCTTTTCCAAGCTAAGAATGGGCGTAAACAGGTCCTCCTTTCTCCCTAAATCATTGTGCATCTATAACTTAGCCTCGTAGAAGTGGAAAACATTCCCACTATTTTCCAGTGCATTTAAATTAAAAACCAAATCCTCATGTTGTGAATATAAGAAAATTCAGTCTTTAGAATAAGTGCTTTTCCCTTGGCATCAGCCCTGTTGTGAGCAAACAGTATGAGTCAGATTGAAAGGAGTCAACTGGGTTGGTTTATCTACTGTGGTCAGTGAGCCAACGCGCCAATGCTCACCGTTCTCAATGCTCACCGTTCTCAAATACTGGAGAAAAGTTAAAACACATAAGCAAATTAAAATTAATCTTGCACATCTGGTAGGTTAGAAGAGCACTAATACTGGTCATTATCCAGACTTTATTGGCCACAGATGCCCAGCTGAAGAGAATGACCAATAGTCACTGGTTTCTCCCTCGTGGTTGCAGTTCTCTGAAATGCTGGGATGGTGGCAGCTGATTACAATTTTTAATGGAGAAGCAGAGGACTGCTATGTTATTTATGAGACCCCTTAGCTGACATAAAGAACCACAGGAAATAACTGCACTGCCAGGTCGATCCACTGGTGGGAATTTACCGTTTGTTCTGCCCTTTTAGTTAACATCCATCCACAGAGATGTTATAAAGGTGGAAGAAGCTATTATCCCTTTTGATATGGAATATATTAAGCAGACAAAGTTACAGTTCACAAAGTGGAATGCTGAGCTAAAAACCCAAGTTTCTACTGCAACTGTCAGTGAGACTACTTCACCTTTCTGTGCTTTCATTTTGCCTTCCATAAAAAGGCAATAGTGATAATTTATAATAGTTTCCCTACTCAGAGACATCAAAAGGATGCTACAGTGAATATTAAAGTGCCTTGAGCTCCTTCAATCAAAGGTGCTGTGTAAGAATCTACGTTCAGAAAAAGGTAATATTCTTTCCCACACTGATCCCTACTAATTCTGTATTGATCCAAAGGCAACTAAATGATAGGAAATGTATAGCAAATATAAGTTTGTGTCTGTGTATTACAGAGATGTTTGTGACAAATGTAAATGAAATGAAGGCAATAATGAAGATTATTTGGGGGACATGATAAAGAGATTAAAGTTATATTTGACCATAAAAATTTTTTCATGGCTTGTTAAAAAACAGGGCTCATTGTAAAATCATGATCCAACTTATTCCTGATCTTTATAGTGTGCTGTGGTGTCAAAGGTTGGTTGGTTTTATTATATCTTAGTGGTGGTTCCTTGACAACAGAGTTGGGACAGAAAATACTTGCTTTGATGATATATCTGCTGTGGATCTCATAAGAAAGTTCTTTAAAATACAGCCTGGATACCCAGTGAAAGAACGGAATGGGAAATGGGATGTAATGTTTCCTACTCACGTTTTACTCGTGCACCAGAAGAAGGAAGAATGAATTTCTCTCTCTCTCTACCTGCAAATGCAAAGAGCAGTGTGATGTGATGAATCTTCATTTGGCTGGGGAAGGGATTCTTGCTGTGTGACAAACCACCCTGAGACTTAGTGGCTTAAAATAACCACCATCTATTTAGCTCACAGTTAAGTGGGTTGAATCCACTCGGGTGGTTCTTCAGGCCTGGGTCCCCCTGGCGCAGGCTCGCTCGCTCATATGCAGGGAGCAGTCCTGATTGGGCCAGCCCGAGCTCGTGTCACGTGGTCCCCAGTCCTTGTAGCCGGCTGGCCGGGCTTGTTCTCATGGTGGTGTCAGGGTCCTGAGAAGAACAAGCAGAAACCCAGCAGACGTCTTGAGGCCTCGGAGTGGACTAGCACACTGTCACTTCTGCCACATTCTGTGGGCCAAAGGAAGTCACAAGGCCAGTCCAGGTTCGAGGGGTGGGGAAAGAGACTCCCTCCATGGGAAGAGTTGCAGAGTGGGCACAGGGAGGGGAAGAATGGGGGCCCTTTAGCCACGTGTCTGCCACAGGGGCACTGACAAAAGAGGGACATTTCCCAGCCCCTAACAAGTGAGTGGCTCCTCCTCTGGTGACAGAGTTCCTTTGGTGCACAACAC
Organism: Cheirogaleus medius; assembly: GCA_008086735.1. Taxonomy (NCBI): domain Eukaryota; kingdom Metazoa; phylum Chordata; class Mammalia; order Primates; family Cheirogaleidae; genus Cheirogaleus; species Cheirogaleus medius. Next base: position 43,175,576 of record VBSM01003157.1, read on the forward strand.
TGTGGATTCCTGCCGTGGGGAGACACCTACGTTCATATTTAAGTGCTGTATCAAAATTCCTTCCAAAGCCAAATATAGATGATTTGGAAATTGAGTCTACTACTTCTGTATTCCTTTGGTGCGAAAAAATTGAAAATTGACTACTTGTAAAATCAAGGAAACTGGTGAGATGCCTTGAACAGAGGAACCTGTTACATAAACAGATAAAAGACCTGGTGTTCACCCTTTACCCTGATTCAGCAAGCTTTTTATGATTATGTACTGGGCAAAAGGATGAACCTGAGCAATGGCATTGTCTTTGGTGGAAGAAACATAGTTTTGAAATGTTTGCTCTTTGACAGTCTCTGATGGCATATCACGTCCCTTGTCTGTCAGCTTTGGGGCGCTATGGGGTGATCTGGGCACAAGATGTATAGCCCCCTTTGGGGAGAGGGGACAAAACTTTCAAAGCCCTAAATGCTCCATTGATGAGTTGTCATTTTTAATTAGTGTGTTTTTAAAGCTTGGCCCTGAGCACCCTGGGAAAGGAGGTGAGGGTAGCCGGGAGTCTGGAGCTGGGGAGACAGGATGCTGCACTCGCTGCTCCAGGAGTCAGAGGAGGCTGCCGGGAAGGAGCAGTCCGTGGACTTCCTGACCCCCCTGCCTGTGCTGGTGAACAGACTAACTCGCAACTGCTAAAGCCTTGCTAGAGAAGAGGTGGGAGCTGACACTGGGCACAGGCAGGCCCAGGTGGCGTCACTGAAGCCATGCCTAGAGGGGCGAGGGGGGGGGCACACCCATAGCAGCCCCACTAAGGAGCTGCCTCCCTTGGCAAAACAACCCTGTGTCCCCCAAGGTTTGAACACGGAGGAGCACAGAATGAATTTCCACGTGGGCAGGGACACCTACGTGACTGTGCCTTTCCTGACCTCCCAATGGCTTCTCATGACTCTCGCAAGTCTTGTCTTCTCTTTCTACTGCCTGCCTTACTCCAGTTATCCTAACCCCAGGATGAGGTTGGAACTCACCAAAAGAACCTTTGATGTCTTGCACCTGTAGTCCCAGCTACTTGAAAGACTGAAGTGGGAGGATCACTTAGGAATTCCAGGCCAGCCTGGGCAATGTAGCGAGACCCTGTCTCTTGAAAAAAAAATCTTTAAGAATAAGATTACCAATAGCATAAGCGTTAAAATTACAAATTACAGGCCTCTCCCAGTAACTCTGTGCGAGCCAAGGAGCAGGTGAAGGTACTCTCTCTCCCTACGTGATAGGACATGCAGAAGTTTTGCAGTCAGACCTGGTTCACGACTCAGCCTTGCCACTTATGGACTTACTTTGTGCAGCTGCCTCACCTCTTAGCCTTATTTTCCACATGTGTAAACTGAAGATAAGAATATCAGTTTATAAGGCTGGAGTGAGGAGGACATGGGATGAGGTACAACCAAACACCAGCAGAGTTTCTAGAAGACCCGTAGTCAACATCCAACTGTTCCACACCACTTTCCCTCTCTGTCTCTGACACCTGTCCATTCCTGGGCACAGAAGACATCGCAGCTCCCTTCCAGAGTCGGACCATGTAACTATAACAGAGCTCTGACACCCAGCTCAGACACCTTCCCACTCTTTGAAACTAGGTTGAAGGGGTGCACGTTTTCCACGTGAGGGAAGTGGATTTATGCAATATAACTTCACATTGTACTGGCTCGAAAGATGACAGTTAAAATGGGCACTGGTGGGCCTTTCTCTCCTAGAGTGAGTGAAGACTACCAGATATGTAGGTTGAAAGTTTACATGCTTTTTTCTCTTCATGTTCCTGGGCCTTTCCCAGCTTGAGAAGAATAATAAATTGGCTGCCAGCTCAGAGGAGTGACATGATAGGCCTGAGCCCCTTCAGAACAGACCAGAGTCTAGTAAAAGCTTTCACTGTAACCCAGGCTCTAGGTTTCTCACGGGCAGGAGTCACCCAGGAAACAAAGGCTGCACAGACTTTAGAGTCATGAGAAAAACTACATTCTTACAAGGAGACTCTTACAGGTTGCCTTCCTTTAGGCAGAGGCAGTAAAACGTCTTGCCCTAAAATATGAAAGCAAATTCACTTTTGTTGGCTTTTACGGCCTCTCTATTTCTATGACAACCCATTAAAATGCATATTTAAAGCTCTTAGAAGAGCTTTCTCTATTTACTGTATCAGTGGAAAAATAAACAATGTTTTACATCAGCTTTAATGAGTTTGTTATATACAGTGAAATTCGCCCTTTTTAGATACACTGCTGTGTGAGTTTTGACAAAAATATATAGCTGTGTAACCACCACCACTGCAATCAATGTACAGAATATTTGCAGCACCCCAAAGTTCTTGTTTCCCTTTGTAGTCAATCCCCTCCCCTCTCCGCTCTAGCCCCTGGCATCCACTGTCTGCTCTCTGCCCTTATGGTTTGCCTTTTCTATTAATAGATTGCCAGGTGCATGGAATCGCACCGCTCATAGCCATTTGAGTCTGGCTTCTTTCAGCATAACGCACTGGAGATCCATCCGAGTTGTTGGGTACCTTGGTAGTTAGTTCCTTTTCGTTGCTGAGTAGTATTCCATTGCATGGATATAGCACAGTTTATTCCCCAACATTTGGGTTCTTTCCAGTTTGGAGAGATTACAAATAAAGCCACTATAACAACCTGTGTGATCATGTGCTTTCATTTCTCTTGGGTAAATATCTAGGAGTAGAATTGTGGGGTCATATAGTAAATGTGTTTACCTTTATATGAGACTGCAAAACTGCCTTCCAAAGTGTCTACCATCTTGCATTTCCATCAACAGTGAGTGAGAGCTGCTCCGCATCCTCACCAGCACTTGGTATTGTCAGCTGTTTACTTATTTGCTTTGAGGTTCACCGTTCTAATAGGTGTACAGTATATCATTGTGGCTTTAATTTGAAGTTCATGACTGAGCATCTTTTCATGTGCTTATTTTACCATCTCTATCTCTTATTTGGTGAAATGTGTTCAAGTCTTTTGCCCGTTTTTTTCATTGCTTGTTTGCTTATTGAGTTTTGAAAGTTCTTTATATATTCTGGATACAAAAATACATAGGTTTTTAGGGCCTTTCTGTTTCAGTGGCAAACTATGGAAAATGTCTATTTAAAGCTTTTAGAGAATTCTGTGTTTACTACTATTAGCAAAAAATAAAGACATTATAATTTTTCATCTTTAAAAAAAAATTAAGTCTCAGGAGATGTACACCAGTAGTGTTTATGCGGAGTAAATGGTTCCACAGTAAAACTTCTTTTCACAGTGGGACTCCTACTGCCAGGGCTCAAAGCTGTCACTCACTTTCTGGGCTACTACGTGCTATAATTGTCCCATAAACCTTCCTGGAATGCAGCAGTCACCGTTCTAGGGGCCTGTTCTCACCTGGAAACTGTGAGCTTTGTAATAATCATGCTTATAGAAATGTCTTCTGTTGGTTGAGGAAGCATGAAATGTCTTTCTATCGATATTTTCTGATTACATTATTTTATATATTAATAACAATGAGATTCAGGAGGAGAGAAAAAGTAAAAACAAGTCCAATGCCATTATCCTCTGCATCTGGAAATGAAGAGAGCAAGTAGCCTCAGGACAGATTTTGTTATCACAGGAAAGGTGGTTTCGGTTTCTGTTGGCCTGGGTGCCAACAGAGCTGTCATGCCCTGACAAAAGTGTCTGCATGGTTGTCCCTTGGTCTGCAGAGCCTGTGCTGGGTGACAAGGAAGGCAGACTGACAAGGAGCCACTGAAAGAGTCAACAGTCAGGGGCTTCTCTGAAGGATTAAGTGAGGTTCCCTGCCAGGGGAGGACAGCAGGCTTCTAAAGGGGACACCTGGACAAATGGCCTGATGTGCAAGGTTAGTGGAGAGCTGGGGCAGGACAGGGGACACTCCTGCAAGCCCAGCCGCCTCTGACTCAGCTGATGGTGTCACTGCACCTCAGTCTGGGCAACAGAGCGAGACCCTGTCCCTTAAAAAAATAAAAATAAAAATAATTAAGCCAAACAATACCCCATTGTATGTACATAACATTTTTTTTAACCCATTCTTCTATCAATAGATACTTGGGTTGCTTCTATCTTTTGGCTACTGTAAATAGTACTTCTATGAACATGGATGTACAAATATCTCTTTGAGACTCTGCTTTCAATTCTTTTGGATATATATCCAGAAGTGACATTGCTGGACCATCTGGTTTTTCAATTTTTAATTTTTTGAGCAACTGCCATACTCTTTTCCATAGCAGCGACACCATCCTGTGTGGCTTTTTAAATCTCATCAAAGTGCCCTTTCAACAGGTGTTTCAAAGACTGACACCTGAGTCAGCCAGGTGCCAGCTCTTCTGAGCCGAGAAGAGGAACCCTGGCACCTGCTCTCGTGCGAGGCCGTGGGCTCAGATTGCTGCATATATACTGGCAAGGTGGCTGCCTCCCAGCAGGGGGAGCCTCTCGGAAGCGAAGAGTCAGGGAAACTGGCGCACAGCTGAAAAAGAGTGGAGGAGACTGAAAAAATACTTGAAAACAAGAGTCAGGAATGTTCAGCCTAAAACATCCACCTTGTATTTAGTCAGAACCCTTGGTTAGGGCAACAGAAATTCCACTAAAACCAGATTCAGCAGAAAAGGAATTTATTGACTCATATAAATGAAAAGGGTAGGTACTGAGGCCATTCCAGACACGGCTGGACTCGGGTTAAACCAGGTAAAGCGACTCCCCTGTCTCCTCACTTCCCAGCTGTGCCCTCATCTGCAAGACCCTCGTGTCCAGCAGCCTGTGTGTGTGGTCACTGCTACCCACAGCCCAGACCGACAGCGTTTTTATAACTGTATGTACAAAATCAGGACATGCAAAATGAAGATTTTTTTTTTTCCAGGAGAGAGTCCACATTTTCATTAGCTACTCAAAGGAGTTCACGATCCAAATATGGTTAAGAACTACCTTTTCGTTCCCAAAGGATCCGTGGAGGGACATTACAGTTATAATTGAAGCTTGAGATTTTCATGAAGTCAAGCATTGTAAATTACATTTCTGTCTCCTCAGGAACTTCCAAGACTGTTAATCTCTAAATGTCATAGTTGCCTAGGTTGTAAAACTGGTTCTAGGCTACAAAATCTAATTATATTTTCAATAAAGCTTTGAGTGTGCAAACTACATCACTAGTATTTTTATCTTCCCAAAAGCAGACTCAGAAAATGAGCGTTGAAGGTGCTCACCATCATAAGCCAAGTAGATAATAGGTCTTCTGTTTTATGCACAGTTTGAAAAAATTTGCAAAATCTCTTTTTTCCCAAGTAATTTGGCACTTCCCGGTCCCACATTGCTGCCAATGGTAAACATCTTCCTTATGATCCTGTGAGGTAGGTATTGTTGTCTTCCCCATTTTACAGATGAGGAAACTGAGGCACAGAGAGGTTAAACCAACTGCTTCTGAGAGCACCAGGATTGCTCCAATCGTGACACTAGACTGCAGCTCCTGGTGGAATGCGAAACAAGACAAAAGTCCACCTGAGGGTGATTGAGGTTGTGGTCTTGGTAGCCAGGCTGAGCTGAAGTCAAATCCTACTTTGGCCACCGTCTTAGTCTGTTTTTCGCTGCCATAAGAAAATACCTGAGACTGGGTAATTTATAAAGAACAGAAATCTACTTTCTCACAGTTGAGGGGGCTGCACAGTCCAAGGTGTAGGCACGGGCAGTTTCTGTGGTCTGGGGAGGGCTGCATCCTCACGGCAGAAGGCAAGCTGACCAAAGGAATGTGGTGTGGAGCCTCTTTTACAAGGGCCTAAGTCCCATCCACAAGGGAGGAAACCTCCTGGCCCAACCTCTCTCAGGTCTCAGGTCTTAATACCATCACACTGGCCATTTCATTTCAACACCTCAGTTTTGGAGGGGACACATTCAAACCATACCAGCCACTTTACTAACACACTAGGGGTAAGATAAAGCCTATCTCTTTCACAGAGTTAATGAAGATTAAATGAGACAGTTTGTGTAAAATACCAGATAAGAACCTTGCGCACAGTAGGCATTTAAGAAATGACAGTTATGATAATTACTCACCTAATATTGACTGTTCCCCTATAAGACTGGAAGGTGACAAGGCCTTCTGAAAGCACATAGGGCCACTAGGGATGTTTTTTTTAAAAATCTCTTTCCATGCCAGGAGACCATATTACAAAGTTTCAGAAGTATAGGGTTTCTCAAACTTGAGTAATGTATCACTCAAAACCCCTTATAAAGGGGAAAGAAAAGATTGTGAGTTCCAGTGTTGAAGTGATTTCATTATAATATTACTGGAAGATGTGCAAAGAGAGGAGAGCAAAATCACAAATTAGATATAAATAAAACTATGAAATAGAATTCAAATGAACAATGTTAGTTTAGTGAGAACATACTCTTGGCTGGAATTAAGTCGCCATTCACCACCCGATTGAGAATGGATGCCCGGGCCTGGCGGCTGTGACTGAAGTCATGCGGCCCCACCTGACACAGCCCCCTCTCGCTCCCCAGCCTGCAGTGACCAGGCCATGCTCCCACACCCCAAAGGTAACACTGGCCAACCTAACATTGGTGCCGAAGTTGCAGCATAGACCTTGGTTAGGAAAAGAGCAACTAAAAACTTCAGAATTGGCTGATTTAAAAAATCATCCTGATAAAATACACATCACATAAAATCTGCCATCTTAATTTTGAAGTGGACGGGTAGTGTTAAGTCTATTCACATTATTGTGCAACTAATCTCCAGAACCTTCTCGTCTTGCAAAACTGAAACTCTATCCCCTTTAAGCAATAACTCTCCACTCCCTCTTTCCCACAACCCCTGGCAACCACCCTTCTGCTTCTGTCTCTGTGAGTTTAATGACTCCGGGTACCTCACACAAGTGAAATCATATAGTATTTGTCCTTTGGTGACTGGCTTATTTCACTGACCTTGTCCCCAAGGTTCATCCATGTTGGGGCATGTGTCAGAATAGAGCTGGCTGATTTTCACTGTTGTTGTCATTAAAATGAAACAGGGTAGAATATCCTCACTCAGAACTTGTAGACACCTGAAAATAAGTCGACAAAATTCTTTTTCAGGATGACAGAACCTGAGGGAAAGAGCACAGAGCCTGAGAGGAGCTTGAATTTGGCTGGAAAGGGGAAAAAAGGGGAACGTTTTAGGGAAGGTGAGAGTTGCTGACAAAGGAAAATTGTTTACGCTATTTTCTCAGACAGTATATGCTGCAGGCACCTGTCTCCGCGTAAAATTGTCACGGCTGAATCTTTACTTAGGAGAAGCTAAATAAGAGGTTTAAAAATCTATTATGGATTTCATGTGTGTCTTATTGGGCATGCTGGCTTTAAGTACAACCGCAGCCACAAGCAAAGGTGCTCAACATCACTGCCATTAGGGAAATGCAAACCACACTGCAGGAGGGACCTCTTCACACCTGGCGGGATAGCATGATGGCTGTCGGGATAGCATGATGGCTGTCGTAAAAGAGAGGAGGGATAACAAGAGAGGATGTGGAGCAATTGGAGACCTCATGCCTTGCTGGGGGAATATAAAACGGTGTAACTGCTGTGAAAAATAGTTTTGCAGTCCCTCAAAAAGTTAAAAATAGAATTTCTACATGATCCAGCAATTCCACTTCTAGGTGTGTACCCAAAAGAATTGAAACAGGGACTCGAACAGATACTTGGACCCCAACATTCACATCAGCATGGCTCGCAACAGGCGAAAGGTGGAAACAACCCAAGTGTCCCTCAACAGAACAATAGCCAAACGGAATATGTTCTATCCATGCCATGGAGTATAATTCAGCCATAAAAAGAAATGCAATTCTGATCCACACTGCAACATGGTGAACCCTGACGACATTACGGTAAGTGAAATAAGCCTGACCCAAAAGGACAAGTACTGTATTGCTCCACTCATGTGAGTTACCTAGAGTCGCCAAACTCACAGAAACAGGCAGTGGAATAGCGGCTAGTGGGGAAATGGGGAGTCATGGTATAGTGCCTACAGAATTTCTGTTTGGGATGATGAAAAATTCTGGGAATGGACACGGTGATGGTTGCGTAATATTGTAAATGTACTTAGTGCCACTGACTTGTATACTTAAAAATGGTTAAAATGGTAAATTTTATGTATTTTGAACTCAATTTTTTTAAAACAAAAACACACAAGTGCAGCAAATGTGTTGTTTTACAAAAAAAATGTTAAAAGCCCCAATACGTGTTGTAGTGTGTACAGCGTTTCGGGACATTTTCACATTTGGCGCTGGCGTCCCTGCTGTGAGATAGACCAGGAAGGTACTAGGGCCGTCTTGACGGGCAGAGGTCCCCACACGGACCAGGGGTCACTGATGAGAATGTGTCAGTGCCAAAGACAGCTTCTCTCTGTTCCTGCTCATCCTCGTCTTCTTCCCTCGTCCTCTCCAACTCCTGGCCTCTTTTCTGTGCCCCTTAGTTCCGGCTGCTTTCTCCCTCTCTTCCTGTCTCTGATCTCTGCCTCCTTCCCCAGCACCTGGTCACTCCCCATGGACCACTCACTGCTCCTTTGCGCTTCCCTGCCGCAGTCCTCCTCCCTGAAGCCCCCCATCCCCTCTGCCCAGTTCCCTTTCTCGCCCCCTCCTTCCAACCCTCCACTCCCTCCCCCATCGCAAGGCCCCCAGCTTCTTAGGATGCTTTGGTGACACCTTCGTGCCAGAGCTAAATGGTCTAGCAATTGCTCATTCAGAAGTTGGCCTTGTCCTAGGAAGTATCCTGTCGGTTCCTCTTCTTCCAATGAGCATATTATGTCCACTTCAAAACAAAGTCCAGGTCCCACCTTCCCTAGGAAGGACCCCTCAGACACCAAGGGCAGGGTTTGGACTTGTACCTCACCATTCCAGCCACCAGCTGTGTGCATGGGTGCACAGCATTGTTTGGTAAATAGTTTTGTAAACCCTCAAGCCCTGCTCAATGATAGTTGAAACCAACGACTCTTTCTGACTGTTTGAAGGTTTGTACGAAGGTTTCAGGGACCAGACACCCTCTTGGGGAGGGATCTCAAGACACCAGGGAAAGATGACCCTGAGAATGTCAGAAGGGCAGGAATGACCTGGCTCCAGAGCCAGCCTCTCTGTTCTTCCTCCCTCGTGTCCTTCCTCTCTCAGACTCACAGATTCTCTCGTCTCCCCTCTTAACTTTGCTGTGTGCGTAGCATGAAATGGCCACTTTCTTCCCAAATCTGCGAAACCTTTCAGCTCTAGTGTCCACTACCCCCGGCTCATTTGGATATTTCACAATTCCAAATTCCAAGGGATAGACTGTGGCAGCCCAACACAACTTTTGAACCAGCCTACCATTCACAGGCCACTTGGGCCGGTCCCATCAGCCATGGTCAAGGGGGGCCTCGGGGGACAGTCAGGCCTGTGGTGGCAATTCATCTAGAAGAGGGTGTAGGAGGGCGGTGGCCTGAGCCACGTCTAGCCCCACACTGCTTAGGTGACAAGTGCAATGGTGGGCAAGATCATTGTAAGACTTACTTTTTCCTTCCAATTTCTGCTCCATTTGTATTAATAATGTCTCAATAAAAATATTTTTTTTCTAGTTTGAAGCCATGACAAGAAGCAGCCACATTTTAAGGTTCTGCTCTGAGGATATTGGGGGGAAAATGGGACTATTTAGATAAGCATTCTTTGTGTGTCCTCCTTCCCTTTTTTTAAAAAAAGCATTTTTATTAAGCCAGAGCTAGCTATGGTTCAGAAGGTAAAGAAAGGATAGAACATCATTCCTGACAGTAAAGGAAACAAACTTAGGCCCTGTCAGCATTCAGATGTCCTGGCTGGGGAGAGGTGTGACGGCAAAGCTGGGGCCCTGAGCTCTGAGCCAGGCTGCTCCCCGGTGCTGAGTGTCCTTTGGTGCTGAGCCTGCGCTTCCAGCGCTGACAGCAGCCCCTGCTCTTGACCTCAAGCTCCCTTTGTAAATCAATCCACTGTGGCCGCCTATGGGGAAGGAGCAACAGCAGCAAACACTGACAGTGACAATTCTGTTATAGGAAGAAGACAGGAATGTGGGTTTCACTCAAGATAAAGACAGGGCCTTACTTCTCAGCAGTTAACAGGTAAGCCGATCACTACCACTCACTGAAGCTCCCTGCCAAGTGATTTACAGATACATTATCTCATTTAATCACCACATCAAATCTCTGAGTGACTACTAGTATCTTTACAGAAGAGGAAATAGGTTCAGAATGGCTAACGAACGTCCATAAACTCACAAAGCTAGTACGTGGGTTTTGCACCCAAGCTCCAAGTTGGCATTCCTGCCCATTGTCACAACAGCTTTGTGGATAGAGGGTCATGTTTATACCCAGCATTTTTTGCTTCCTTTAAGGCATTCTGCTTTCAGCTGTAACAAAATGATGTACACCTGAGTTAAGCCCATTTGCTAGAGGGAGTCAATGATGGAAGTATTTTAAAAATACCCCAGGCCTTTTCATTATAATTAGATTTAGTTTCCTAAATTAAATAGTAAGCCCTAAAACACTGCATTAACAACTTTGGTTTATTTTATGTGTAAACCTGACTGAGCCACAGGATGCCCAGATATTTGGCATTTGAATCAGTAGACTGAGTAAAGAAAACCCACCCTCACCCTTGTGGGCAGGCATTCCCCAGTTCCTTGAGGGCCGAATAGAACCAAAAGGCAGAAGTAGGTTGAATTTTTCTTTCTGCCTGAGAGCTTGAGCTGGGACACTGATCTCCTGCCCTCAGTGGCCCCAGTTCTCAGGTGTTCAGACTTGGACTGGAATCTATACCATCAGCCCTCTGGCCTTTGAACTACACCACCAGCTTTCCAGGTGACAGATCTCCAACTTGCAGACAACAGATCATGGGATTTCTCAGCCTCCATAACTGCATGAACCAATACCTTATAATAAACCAATCTCTCTCTCTCTATGCACACACACACACACATATATATGTATGTAAGTATATATGTATACATATAGAGAGAGAGTGCTGATGGGCATTTATCCATTATGGCATCCTACTGGGCTTATGCTTCAGGGCCCTACAGATCTGTGTCAATGACTGTATATTCATACAAGATTTATTGTAAATATTTTTTTTTGAGACAGAGTCTTGCTCTGTTGCCTGGTAGAGTGCCGTGGTTTCAGCTTAGCTCACAGCAACCTCAAATTCCTGGGCTCAAGTGATCCTCCTGCCTCAGCCTCCCAAGTAGCTAGGACTACAGGTATGTGCCACTATGCCTCGCTAATTTTTTTTTAAAATATATTTTTAGTTGCTTGGCCAAATTTCTTTCTATTTTTTAGTAGAGACAGGGTCTCACTCTTGCTCAGGCTGGTCTCAAACTCCTGAGCTCAAGCAATCATCCCACCTTGGCCTCCCAGCATGCTAGGATTACAGGTATGAGCCACCACGCCCGGCCTATTATAAATATTGAAATAGCCATCAATATCAATTGAGCCAAGCAAACAAATACAAACCCAGCAAGTACTGACACTTCATGTCTGGGCATCCATGGATGGTGTGGACAATGAGCAGAAGTCCATGGAATAGGAGAAGTTTACCAGGAGGGGCATATAGTGGCCACTGTTCTCCAAGAGCACTGTGGTTGGTCGTGGGCCCTGTCAACCAAGTGCTCTGGCTCCTGCTCAGACAGAGAAAAGCAGCTGCAGCACAGCATCAGGGCTGGTTATTAGAAGAGCAAAGGAGTCATCCCCCTTTGCTCGACCTGCCCGCCTTCCCCATGTTTGTTTGTACCAAGGGTTTTAACCTGGAACTCCTGGGCTCAAGTGATTCTCCTGCCTCAGCCTCCTGAGTAGCTGGGACTACAGGCATGCACCACCACGCCTGGCTAATTTTTTAAAATTATTTTGTGTAGAGATGGGGATCTCGTTATGTTACTCAGGCTGGTCTCAAACTCCCGGCCTCAAGTGATCCTCCCGCCTTGGCCTCCTGAGCAGCTGGGACTACACGTGCATGCCACCATGCCCAACTGTCAAGAGTTTTAATGAAAGCTTATTCAACATCAGCTCAATACTTAAGAAGAAGTCTCAAAGTGACTTGTTTTTAAATCATTTTATAGAGTCAGTATCATTTAAATGCAATAAGATTCACCTTTTTAGGTCTGCAGTTGTGAATTTTGACAAATGCATGTACTCATCTAACCAGCACTGCGATCAAGACACAGAACATTGGCATCATTGCAAAACATTTCCTCCTGTCCTTTGTAGTCAGTCATCTTCCCTACCCTAACCCCTGGCAACCACTGATCTGTTGTCTGTCACTATAGCTTTGCCTCCCATAATGTCACATAAATAGACTTATACAGTGTGTGGCCATCGGGGTCTGGCTTCTTTCACTTAGCATAATGCATGTCTTTGCGTGTATCAATTGCTTGTTCGTTTTTATTGCTGAGTCGTATTTTGAGGGGTTGGGGACTGGTTGCTTTATAATTTGTTTACCCATTCACCAGTGGAGCAACTTTTGGGTTATTTCCACTTTGGGGTAACTATGAACAAAACCGCTATCCACATTCACATGCAGGTTTCTGTGTGGACATGGGCTTCCATTTTTCTTGGGTGAGTACCTACGAGTGGGACTGCCGGCTGTCTGGTGAGAGTATTGTCTGAGTCTGCTCGGGCTGCTGTAACAAAATACCATAGACTGAGGGGCATATAAACAGTAGAAACTTATTTCTCACAGTTCCTGAGACTGGGAAACTCAAAATCAGGGTGCCAGCGTTGTCACTCAGTGGTAAGGGCACGCTCCCAGGTTGCAGGCTGCCAGCTTCTTGCTGTGTCACCACATGGCGAAAGGACAAGGCAGTTCTCTGGGGCCTCTTTTATAAGGGCACTGATTCCATTCATGAGAGCTCCCCCGGCATGACCAATCACCTCCAAAAGTCCCCACTTTCTAATACCATCACCTTAGTGATTAAGTTTCAACATGTGAATCTAGGGGGGACACAAACATTCAGACTATGGCGTGTGTGTTTATAATACGGCAATGTAAGACAGATCCGATTGCTCCACGTCCTTGTCTGTACTGGGTATTCCCAACAAGCCGACTCTAAAAACAGTTTAAAATAGTTGCTAATGATGGGCAGTTTGTTTTATTTGTTTTCCTAAATGCCTGGCTTCTATACGTTTTAGATCTATCCAAATAAGTTAATAATGAGATAAGATATTCTTCTGGGTAATTGAACTCTTAAAGTATGACTTTTTCCCTCTTATTATTTAATTAAAACTTTTACAACCAAGATCCTCACTACCCAAGCAGTAGGTAAGATAGCAATTGGTCTTATGTCCAAGAAGTATTTTTAAACATTCAAATGAGATTGTATTTTCATTGAAAGGAAGTTTTCCACTTCCTTAATGCTGTTTTGAAAAAAAATGTGAAGATTCCTGTGCTCTGGGAAAAACCAAACCCATAATTAGAACAATGGCAACCTTGGATGGTTCTCATTTCTCTTTGAGGAAATGATTTTTTAAAGTTATTTGTCTACATGATACATATGGATTATCTACTTTCCGAATGACGCACAACCAATGTAGAATACTGAGTTGCCCCAAATTTCCCTCCAACTCCCTCATTGCCTAAGCCAGCTGATTTTGCTTTCCATATAGTTCAGGCATGCCACAAACTAATTTTAAATAATTAGCATTGGTTCAAATGGAACATAATTAGAGAATTAACTCCATTATAGAAATAATTATGTAAAACAGTATAAAGACTAACACAGCATGAGTGTTCACCGTCTTTTTGGAGCATCAGTTTTGCAGCTCTTCTTCATTAGCCTGGGAAATGGAAAATAAAATGAAAATGTGTTCAGCAACAGTGTGATGGCAAAAGATGAGGAGGAGGAAAGCTACCTGGGGCATGACCTTTCCACCCTCCCTGGCCTGTTGTCCAGCAGTGGTCTGCAAGCCAAGCAAACATTACTTGTAAAATCAGCACTTTGCAGATAAAACATAGAAGCTTCTGTGAAGATTTGAGCTAACTGTCCCTAGTAGCATTGTTGATTGTTTGAATTAGTAGGTAGACCGGGGCCTGCAGGTTTAGTCTCCCTAGAATGGTTTCTAGAGGTGTCTCTTGAGGTTTTCAGCCTGAAGGCTGTGTAGGGAATGATGGGAGGCCCCCAATGAGGTCCTTGACTTGGAACTACTAAAGCCCCATAGAAGATGAGTGGTGGAAGATGAAAGCTGTACAGGTGGATATATAACTCACTGTATCCTTAAGGAGCCCAGAAAAATTGTTTCCTCAATGACTGACCCCAAATAAAAGAGAACAGTATGAGGAGAGAGTGGAACTAACATTGTTAAGCAACTACTATGTGCTGATCATTGCCTGAGAGTTTCATGAATTTTCAAATTTAATGCTATCAACCATCTTAAGAAGGAGGTATTATCTTCCACAGATACTTATAGCTGGGGAAATTGAGGGTCAGAGAGATTAAGTAACTTGCTCGTGTTGCTATTTTAGTGATCAAACTCAAAGTCCCACCAGCCCTGTCTCACTCCAAAGCTTGTTCTCTCCCTACCCACAACTGCCCCCTTCAAAGACCTGACAGAATCCCTTAAAAATCCCTCCCTCTCTAGGGTTGCCAGGAAAATGAAGGATGCCCAGTTAAATTTTCAGATAAACAGCAAATACATACCTTTTTAGTATTTGTCCCCAATATTGCATGGGACCTACATATATACTAAAAATTATTCCTTGTTTATCTGATATTCAAACTTAACTGGGCACACTGTGTTTTTCTTTGCTAAATCTAGCAACGTAGCCCTCACTGATGCTTTCTGGCCACACGACAGAGATGTCAATATTCTGAAGTTTGCTTTGTCTTATTCAATCATTCAGAAAGAATTCTTCCCATTGTATTTTTCGGGTGGTGGCACAATGAGGAAGGGTTTTAAGGAAGATGTCTGTGTGAGCACAGTCCTGCGGGGGAAAATAACGAGCACTTCCTTCTTACAGGATCAGTGAACTGTGAACGTACTGCTGGCTGGACAGGTACATTTCCACGGTACCCAGGTGTCTACTGCAGAACATTCCAAAGTGTGTTTTGTGAAACCCTCGCCCATGAGCTGTTTATTTTGTGGACAGATAACTTTGGAAAAGGCTACAAATGCCCCACCTGCCTTGGAGAGTCCTGGGCACATTTGATTATTAAAAGATCTGAGAAAACCTATTGAAAAAAACCACTGTTAACTGTGGAACTTAAACATTGTCAGTCTCTCTGGAGACAACAGGTGGAGCCCCCTTCCTGCGGGGTGACAAGAAACCCCGTCCTTACTCGGTGTCTTTCTGAGACTATGTCTGAGAATCTTCCAGTCGTGTTTACATATTGTTTTTATCTTGGAGGCCTCGGCACAGAGTTGAGTCAATAGCACTCGGCTGTAGCAGCAAGCTTGCGTGCGAGGTCTGTAAGTCCTGGGAGGTGTCAGCTTTCTGGGCTGGCTGCGCTCGATCTTCTATACGTCACCTCTTGCCACCTTGTCACCTGCTTCCCCAGGCTTCTGGGCTCTTCCATATTGATTTGCCTCAAGCACAACACTGGCCTGCGCCCTCTATACCCTTTTCCAGCACAGAAAAGGCAAACAGCATTGGAAACCAGATGGTCCCCAGTGCCGGCGGGTCGAACATTTCCGCAGTGGCCCTCTGTGGCAGGGGAGCACTGGTAAACGTTGAGCAATGTTTAGAGACCCTGACTCTAAAAAAAAAAATTAAAAATAAAATATCCACTAGTAGTATGAGCCTATAGAAATACAAATAACATCAATGAATCCAACTTGGGCCCCTGATACTGGGAATTTCTCGCCTGCAGATTTCTCCACATTCTCTGATACTTTGTCACAGCCATGTCCGGTCCCACGCCCCAGCCAGTTCATTGGAGGACACGCTCTTCCATCCTCTGGACTTCCTTCGCCCTGCCTCCAATCTGCTCTGTTATTTCTCAGCTCAGTGGCCAGCGCCTGCTCAGGAGCATTTTCTCATTCACAGTCCTCCTCCCTGGCTCCCGAGGGTCCCTGCTCTCCTGCTCTGGCCGTTCTCTCTCCTCCCTTCCCCACCCCTTCCTCAGCATCCCGGCTTCTTCCTGGCACCAGCCCACAGGGTCACGAGGCCTGTTCTTCCCGTGTTATCCGGGGGGCCAGAGCGAGGTCCCTCCCTGTTGTCCTGCCCAGCACAAGTCATGAGACTTTCAGGTTCAGCCGGACATGAACAAGACAAGTCCTCCTTGCTAATATTGATCATTAATATGTATTATCATATTTAACTGTCTGCCTGGCTTGGCTGTCTTTCTAAGACCCTTTCCTCACTAGGATAGGAGGAGAAGAAAGGAAGGCTGTAGGAGGGTAGCACTTTGGGAGGCTGAGGCAGGAGGATCCCTTGAGGCCAGGAGTTTGAGACCAACCTGAGCAACATAGCAAGACCCCATCTCTACTAAAAATAGAAAAAATTAGCCAGGTGTGGTGGCGCACACCTGTAGTCCAAGCTACTTGGGAGGCTGAGGCTGGAGTATCCCTTGAGCCTAGGAGTTTGAGGTTGCAGTGAGCTATGATGAGGCCACTGCACTCCAGCCTGGGCAACAGAGTAAGACCCTGTCTCAAAAAAAAAGAAAAAAAAAAAAAAAAAGCTAACCCCATCCTCCCACAAACAATAATTGGTTGAATAAATAGTAAATGAATGAATGAATGAATGAATGCAGGAATGAATGATGGATCCAATGTCCGTTTATCTCATAACTGGTAGAAGACGGAGGCCTTGGTGTGAAGATTGTCCTGTCTGTTTTCCCCTCTCCTACATCCAGCTCACATCACATTTTTGCTGATTTTGGATTCTCAATATACTGAGAGATAAGCTTCGCTACTAGAGCAGTCTGTCTTCTCTTTCAGAATGCTGGAAAATGTGAAATACCCAAAATGTCAAGCTGGAAGGTTATTTCATAATTGATGTGCCAGCCATCTCAGTATAATTTCTCAACTGTAATTGTCAAGAGCTCCACAATTGCTTCTGCTAAAATCTTTTCATTACCACACACCAGTCGTATTTCTGAATACTAATTCAAATTCATGATGCATGCTAGCCCCTTCCTGTGTAAGATGATGTGTGATGACTATTAGCTAGCTTGACTAGCATGTATGTTAATGTCAAACCCGTGCCAGGAATATTCTGTGATCTCTCAGGGAAATTCTAGGTCCCTGAGCAAAACTTTTTAAAGAGTTCCCTCTTAAAGCAAAAAATTCTCAGACATACTCTCAGTTGGGCTCCTTTTGGGGTTGCCTGGGTGGTAACTATGCTTCTATTTGTCTAACCAAAATACATTTTAAGGGAGATTTAACTGAATAGTCAAAAGTAGTGTGTTTGGAGAGCAGGGTTAGACCCCCTGAAAACCACATGGAGAAGGTAATACCTATAGTCTGAGATGCTTTGGTAGGGGACTACCAGCCCAGGGAGAAACTGGGGGGGAAACCCCACCGTGGTCACCTTCTACTAAGACTTAGCACTTCTGACTCTAGACTAAACCCTGAAATGGGCAAGACTTCACCAACTACCCATTTATTTGAATATCAAGCTACGAAGACATCAAAATCAATTATGCTGGCTGTAGCAATTAAGATGTGTCAAGTTAACTCTGGTATCTAATGACTACTCGTAACCCTTGCTGTTACAACACCCTTATCGTAAATGGTACCCTCATTAATAACCAAACTCAAATCCACACCTGCCTAATGACCATCCAGGAGAGGTTAGCCCTGTCAGCACCCACACCTTAACCAAATGCATCTCTCTTACAGCTCTCTTAAGTTTTTGTACATTTTTCTTCACACTTTGACAATTTTTCATTCATCACTATCACTGAGAAAAGGAAATATAATGCATAAAATATATAATAAAATCTGCAAAAAAAAGTCCGAAGAGCAACGACTTAAGAAATGAAGTATGATATTCCACATTGTGTTGACAAGGCTCAGACTCTTGACAAGACCAGACACAGAGATGGCTTGTGTGATGTCAACAAGCCATACAACAGATTTAATTTCCAAAGGTTAGAAAAGGAAGCCACACAGGTAGGGTCCATGTAAAAAATCAGCAATATTATTAAGGATGGAGGTATAACCTTCTAGGAGATGATGGAAATGTTCTGAATCTGTGTTGTCTAAATGGTAACCACTGGCCACATATTGCTACCCTGTGGCTAGTGCCACTGAGCAAATACATTTTCAACTTTAATTAATTTTAAATTATCAGTTTCTTCTATGCTTCAACCCACCTTCCCTTCCATTCCCAATAAATTCTTTTAAAGAAAATCCCAGATCTAGATCATAAAATCCTCAAGGGAGAGAGGTTTACACATTTGGAGCAATAAGTTCTGAGAAACTGAGGGTCACATCATATCTGGAAACCTAACCATCTATATATGGCTAAAGTAGTCTTGGGTGCAGCCTAATCTGCATATAGGCCAGAGATCTCTGATCCTCACCTAGGCCAGCTGCACCTTATCCATCTTAGAGTTATACAGGGCACAGTATACAGTACGCACAGTTATATAGGGTGCACTACACAGTACACGCAGATGTGAACAAAATGCTGACTCAGCATCCTCGGACTCCAGGATAGCACAAACGGATCCCAGAATATTTGTGAACTCAGTGCTGAGGGACTAGAGGAAGGTTCAGCCAGACATCTCTAGGAGCTATGCTGACAAGCCCCTTGGGCAGCAAAAGGACTTATTCTCCACCTGGCAATGGGAGTCAGGCATGGGTATGCATGAAAGAGCCTCCAGTTCAAATTGTTCCATTAAGCTATGTGTGCAGTTTTCAACTATGAAGAAAATAGATGATGGAAGCCAATCTTAATCAACAAATTATTTAGCCTCTTGATTGGTAATTGTTTTAATGAAAACACTGTTTCCTTTCAATGCATGTAAAACAGTTTAGAAGAACTAGCAAGGAAAGGTGGTTTGATCATTGGCAAATTGAATATTATAGTTCAGAGGACAAGCATATATTCAGAAGCATTAAATAATATTCTCAGTAAATTATTGTATGTCATGAAAAAGGAAAGCTAGGGTTCATGACAAGTACTCATTTACTTAGGAAATCTTCAAACATACAAAAGAAGTAAGAATAATACAATGAATGCCTATGTAGCTATCAATGAAGTTCAATAATTATCAATACCTAGCCAATCTTGTTTCTTCTGCACTTCAACCTACTTTCCATTTCATCCCCAATGAATTATTTTAAAGGAAATCCCAGACATAATATGATTTCATATTTTTAAAATACACTTTAGTTTGTATCTCTAAAGATAAGGCAATTTTAAAGCATACTATTAATTCAATATTATTGCATATAAAAATATTAATAATTTCTTAATATCATCAAATAAACAAAAAAGTCTAGCTGTCACCCCTGTCTCCATCTCTCCGTTGCCTCCCTCCTTCACAGTAATATTTTTCAGTTTTGATTTGACTTTCAATTTTTTATATAAGCAAATAAATATGTGTGTATTCATTCTTTCCCTTTCTAGAGGAAAGGTAACAATCATACACATTTTCTGCACCTGGACTGCACTTAAAAATAACTCTGACTCCATGTCCGTACGTGGAGAACTTCTTTGTTCTTGTTTACAGCTGCCTAGTACCCTAACATGTGAATGTACTTTAGTTTATTCAACTATTTCTCTGCTGATGGACATGCGGGCTATTTCTAGTCTTTTGCTCTTACTCAGTGTTATAATGAAAAGCCTTGTGCATATACATTTCTTTTTTCGCGAGTATATTTTTGGAAGAGATTCCTAGAAGTGGAATTGCTGAGTCAAAAGGTAAATGCATATCATTTTGCTAGCTATTGTAGAATTCTCTTCTATAAAGATTAGGCCTCTTAGCATTTCCACAGAAATGAGTATCTTGTCCCTCTTTTGGATTTTTGCCACTCTGAGAAATGATAAATTGTATCTCAGTGAAATTTCTATTTTCATTTCTTTTTCTGTGATCCATATGCTAAGAACTTAATTCCAAGGAAATAAGACTCCGTTTGGACAGTAATACCTTTGGGATTGTTAAAGAAGAAAATCATCCCAGACTACATTATATATTGAATAAAGAAGCTTTTCTTGCAGATGGGCTTGAATTGTTAAGTTTTCATTCAGAGTAGCTCAGCCATGGGGAGTTTATGGAAATGGAAGAGTCAAAATTCATAGAACTAGAAGCCTCAAAGAGCACTTTTTACCCACATATGCTGTTGAACACCTTTGGTGGCATTCATACCCATCAAGTAGTCCATGGACATTTTTTAAGCAGATCGAACCTAACTTAGAAATTGGAGGTTCTTGGCACAATAAAGAAAACTAATGCTTCATCCTGAAAGAGTAACCAAAGGGGGAAAAAAACACATTACATTCAGTCAAAACTTTATGGAACTTTAAAAAGCTCCATCTCACCCTGCCCATGCAGAAGTCACCCCAAAGGAATATTTATAGCATATCATTTACTTACCTGTTTGGATTTCAACCCTGAATAAGTGCTTGTAAAAACAGAACTGAGTCTTGTCTTTTCTTTTTGTTTATTTTTGATTAATTTTGGCATTTTTATTATCAAGTTACAAAGAAGCACTCATGAAGGATTCATTTCTCTTGCATTTAATTTTACCAGGCTGCCAGCTAGCATGCTACCAATTTATCAGGAATTAAACATTTAGGGATGATCTTCTGTGGGCCAAGAACGGTGCTAGAAGCTGGGGATACAAAGATGACGACTCCACGGTTCCTTGGCAAATGGGGCTGAAAAGTGAACATGTAAACTAATAGAACCTCTGACGTGGGACCAACCAGGTGTATTGTCATTGTTTACATGTATTTCCACTAGAAGAGTTCACTCTTTAAAAAAAAAAAAAAAAGAACAGCTTTATTGAGATAAGATTCACATTCCATATAATTTATCCATTTAAAGTACAAAATTCAATGGTTTTTTTTTGTATATTCACAGAGTTGTGCAACCATCACCACATTCAATTTTAGAACATTTTTATCACCCCAAAAAGAAACTCTGCATCTACTAACAGTCACGCTCCATCTCCTCCAACCTGCCCCTTAGCCCTGGGCAGCCAGTAATCTTTTCAGTCTCTGTAGATTTACCTATTGGGGGTATTTCATTAAAGGAAATGAAAATGAAATCATACAGTAGGTAGTCTTCTTACACTTAGCATAATGTTTTCTAGGTTTGTCAATATTGTATTATGTATCAGTATTTTATTCCTTTTTATTGCCAAATCACATTCCATTATATGGATATACCATACTTTCTGTTTACTGTTCTCTTATTAAGTGACATTTATATACAATGAAATGCACAAATCTTAAGTGTGGCTATATGACATTTTATCCACTCATCAGTTGATGAACAAGTGGGTTGTTTCTACCTTTGAGCTGTGAAAGAATAACGCTGCTCTGCACATTCATGTACAAGTTTTTGAGTGGACATTTAGTGGAATTACTGGGTTTAACCTCTTGAGGAATGAATTTACTCAGGGAAGGAATGCATTTTTGTGTTTCCACTATCAAGTACAATAGTAGAAATTTAGTAAGCCATCAACTTCTTGCTCAAAATTGGCAATCCATCAATTTTCCTGTGTTTTGGCATTGGGAGAGGCCGCCTTTTCTGTCAGCGGGCCTAAACTCTAGGTCAGGTGATCTTCCAGCCCAGGGTTGTGATGTGATATTATCCAATTCACATTTTTCTATCGTTTTTTTTTTTTTTTTTTGAGACAGGGTCTTGCTTTGTTGCCTGGGCTAGAGTGCAGTGGTGTCATCATAGCTCACTGCAAACTCGCACTCCTGGGCTCAAGCAATCCTTCTGCCTCAGCCTCCCGAGTAGCTAGGACCACAGACGTGTGCCTCTGCACCTGGATATTTTTCTCTTTTTAGTAGAGACAGGGTCTCACTCTTGCTCAGGCTGGTTTCAAACTCCTGGCCTCAAGCTATCCTCCTGCCTCGGCCTCCCAGAGTGCTGGGATTACAGGTGTGCAATCTTATTTACATGGCACCATGACAGACTTTGCCAAAATCCACATACATGAACTATGTGAACTCTCTCTACCCTCTCCCAATTTGCTAATCTAGTAGTAATCTATGAAGGAAAAAATGTGGTTAGTTTGGCACCACCTGTTCTAAATGCTCATGCCGAAAGCTGAAACATTGGCTACTTAGTGATAGGTTCTAATCTTCAGCCAGCAATTAACACCAACTTGTTTATACTTCCCAGATTCCACCTTTCCCTCTTTTAAAAAAATTATTACATTGGACCCTTTGGGGATTTGTCATTTGTCTCTCATTGCCCTGGTTCTCTGGACATCCCCCCTGCAGTAGCTCCTGGCCCCCTGGAATGTGGCTCATCTGAGCTTGGGGGTCTGTCTGCTCTCACTGTCTCATGCACTCAGGATGTTAAAGCTGTGGGCTCCTCCCCTGGGTTTTACATCTCTCTAAGCTTATTTTTATTATACCCTTCCTGGCAGAAAGATTATTTTCTGTGATAGAGAAACAAAAGCCTTATTGAGTAGTTCTGAGTAGTTCTGTATTCTTTCTGGCAGGTATTTACACGAGACTCTCCCTCCAGCCTGAGTCCTCTTCCTTGTTCCCTGGCTCTGACAGACCAGTAAAGCCCTCTGGGTTGGGCCCAGAGTTTTTCACAAACCCTGATCATTGTGGTCTTTAAAACTTCCTCATGTGGTTCTTAAAGGTCCAGGCTCCTCTTGTGGATGTCTCTGGATGGTTGGCTATAGAACCATTTACCTGGTTCTATACTGTCTTGTTCTGACACTGTCTTGGAATAATTTCTAGGTGGTGAAAGATTCACCCTTGTTTCTCTTTCCAGCAGATTGGCTAGCTGTTCTCCGTCTCAGCCACCACCACCTACTTTCCCCAGACTTTCTTCTCCCACTTGGGCACTGCAGGAAGGAACCTAATACTTTTAAAGTCATCAAGGCAATTTGGCATTGATTAGGGCAGGAAAACAGACAGGGGGTTAAAAATAATGGAAAAATGATAAGAAATCTTCAACATCTACAATAGTCATCCCCCAAATCTACCGTGACACAGAGAGAATATACTCCATCTACTATCTGCTCCAGGTACACAGTCCATATAGATTAGATATAATCTTATCAAAGCCACTAAGGCCATTTTAAAGATGTCCATTGCATCTTCACCTTCATTAGGCATATAATTTTTATTATTCTATTATTACATTGGTGTAGCTCTTTAAAGTTCAGAAAAACATATTCCTGTGGTTTCCAGGGCTATAGTGTTTATTGCCTACCAGTGGATTGTTAATTCAGCCATCATCTAGAATCACTGCAGGTTTCTTTTCACTTTTAATAAAGTCTAGAGATACACTATGATGAACAGGTTAGTCCATAGACCCAGTTCTGTGTGTTTTGACTCATTAGCAATCTGGTTCTGGTTCTATAGCTATTTGGACTTTGGATGGGGGATGGGGTGGTGCAAAAAGGGGAAATGGGTTCACGTGCACATTTATAAAGAGTTCAAGATCATTTGGAGAGAAAATAGGCATATCTCCACCTAGTGGGCAAAAGCAAAATGTGGGAACGTTGAAATGGGTTTGGATCATTAGGTACTAGCCTAGGCATTTAAACCTGGGCTGCTATTCTTGTAAGTCAAAGATTGGCAAGATGAAAAAGAACTAGACTGGTCAAGAAAAATCAACCAGGATTACTGTGGAAAACATTCTATGAAAGCAGTTTAGCATGAGCTTTGGAATCATAAACTTGGATTTAAATTCCAGCTCTACTACTAAAGAGCTACGTGATTTGGGAAAAGAGGCTTAGTTATCCAAGTTTCAGCGTCTTCATCTGTAAAATGGGACTAACAATAACATTTACAGCATAAATTTATTTTAATAATTAAATAAAATAATGCATATATGCTAATTAGCACAGTGGCTATGACATAGAAGGCAGTCAGTAAATGACAGGTATTATTATTATGTCGATTCGAAAGAAGTGGTAAAGTATTTCTTCTAAGGATAGAACTGACTTGTTGCAGATGTGCATGTGTTATTAGCAACAAGGCAACACAGATTGCAAAGGCATAAGGAATCAGAGTGTTATATGCTTTCGTGCAATAGGATCTATTTAATTATCTGTTGAATAAATCATGTATTAAGTAAGGAGGAATCCTGGATAAAATGACTCAGAGGAAAATTTCCACATATTTCAGGTTGACCTTACATGTCAATGGAAATGCATAGATAGTGTTAAGCAGGTCATAAATCTTTCCGCTACACCCACTAAAAATAAAAGGCAATGAGTTAGTGACAAATATCAACCAGAAGGTATTCCAAATAAATAATGGATCCTTATTGCCTTCCCAAGGAAAAGTCACATCTGTTAAGATAATATTCAGTATAAGATATCAGAGCCTCGTCTGGCGCGGCACACATAGCCTCATACCATGGAGGGCTGTATGCAGGGGAGTGCAGGAACTCAGGGAGACAGCAAACAGTGGGTTGGAGAGTCTCCACTTCAGTCTCCTCTTCCTCCTCCTTTTAACTAGTGTTGATCTGGTACTTTTCTGCCTGCTGTCACCCCTTTCTATTTCTTGTGGGTTGAATGTACCCCCCCAAAAAGATAAGTTGAATCCTAATCCTCAGTACCTATGAAAGTGACCTTCTTTGCATGTAGGATCTTTCCAGATGTAACCAAGATGTGCATTAAGATGAGGTCATCTGGAGTAGGGTGAGCCCCTAACTCAATATGCCTGGTGTCCTGTAAGAGGAGCAGGAGAGACACAGGCAGAGAGAAGACCGTGTGACGGCAGAGGCAGAGACTGGAGTGATTCCTCTACAAGCCAAGGACCACCAGGGATTGCCTGCAGCACAGAAACTAAGAGAAAAGCCTGGAACGGATTCTCTCCAGAGACAACATGGCTCTGCCAACACCCTGGCTTCAGACTTCCAGCCCCCACAACTGTGAGAGAATAAATTTCTGTTATTTTGAGCCACAGTGTGTGGTTCTTTGCTACCGCAGCCCTGGGAAACGAATGCGCTATTCCTAGCAGAGCCGGTTACTGTGCGTCTGGGTGGTGGATGTTGATCTGAGTCGTTTTTAATTCCCTGAAATCCTAACCTTATAAAATTATAGCAAGCTGCAGCTACACAAGAGGGGAGAGAGGATCGAAAGCACTTGTGTTCAGAGGGAAAAACGTAAACACTTAGGGGTCTCTGCAATGCTGGCCCCACCTGGGGCAGGGGGCAGATGGAGTTTTCCTCTCCCAAGGGCTGAGAGCCAGCTTCTGACGCCTGGCACCCCCAGGTCATCTGTCTGCTTCTGTCTTCATGAGGAGGACACTGCTTTAATTTGCCAATGCCTGCTTTTTACAGAAACTTCCAGCATATGTGACTTCCTCTCTCCCCTCCTTCTCTGGCAGTTCCAGCCCAGGAACTCCGCCTCAGTGCCCACTCTCCTCTCTGCAGTAAATGGAGCTCAAGTTATTGGGCTTGGAAATATCCTTGCTCAATGAGCGTACGTCCTGTTTAAATCCGTGGTATGCTACCTCGGCTTATTTGGATTTAGGAAATGCTCCATCATCCTGTTGACTCAGCGCCTAAAATAAGAGGCAGACGCCAGGCCCCTTACGCAAAAGGGACTCCCCTGGCGGCGCGCGGCTTGTACTTCAGCGCGCTACCGCTAGATGGCGCGCCACCGAAGCTTGGGCCGAGGGGCCTCGCGCTTTCCTTTATCCGGCAGTTCCAGGAGCAAAATCCCAGGATGAGGGAGCAGCTCGGGAAGGCAGATGTAGAAGACAATGTTATTTACCCTTAACGTCCGACTTCATCTTCAGATTACACAGAACCTCCCACTGCCTCCCTCATTAACAGCCTCAGCCGTGATCAGTTCCTTCTACCTCCCTCCCTCAAGGTAAAGAAAGGGCTCAAGATAAACACACGACCACGCCACAACATCAGATGGTTATTTGGGGGCTCTCAGGGCTATGGGGCTTAATACAGGCACGGACTGCCAGTCGGGCTTAGCCTGGGGCCTGCAGTTGGGGGGCAGAGGAGGCATCCTCAGCACCTCATCGGGGATGCCACCTGGCGCTGGCTGGCCCGAGAGAACCGCCTGTGCTCGTTAATGTCCTTCTGGGACAGAGCAAGGCCAGCTGAGAAGCACAGGGTGGTTTTGACACCGTGACAGGATAAAGTGCATTTCCAGTTGGACCTGAAATACTCAAAAGCGAAGCCAACTTCTCCCGTCAGAATCGCTGTGTTTAAACCCAGGAGGACAGACAAAGGGGACTGAATATTATAGTAATGAGACCTGGAGAAGAGCTCTCAGGCTGCCATCGTCATATACCTTAAACGAGACTTCCCCTCACCATAGTCTATAGAAGAGTTTGCTTTTTCTAAGTGACGAAGTTTCTGTTAAACATCAACCTCACGACATCCTCCCGATTCTCAGTTTCCTCAACTGTAAATTGGAAAAGATAGTTCTTTTCTTGTGGTGCTATGATGAAGCTTGAAAATAAAGCGCAAAGCTTCCTTAGCAAAGCGTGTGGCACAGAGCAAATCTTTCAATAAACAACTCTCTCTCCCTTTCTTGCTGCAATTCTAGGAAGTTTGGAGGACTTCCCTCCAGATATGGCCATGATTATTACACACCAATCACCAAAGTGGCAAATACCTTGGTGCAGACTCATACCGTGGGCACAACGGGGGCAAATGCTCTCATCTCCACTTTCACTATATTGATTTGGGGGCAGTGAGGAAGGGAGCGTGTGGCTTCCTGCTGCCCTACAATATGCCTTGGGATGGCTCTCGGAAAGGACCCAAAAAGACAAAGCCGGGGGTGCGGACTTCCCCAACACAGCCTGGGATCTTCAGCCTCAGAGGGGAGCTGCACCGCCGCGGCCACCCAAGCCACACTGAGAAAGAGATGAGAGTGGTCTGGGGTGCCTTCAATTTCCTTTGCTGGACCCCTTCCTTTCCTCTCTCATCAAAGTTGCAGGACCCTGTTTTATCCCCTTTTTTGCTCTATCAAAACTTGATCTCAGGGGAAAAAATTGATTATCAGTAACTTTAAGGTAAGAGACATTTTTGCAACACTCTCTACACAAGATTCTTCCTCATTTATTCATCACCAAGAAGATGGAAAAAGTGTTGTAGAAGGCAGGGATCATCTGGTGCCCCTAAAATCACCCCAGAAGAAAACTCTGCCCTTTACTCTATCTACCCTAAAAGTTAAAAGGACTGATGTTCAGAACCATGGATCCCACCCAGGAAGTGCCCTCACCCCTCGAGCACTCACATCTGAGAGGATCTTAAAAATAACCCAGTAGGCCAAGCACAGTGGCTCATGCCTGTAATCCTAGCACTCTGGGAGGCTGAGGAAGGAGAATCACTTGAGATCAGTTCTAGACCAGACTGAGCAAGAGTGAGACCCTGTATCTACTAAAAATAGAAAAAATTAGCTAGGCATGGTGGTGTGTGCCTATAGTCCCAGCTACTGGGGAGGCTGAGGCAGGAGGATCGCTTGAGTCCAGAAGTTTGAGGTTGCTGTGAGCCAGGCTGATGCCTGGGTGACAGAGCAAAACTCTGTCTCAAAAAAAGACCCAGTAGATTTTCAAATACCACTGTGATGGAGAGAAAGTATAGACAGCCCCAACTTACAATGGTCCAACGTAATTTTTTGACTTTATAATGGGTTTATTGGAGAAAAATGTTGGTAAGAAGGATTGGGGACCACTATTTATTGCTTTTTACCTCTTAAAGCCCAGAGTTTTAGAACAAAGACATTCTGGTTGGTCTTTCAACATCATAACTATGAGGTTCATTCCAGAGAGTGACTTTCCAGAATTATGGAGTTATAATGACCATCAGTAGAAGTTCAGATGGAAGTTCATATATAGAAAATCCCAAGAAGCAGAGACAAGTAGCTGAAGAGTCCTAAAATAATACCTTTTATGAGACACCTCTCAGGTGCCACCTCATATTCTGTTGGTTACGCATGTATCTGAAACCCTGACTACGAGTTTTGCTTCACTTGCAGAGATTGGCACTTCACCAGGCACAATGACTCTGTTTTGACCTATTCTCAGGCAGCATGCTTTTTCTTTTAAGCCCTGGGGCTTCCATGTCACTGCTGAGATGTCATGGAAAGTGCTTGGCACCCACATATATGCAAAACAGAGTACCAGGGAGTTAATACTCATGAGGCAAATTTTTGACCTATAGGCAACAAAATCCAGCAGATAAATATCTCTCCCTTCTTCTCCCCCTTGCCCTGAATGCACTATCCTAAGGCACAGTCATTCATACAGCCTTTCTGGAGACAGTACGCTGAGACTGAACAATCAATGGCCAATGGCTTTGGTACAAAGTGGTGCTCATCTTAGTAAACATTCTCTTGAATCTTTACTCCTTTTCTTACTTACTCTCCTTTCCTAACTCTTTTTTGGCTTTATCTATACTCCTTGCTATGGTCTTGAATGTTTGTTTCCCCCTAAAAATTCATATGTTGGTTGTCTGTTTGCTCTCTTGACTGTTTCTTTGGCTGTGCAGAAGCTTTCTAAT
>VBSM01003157.1:43204264-43248537 GCA_008086735.1 Cheirogaleus medius
GTCATGCTTGAGGCTCTGCCTCGAGGGGGGAGGGGGGCATGGGCAATATTCATAGCTGTAATATCTGTACCCCCATAATATGCTGAAATAAAAAATAAAAAATAAATAAATAAAATAATAAATAAAATAAACTCCAAAAAGAAATTCATATGTTGAAATCCTAACCCCAAAGGTGACATTATTATGAGGTGGGGCCTTTTTAGACGTGATAGGTCATAAGGGGTCTTCCCTCATGGAATTAATGTCCTTATAAAATAGGCCCAAGGGAGCTCATTCACCTCTTCTACCATGTGAGGACCCAGCTATAAGGCACCATCTATGAATTAGAAAGTGGGCCGTCACCAGACACTGAATCTGCTGGCACCTTGATCTTGGATTCCCAGCCTCCAGAGCTGTGAGAAATAAATATTTGTTGTTTATAAGCCACTCAGTTTATAGTACTTTGTTATAGCAGCCCCAATGGACTAAGATACTCCTTTAAAAAAAGTATTAACACATAAATTTTGCCTCAGGCTCAGTTTATAGAAACTCAGGCTAAGATAACTATTCCTCATGGAGTAGAGTCAGCATTTTATATTGCTATAAAAGATAAACAGTGCTTTCTCAGGACAAGTTTGGACTCCTATAATCCACTTTACCAAGTGAGTCTATCACTAATACCTCTCAGTCCCTGATTTGATCACGGTGATCTGCCTATACTCTAGCTTTTTGCCAGAAGAAAATTCAATACTCTTTAAAAGATGATAAAAACATTCTAAACTTCTTCAATTTACACATCATGTGTAGACAGTTTTTAATTCAAAATTATCAGGCCTGCTAGTTTACAGAACCAAATGACCAAAAGCCAGGAGAAAAAGCAGGCAAAAGAAACAGACCTATGGGTGATCCAAATATTGGAGTTATCAGACATGGACTTTAAAATAACTATGATTAATATATTCAAGAAAATAGTTTTAAAGATGGAAACTTTACCAGAGAACTGGAATCTATGTTTTAAAAAGAATCAAGTGTAATTTTAGAACTAAAAATAAAAATAAAACAACTGAGATTAAAAATTTAATGAAAGTAGTTTATAGAACACTAGACACAGCAAAGAGAGTTACTGAAGTGGAAAATAGATCAAGAGAAAAGTATCAGTTCTGAAGCATAGAGATGACAGGACTGAAAAAAAAAACCAGCAAAGAGCATACTTGACATATGGAACATGGTGAAAAAGTTTAACATATATAATCCCAGAAAGAGAGTAAAAAATTAATGGCGCACATGAAATAATTGACAAATTAGTCGGAAATTATTCAAAAAATGAAAACATGAAGCCACATGAAAATCTATAAAAACTCTAAGTAGGATAATACAAAGAAAATCATACCTAAGCATATCATAGTCAAATGAATAAAAATCAAGTACAAAAAGAAAATCTTGAAAGCAGCTAAATAAAAAAGGGCCTTTTTTTCCTGGTTATAGAATTATAGGTTGACATTTTTTTCTTTTGAATATTAAAAACCTATTCCATTGTCTTGCTTCTATGGGAGAGGTTAACAGTCAGTTTCATTGTTGCTCCTTTGAAGGTAATGTACCTTTTTTGTTTGATGTTCTCCCAGATCAAGGGAAGCTGGATTTATTTTCTCCCAAGAACGGAGGATGAGAACAAACAACTGTGTTTAACTTTCTCTGTCCCTGGCACTTTTGCATCCTCCTAGAAGAAGCCTCATGCCATGACTTACATGTTTCTACAGCTTGGGGGACCTCCAGCTCTGTTCTTCACCCCTCTAGAAAGTCATGACAAAGCGAGGGAATGCAGGGTGGGGGCACTGCGATGATCAGAGATGGGGAACTTTATAGGAGAGTTTTTAGAAATGAAGACTTGAAAGACTTATACTTGAAGTTTGCAAATCCATGAACATTATGATTAACTTTGAAAACTGAGGGTTGGTGGTTGTTGGTTTGTTTTACTAAATTCCAGACTACAAGATGCAAAGAGTAATCTCTGAGAGCACGATCAAGGTAGTTTTGGGCAAATGAGAGTGAGACCTCTTACACTAAAATGAGTCCGTTTATCTTTTTTTGTTGTTGTTCTAAGATGTGATAGGAATTCAAACATATAAAGAAGTTCAAGAAAGGTTAAGAGTGCAGTAAAAAATCACATGTCCTTAGCTGGCCATTAAAGGATGTAAGAGATGCTGCCTTCAGAGGTGGCTACAGGGCTCTGAGCCTGGACAGAAGCTGCGCCCCCACCCCGGGGTGGGCTGCAGCAGGAGTCTGTCTGGTAATCGACCCTGCTCAGTCCTTATAGATGGGGTTTCCTGGGCCAGTTCTGTCCTGGTTTGCCCAACTTTTCTGGGAGGCTGTTGGAAGCGTGAATGTGTTTTCAAAGTCTCTCCTCTGCAACAGGGGGGAGGTTTGGAACAGTTGGGTAGTTGCTACTAGAATTCCTGAAAAATAGCAACAAATATCCATAAATAAATATTAGAAATTAAATACAGAATGCTTGGCATTTAACATATTTTTAAAACACTGTTTACCAATTTCTTTCCTCCTTGCCAATTGTCAGAGTTGCCAGACAGCTCTTTAAGATTTGGCCTGGCCCCACTTCTCAAATTATGACCCTGGCTCAAGGAAAACATTATCTGGATTCAAACCAACCCATTGTATCTTTATGTGTGCCTATACAACCAGACTTTATTCCATGCCTGTGTCAAGCACGTAAAGAAACGGTAGCCTTAGGATGCAGGACACAGGCTTGCCTTTGACCACTGAGAGGCAAAAACAGGGATGGCAAGTACGGAGCTGCATGGGCGGTATCTCTGATCGCTCCTTTGCTAAGCGGCATTGCTAAGCCACCTTAGCCCTACTTCTCATGGGGCAGGGACAAAGCCTCACAATCCTTCTCAACGTGACTGTCTAAGAAAGGCACTTTTAGAGTGGGCACTGAGATGAAACTCTGATTAGAGCTTAATGTGATTCCTAGAGGGAGGGCCAAAGCCTTATGACAAATGCTAAATTATTTAAAACAGCATAGAGTAGGTCTTTCCAAAGAGACAACTGGTTGCCCTTAAAATTCCTCCCAACTTCACTATTGGCTGATGCCAAAAATTGTACCATTAGAACATTCAGCCTTGGAGTGCATAGCCTGGGTCCCTGTAGGGCAGACACTTACTAAGTCCTATACATGTCTTTACTAATAGACATAATCTATGTTAATTTTCATAATCTGCTATTATCCCCATTTTACAGATGGAAAAATTGAGCCTCAGAGAGTAAATTTCCTTAGATAATACAGGTACTAAGTAACACAGCCAGGATTAATAGGCCTATCAAGACCCTGCTTTCTCCACTGTATCACACAGCCTTCATGGGGTGAAGATTTGATAAGGAAACAGGGAGGAGGCAGAGGGAATTAAGTTCCTGAGAGAGAAGAAAGAAGAGGCCAGCAGGAAGCCTGCAAAGAAAAATCACCCAGCTTCCACAGTCCTGCCTGGGGCTGGTCTTGAGTAGAAACAAGAGAACCTAAAAGTGGAAGCTGACATTTCCGCCAGTATCAAGGTAATTGCATCTGTTGGGATTCAGCAAGCTTCCTTTTGTCAGCCAAGAAGAGAGGTAGATGGCAAATAACTGCTGTGTGATAGAGGTAACCATAGTAATATAAGTATCAATGTTGGTGCTGTTTTTAATGCAAAATTCTATATTGCTGTAATTCTCTTGATAGAAATGAATGTTACCTTTAACTGGCAGAACCCCCACCCCAATGCTATGCTGCTCTAGCAGTGGATCTAGTGTATTTGGCACCTGGAGTGGATCGTTTTTAACAACTCCCCTACCATATGACAAAATTAGTTTCGATAATAATCATGAAATTAAACAAATAATAATGATTGCAGGGAAAGAAATACAATGAAATTTTTCTTTTATTAAACTTCACATATATAATCACGGCAGATAAATAAATACTACTATATTACCAAAAAGGAAAAAAAGTAAATACTTTTAAATTGTGGTCATATTTTTTGTTTTACTTTGAGAAAAGGGGAAAAACTTATACCTACATGTTGGTAACGCACAGAACATTACACTTTTTGGTTCTGAGAAATCTGCACATTTGTCAATGAATTCATCAAAGTTGGTCTTCCTTGCATGTTCACATTTAGTAGGCAGTTCCACCAGATTTGTCAATGTCTTCACTCCTCATTGCTAGAGGAATACTTTTTGTTCATTTTAATTTCTGAAGTTTTCTTTCCCCTGCAGCCAAAAGCATACAAGGAATTAAGAAAGGTCATAAGCGTAAAGATAAATTTGACAAAGTTCCATATAAATCCCTGGTCACAACCGGTTCCAGAAAGGGCAATACAATGCACACCTTTGTTTCTTCAGGATCGATTGTTCTAGCAGCTTTCAAATGTGTCCACAGTTGAACATGTCTCACTAAAAAGCCATCACCAGGAAATTTATCTTAAGTTTCTATTATATTTGGTTTTCAAGTTTTTCTTCTACAAAAATAAAGTGGCAGAGCGACAGCAAGTCTTACCTGAGCCATTGGGCACTTGTCCAGTTCCTGGCGAAACTGACCGAGGCTTCCAAATGCTGCCCCTGAAATTTCTTCTGGCAGCGGAAGACGGGCACCTGTGGTCATTTCTCCTAACATTTCTTTAAATGTGGATTCTCTTTGCTATGTATTAATAACTTCATTTTCTCTTCCCCCTGCTGTGTGTGCCTTTTTTTGGCTGAAGTAGCAGAACTCCACAATTTCTTTGCACTGATATGCAAGAAACACTTTTAAGGTTTGGTGTATCTGTTCGAGGCACATTTTGGCAGGCTGCAAATATTTTTGCAGGGTTGCATAGAATGACAGAATTGAAGTCACTCAAGTTCCGTGCCTCTGTCTCTGCCATCACTCCCAACGTTCTCTCCTCATCTGCTGTTTGGAACAAACACTGGTAGCTGAGTCCTTGTGAATTAACAACCAAATTAACTTCCATGTGGAATACAATGTTTACTAAATGAAGAAAGTAAAACTGTGCTCATTTAGGCTTAAGTATTCACCATTAAACTCAGCAGTATCCACAATTGTTTAGAGCTTAAACCAACAAGAGATTATTTGGGAAGGAGCATTGTCACTAACATTGTATTTTTATTTCCAACACTGGTGGAAATAAAAAGCAGACCAATTTTTAGATGGTTTTATTAGTGTTGTGAAATTTTCTACAGACAATCCTTGACCTTTATTGTCTGCACCGGAGCAGACTGTACCCACTGCCCGTCCTTGCTACACCACAGATCTGTCTTTAATGTAGTACAGCCTTTTTTATTTTTTTTTTGGGTCTTGATCTGCTGCCCAGGCTGGGGTGCAATGGCATGATCATAATTCACTGCAGCCTCCAACTCCTAAACTCAAGTTGTCCTCCTGCCTTAGCCTCCCAAGTAGTTATAACTACAGGCAAGCACTACCACGCCTGGTTAATTTTTAAATTTTTTTTGTAGATACAGGGTCTTACTATGTTGCCCAGGCTCATCTTAGACTGCCTCAAGTGCTCCTCCAGCCTTGGCCCCTCCAAAGCCCTGAGATTACAGGCATGAGCCAATGTGCTCAACTACTACAGCCTTTAACTAGAAAATTCACTGGCCTCAATGCCGCAATTTAGATCGCAAGAACATCCAACCCTTTCTGATCCCACAACCCCATAGCTTCTGACTGTCCTAAGAATTTTTACTTAGCACAACAAAGTGACTATAGTCAACAATAAGTCAGGGCATACTTTAAAATAACTAAAAGAGTGGAATTGGAATGTTCTTAACACAAGAAATTACAAATGCTTGAGGTAATGGACACCCCAATTATCCTGATTTAATTATTACACTTTGTATGCCTGTATTAAAACATCACACTTACCCTATAAATATATACAACTGTTATGTACCTATAATAATTAAAAATAGTTAATTGAAAAAAGAATTCTTACTGATTTCATTATTGACTGGACTGAATAGATTTAAAAACTGAAATCCCACAGGTTTCTTTTCTCCTGCTCAAGCAACAGTCCCTTTACCTGGGAAGAGACTCGCCAACCTCTCGTCCCTCTTGTCTTCCCTGTCTCTGGAGCCCAGGTCACCGCGGGGGAGTCAGGGGTTTCCTTCTGGGGCTTCTCTCTGGCTCCCTGTGTATCCTCCTATTCCTGGCATCTGGAAAGTGGAATTCTTGTCCCCTTTCAGTTCCTAATTATTAATAGCTTTGGGATCCTGGCAAGAATGACTTTTCCTCCTGCTTTCTCATTTAAAAAAAAAAAAAGAGCAAATGTTTAACTGAGTAATTTCTAAGGCCCCTTGCAATGTCCTCAGGGGCTGGCTGGGAGCTCAGATGACCTTGGCCGGGCTGTCCTGGGCTCCTGCAGACTGTGCCGAGGATGTGAAAGGTCGGCTCCTGGAACCACTGCTCCCTCTGCCAGGCTCGGCCACAGGCTGTTCCTTGTCCCCCGCCCCAAGAGCCGCTGCTGACTTTTCAGATGATCATGTTTCGTTGTTTGGCATTCTCAGAATCACTGGGCCCTGGAGACTTCCAGATGTCTCTCTTTAACATGCAGAGCCGGACTTCCTGGGCAGTGCCTTCTTCATACAAACATTCTTGTTTGTTGTGGCGTGGCCCTCAGAATGTGCCGGAATGATTTCTAAAAGACAACCGCCTGGGGCCACACTTCCGCTCTGCGCACATCGCACACCTGTCTCACTCCAACCTGTGATGGAGGGTGGGGCGGCATCATTCTGCCCATTTTACGGATGGGAAACTGAAATGCCAAGGCTTGGAATAAGCCGCCCGGGGTGGGGAGGGGGCTGCAGCTGCCCTTTGAGGCCGAACTGGGACTAGAACACCCTCGTCGCCTACTTCTTATTCACTCGCCAACCCCAACTCCACTAGCTGAGTGTAGGCTTGGCTTAGGCCCACAAATCCTGGTTACGCAACTGATAGCAAGCATGCACTCGGCTAGAGAGTATAAATAGACCCAGTGTCTTGCCTCTAAGAATTTATGATTCAAAAATCACAAGATTTGTACATTGAGTAACCAGATGTCTTTAGAAATATGGAAAAGTAGTAATAGCATAGAAATAGCTTGTTTCTATGACTCTGTTTATTTGTATATTTTTCTATCGGGGCATAACAATCTGTTACCTATGTCTGGCAATGACATAGTTAGGAAATGGTCCTAAAAAAGCTATTCACTGGGGATGCTGAATTTGTGGCAGGTGCCCTGATTGTCCCTGTGAACATTTGTGCCACACTGTTTGAAACAGAATTTATACACCTGACATCTGTATAAGATATATTAAAAAACACATTTGCATAAATGACAGCAGTTTACTATGGAAATTATTTCATTTGCAAGGCACTCCTCCTGGAATCCCTTTCAGAATTCCTGGGGTAGATGTTCTTTGTAAAGCCCACCCCCAACCCCCAGCCAGATGGCTCTAATGTGTCCTATCCCCTTGAGAATGGCAGCTTGAGAAATTACCTCTCTCAGGGATATTTGCCATTTCTCAGAGGATTGCATCTTGAAGATTGAGTCAAATTGCTTAGAAATGATTCACGGGGAAATTTTAGCCGTAGGGGTGAGGGCAAGAGAGAGAGTTTGAGTCCCGGTTACACTTTTCATCCCCTCTACGACATCCACATTCCCTCCCCTTTCAGGTTAGTCCCACTGTCAACATGAGGTCAGTCCGGAATTAAGGACCTGAAAGGAACCACGAGCCCTGCACTGGGTTGAACAGTGTTCCCCCTAAATTCCATGTTCACCCAGAACCTCAGAACATGACCTCACTTGGAAACAGGGTCTTTGCAGATGTAATGAAGGGTGGAGATGAGATCATACTGGATTAGGGTGGGCCCTCAATCCAATGACAGTGTCCTTATAAGAGACAGAAGACACACAGGGACACAGAGAAGAAGGCCACATGACAACAGAGGCAGAGACTGGCATGCTGAGGAATGTCAAGGATAGTAAACAACCACCAGAAGCCAGGAAGGGGCAAGGAAGGATTCTCCCCTAGAACTTTTGGAAGGAGCGTGGCCCTGCTGACTCCTGCTTTTGGACATCTGGCCTCCAGAACCGGGAGAGAAACGTTTCTGTTATTTCAAGCCACCAGGTTTGTGGGAATTTGTTGCGGCAGCCCTAGGAGACAAATACACTTTCCAAATAACATATCTGCTCCTAAGTCTTTACTTAGGTTCTGCTCTTGGGAGAGAGGAGACCCAAACCAAGATAATAGGGATAAACATCCTCATCTACAGATGAGGAAACTGAGTCACAGCTTCATTCACAAAGCATCTACAGAGTCCAAGCACCTAGCAGCTATGTTGTAGCTCAAATGAGGATGAAGCCCATTCTCTAAGCGGTCTGCTGTAGAACATCAGCAATTCTGAAGGTAAACTGAAGACCCACGCAGCTTTGTAAGCTCAGCAGCCCAGCAAAAGGGCTGAGAAAAAGAGAAGCAAATGTGGGCTAGTTGGTGCTGGAGATAAGGACACAAAAATGTGAAAATGTGAGAACTCTTTTTAAGCAGTGGTTTCAGTGAGAAGGAATGGGGTGGTCATACAGGATGGGGGAGTCATCTCTTCCTTTACACCTTGGAGAAACTGATCAACAGGCATTGCTTGCGAGGATTCAGTTAATCAGAGCGTTTTGCCTGAGAAAATT
The DNA here is from genome assembly GCA_008086735.1 of Cheirogaleus medius. Classification (NCBI taxonomy): domain Eukaryota; kingdom Metazoa; phylum Chordata; class Mammalia; order Primates; family Cheirogaleidae; genus Cheirogaleus; species Cheirogaleus medius. The sequence goes on from VBSM01003157.1 coordinate 43,212,943, forward strand.
GCTTTAACAATTAACAGCTGGGAAGAAAACACAAAGGTACTTTATCTGTTGTTTTGATCTATTTTTGAAAGTAATATTTCTTCCTATTTTTTGAGAGCTTCTGAATGAGACCCATATTTTGTCTTTAGGGAGGAAAATCCTTGAATCTTCCAGCCTTTTTCTTAATTTACAATGATTACTGAAAATAATAGAAAAGCACTGGCAATCTACGCTGTGTGTTTTCATAAACTTAAATAACTAGCTGGTCAATAATTCTTTATCTCCTTTGGAAAAGAAAAATGCCTTTTTCAGTAAAGAAGTGTCCTTGTTAATGGTGACTTAAATCTCCATGGCATTGTTCATTCCCCTCCAGTGGCCAGGGGAGAAGCCATTTCCAGAGGACTGATAGATTCTAGACACAACCATCACCTGGTCTCCTTGTGTGGCCCAGCTGGCAGGGGCTGGTGTGTGACAAGATCAGGAATGGAGTGATCAACAAGAGTGACCTGAAAAGGTGGCCAGACAGAGCATCTGATACCAGCATCTGACACCAGTGCCCTTGGGTGGCTGTGATCCCTCCACCTTCTTCTCTGGCACAAAGCTCACTTGTGCCCAGCACATCTGCCTCTTGATTCCTGGGACCCTCTGAGAATGACTCAGAGGCAGTGGGGAGCTGAGGAATGTCTGCAGGCTGCCATGGTAGCCATTCAATCTCTAGAGGATGACAGGCAGATGGAGGAAGAGAAGGAGGAGGCCTCTGGCTACAGGTTTCCAAGAAAGGCAGCAGCTCACTCTTACAAAGGCTCCGCTGACCCAGGTAGGATGAAATCTTGTGACTGCTCGAACCTCCTTCCTGGTGGGTCTACTATCTATCCCATAACAGAAGGAACTATATGAAAATATAGAACGTGACTGAATTGTTGCTACCGGCTGAGATGGGTTCTAAGAAGAGCCCTTTTGTATTCTCATGATAAGCACCAAACTTTCATGATTCTGGAATCAGATTTAGATCAGCTGGAGTGATTTAAGGACTATATTTCAAATAGAGATTAACTTGCTCCCTGGGCTTCACATTTCCGCAGATGCTGTGTAGAAATTCAGCCACCCCAAAAGGATGGTACGTTCCTAAGTCAGAAGAGACCCATGGAGCTGCCTGGGCAAGGGCTGTAATTCAGGGAGAGGGGGACAGTGCTTAGGAGCCCCAGGGGGTGCACTCATGATCCGGTCTGGGTCTAGATCCAGCTCTTCTCCTAACTAGCTCCCAGCTGGGAAACATCTCCTGTTAGCGCACCTCCACGACAGGTGCGCTGTGATCACCCATGTCTTCCATTCCTGGTGTTTCCTGATCTTACCCTCAGACCACTGCCCAGGTGCCCACTGGTTCTCTTGGATGGTGCAAAATGGTTCCTACCCCTTAGAAACTCATAAATGAAAAAGAAGAGGGTGGTCTCTTCTCCCCCAAATAGTAATCATGGAAAACAGCCCCTTTTCCCTGGAAGATGGAGAAAACGAGTCAGAAATAAGGGGATGGCAGTTCAGATCGGGAGAGAACTTCGAAGGAGCACCTTTAGGAAGGCCGTCAAAGAAGGTGAGGACTTGTGGATTTCCTCTCCATAAATGGTCACAAAACTATAGAAGCCAACTAGTAATCGTGGTATCTCATATATGGCAGTGTCAACTGCCGCTGGGAAGGGGTGGGGAGAGAAAACTACCACCCTTGGCTTCCAATTATGCTATATAACAGTTTAAATTCTGTGGAGTAAATAATTATCTCTATGGGTTTAACAAAAAACAAAACACAGCATAATACCCCTTAGTCATCTGTCTGAGATAAGGCTTTAATATACATTTAACACGTGCATTTTGTTATTCAGTGCCCTGATTCAGAGGAAGGCATGAGCCATTCATACCTCCAGGGGGTAAATGACTCGTTCTTTCGATAAATTAGGTTTTTGTTTTCATTTCCTGTTAGAATCTTTGTCTTCAGTTTTTAATTTATTTTGAACCAAAGGCAGGAACAGAGTAGGGTATGCAGGTTTCTCGTCAGGATCTGCGTGAGAATTTGGTGTGCGTTACAGACAGGATTGAAAGTCCGGTGGGATTTGCGCTGGGTCCAGCTCAGAAGGAAACAGGTACATTAATGTTGCTTGGAGGAAGTAGGAGGTGGACGGCAGAGCTTCGGACACACTGATCTGTCTTTAGAAGCAGCAGCTAGTAGGCCCTCTTTTAACGTCTGTGCGGGGTGGGAAGCCAAGGCTTTGTGGGCAGTGTTAGTAGATGCAATGTTGAGATAAAACTGAGAGATGAGTGATATTCGCCCTTATGATTATAAGAAGTCAAATCAAAGCCTTATGTGTGCAGCTGGTGTCAATTCAGCTGTCTCCGTGCCCAGCGATGACAGTGCTCTCTAATTAGAAAGTGAAGGAACGGGGTCCTTCCAGGGCGCTGGCCCCGCATGTGAGGTTTTCCCATCATGGAGTCTGTCTTGGCTATGACTACATCTGGATTCTCTCGCCTACATGCTGCAGGTTTAGGGAGCTGAGATTGTCTTGGCAAGAAATGAAGGTGATTAGGAGGACACCACTCCTGAAGAGCCCGTTTGTCTTGGTTTGCTACTAAGTTAGTCTAGTTCCTCATGGGAAGAGAAGAAAAAAATGTAGATTTTGTGCTGCCTTCATCTTTGGTGGCCAGTCCATCTGGTTCTGTCTTGAATCTCCTGGGGGTGTGAATGGACTGCTGAGGGTCCCCTTCTGCTGTGACCTTAGGGCTGCTCCACTGGAGAACTGTCCTGACAGAGAGGAGCTGCTTTGCCTGGGGGTCACTGCTGACCCACATAAACACCTGCCCCAGCAGGCAGCAGTCTATAACTGGCCTGTTGCTCAGGTATAATGACAGACGCAAGAGGCCAGTCCCCTTGCATCAAGGTGGGACAACTCAGGGTGCAGTCTGTGTTCTGGAGCTCCCCACGAGACTGTGTTCTCCAGTGAGGGCCACGTCCTTGCTTAACTTTCTTCCCTATCCTGTTTCCTCACCTTTTCAGGGCAACACTCCCTCAAAAAATGAGGTTCACTAAAAGCCCCAGCTTAGCTCTGCTTCTAGGAAACAGACCTAGGATGGGGTGCTTGTCAGAAAAGATTCCTTGACTCCACCCACAAGAGGAACTAAGTAGGCCTGAGTGAGGCTTGGGAAGCTGTGTTTTTTTTATTAAGCATGCAGCTGATTCTCATGAAAATGAGCCCAGGACCACACCTGGGGAAGAGTAAGGGCCACACCTGATGAAGTGAGTCAGGGGTTCATCTACTAAGGACCAGAGTCTGTGCCAACCTGCAGAGGAGGCTGCAGGTGCTTGGGGTGGACACTCTGACTTTGGATTTGGGTTTACTTGTGATGACCTTGATCTCAAAGAAAGCAGAATTTTCTTTGAGTAGAGTGACCGTAGGCTTTCCAAATTCCTTGGAGTTTTGTGCAAGAAGTCATGATGGCCTGGACAAAACATCATAGCCTCTGGCTAGAATCCTGCATTTAGGGATGGAGACCGATTTTTTCCATTGGTGAGAGAGGTGCTTACGATCTACCCCAGCTGTGTGAAGAGGGTGGTCTCTGCCCTTAACAAGATGCTTCCAACTAACTCCAATATTTAACTTTGTACAGGAAGGGTGCTGAGCACTGGCCGAGACAGCTGACACCAGGAAAACAGCACAGTATCCAAGAAAAGGCTTGTTGCCAAAGCCAAAGCTTAAGGCAGCAATAACAACTTTGATTTATAATGGGGACTATTTGTACATAATTACTAAAATATTGATTGCACATTCAGCACTTTGCTTAAAATTAAAGACAAACCAAATCTGGTAACAGCACCGAAAGAATCTTATTGCAAACAGTCACCATATAGCCCTTTTCTTCAATGATTTGGTGAAATTTTATAGAACTCAGTTCAATTTATTGAGCACTGCATTCAATGATTGTGGCTCAGCCATTGTCCTTATGGAGTTCTTGGCAAAACGCATAAAACAGAGACTATAATAAAATGTCAGCTCTGTAAGTAGAGAGCGAGATAAGAGCAGGGATGAGGGTACAAATAAATCCAACAGAAGGGGTCAGGGCAAACCTCAAAGATAAAGAACTAGAGGGAAAGGAGGACTTCAGACACACAAAAGGAATTCAAGACAAGCCAAGATGGGAGGAGCTTTAAGGATTGCTTGCAAGCTGAATTTTACAGTTAAATTCAAATGTAAATTCATAACCACTAACTTCAAGTGGACTCCTAAAGTATGATCACTGCCTGGCCTCATCCTATATTATGCTGCTGGGCCCCCAGGACCTGCTCTCCATCACCTCTAAGATCACTCTCTCCAACCTGCCTAATTTGCTGTTTTACCTACCCATTGATTTTTTTTTTAAGTTTTTCTAATTTTCATTTTGTAAATTTCCATTTTTTCTTTTTTCAAAATCTTCTGGGTCATTTTTATAGTCTCTTATTGCTTAATTATTTTTGTGTTTCCTTTCTTCAGCCTTTAAAGATTTTATCCATTGTTACTTTGTATTTTGAGTCTGATAATTTCATTACATGAAGGAAGGGGATTTAATTCTGTTCATTGTTTCCGCTGATTCTCACTCATGGTGGCCTGTTTGCTTGTGTTTTTCATGTTCTTTGATTCAGAACTGGTTTTGTTGTTCTTAATTTATGGGAATCCTGGAGGTCTAAGATGGGGACACCTCTATCTAGGGAGGACTTGGGTTTGCTTCTCTTGAGGGACAGGGGACACTCTCGCTTAATGCAAGAATTTCTGCTCCCTACCCCCTTGCACCTGGGCTCATGGCTTAGACTAACCAATGCATGGCTGATCCTGGCATCCCAGCTCAAGGCAACTCAGTCTCTTCTATTTGCTTGTTCCCCATCAACCTAAATAGCAAACAGAGAAAGGCTTTTTAAAAGAAAATGATGTTTAATTGGGAATAGAGCATTGCAATGGAAATGCGCATGCCACAGTAAACTATGCATGTATTCAGAGAGGTGAAGGAAGACAGGTTTTTAAAAGAAAAAATGAGGATTATATAATTGTTTTGAAATAATTATCCTTGGCTACAAAGATCAGTAACAAGGATGGGCAGACAGTTCCCGGGCAGATGTATTCTGTCCTTGCAGAAGTATTTTTTGTGTAAGGTTGTGATGGCCTTTGTGCCAGGTTGTGGGTTTTGTAGAGTCTTTTTCATGATCAGGCACACAAGGGTGGGAGCCTTCTCTTCATGGCCTTCCCCAGCACTATTTGTCAGGATTTTCTCAACATTGGAAACTCCATTTTGATTCTGACAACTTTCATATCCCCAACATTCCCACTCTGGTTTCGTCTCACTTTCCCCCCGTACTTATACGAGTTCAATAAGGTAAAAAGTCTGTTTTACACAGGAGTTAGTTGTATACAATACTATAATACTAGACTTCCTTTTGCTCTATTTCCATTTAATCCCATACTCTGTGTTGGGAGCGAGGGCAGTGCTGAACTGCGCCTCATCCCTGTTATCTCTCAAGCACAGCGTTTTGTAAATAGGAAGTGTCTGTTATGTAACTATGGATTTGTTGGTTAATATTTGAACATTAAGTCAGGCAAATTAACATGCTTTGCAGTCATGCCCCTTTCAAGTCAATGCTCTGGTCCCGCATGGGTTGGCCTTTCCTAATTATTGGAGCTTGTGTTATTCCAGAGCGCTTCCTCCCTTCGCTCCCAAGTGATTAATGCAATGTTGTGGGTACAGCTTCGCCCACCACCACCTCCAAGCCTGTTGCCAACTGTGGCTTGGACAGGCTGGGCCGGCATCCCGGAGGCCTGTTTGTTTGTCCTCGTATTCATTACTCTTTGGCTCCCCTCCCATCTGCTGCCAGTGCAGAGTTATTTATATCGAATCAGAGAAACCTTGGTGAGCTTCGCTGTGATAACTCACATCCTCAGAATGCCTTTCATCCCAGAGGACTTTACACATGGGATCCTCACAGGAAACCCTTCCCTGCCGACCCAGAGGGAACTCCTGGTTTCCCTGGGAAGTGGCAGCTGCTGGTCTGTCCTCTTGGCTGATAAGGCCTCTGCCTTCAGATGGAGAGCCTGGCCTGCAAGACACGCAGTGGAACTTGCCCAAAGAGGTCGTGACAGCTGAGTCACAGAGAAGAGCATTGGAACTGCCATCTGGGGACGGGAGAGTGCCCACAGGGAGGGAAGCCAGGCGCTGACTCATGCCTCTCAGTCCCGCCTCAGTGACTTGCTGCGTGTCAAAGCTTCCAGAAGAAGGGGACACTGCTTAGAAGTCACCAGTCTCCCGGCTGCCAGCCTGGCCTGTGAGCTCTGCAGTTCTGAGGCCGACGTGGCATTCCTCGTCCAAGAGATTTACTGTCATCAGTGTCACGTTTGGGCTATAATTCATCGGTTCTCCTTTTTTCAACCCCTATAACTTCGTTACATGCAACATGTCACCATTAGATGCAGGGTAGGGCTCCAGTGAAGGTCTTCTGACATCTGGCAGCGGTCTAACTCAATTAACAAATTAACACGAGTCTGCAGGCACACAGGTCTCTAAAGAAATTAGATCAGCTCTAAAAGAAATCAGGCTGGGGTGGTGAAGGTCAATGCTCACTTTAAATGAAATTGAGAAAATTATTGACAAATTTGTGCTCTTGTTGGTGCTCCCAGCAAGTAGCATCAGAGGTATGACTTTGGGAAATGAGCCAAAGAAAAAATATACAACCTGGCAAAATTTTGTGCAGACAATACATTTTTAAATCAAATTTATTTACAAGTCAGTGGCACACTGTCAAATTGCTGTGCAGGGAAGCTGCTACCAGGAAGCCTACCTCCTCCTCACAGCCTCCAGGAAGGGTTTTTTTTTGCCAGGGGATTATCATTGCATTGCACCACCAGACCAGTGTTGAAATTCAGTGGGTGCAGGGAGGTGGCAGATGTGGGCAGTAAGTTTCAAAACATTCCTTTTGAAACACCCATGGTGCCTGGATCACAGGTCTTGTGGCTGGCAGAATATTCAGTGCTGATCACACATCCCTCAAGGTTAGTCTGCTTCTCCTGCTACAAGACTTTGCAAGTTCTGGAAGAGCAAAACTCCAGTTGCTCCAGCTTCATCGGCTCTTTTTCTCTTAAAGGCAGCACTTGCCACAGTGTCTTGTCGTTGGTTTTCCCTTTGCTCTAACAGATTCCTTTCTCACTCTCTGAAGTTTAGTCTGAATCGATATGACAATTTGGACTTTCAGCTCAGGACAAGCAGATGTTAACTGTTCTGTCACTTTCATTTCTGGAGAAAGGTAAACAGATGGTGGTTTGTCGAGATTCTCCAGGACTTGATGTGGTTCTCTGATAAAGAAATTGTTCTTGTAGGCTTGCAGTTCATCCCCTGGGATAAAGCAACAAACCCAATTTATATCCCACTTTGGTTCATTAGTGAACATTTGAAGGGATCTTTTCTTCATTTGATCTTTATCACAGGATGTAAAAAATCAGAACATTTTGAAATTTGTTATTTGTTTCTTTCTTGTTCTCAAGACTTTGATGCCCTGTTTTCCGTCTTAATTATTGACAATTGACCTTGCCTCTTATTTCACCAAGAAAACTGAAGGAATCAGAAAAGAACTGATCTGTCCCACCTCCCCTGGTCTGCTAGCCTCCTGCCTCTGTCCTCAAATGCTTCAGCTTCCTTCCATCACTCTAGTGACCTGTGCCTCCTCGTGTGAATGTCCCTTCCCACCTACTCAAAAACTTTGCTCCTGGAATGATCTGCTCTCTTGTCTGCACTAGACTGTTCCCTTGATGTATCCATCCTAAAAAAAAGCCCTCCTGCCTCCACGTCCCCCTCTAGCTACAGTCTTGTTTCTCTGCGTCCCTTTGCGGGGAATTCTGTTTCTACCTCCTTTCCTCTCATTTTCTCCTGAACCCACTCAAACCATGCTGAAGTTTCCAACCTGAACTCACTCATGCCAAAGTTAATGGCGGCTGAGGGTGGCTATGGTGTCTGCGGCCCGTGGTATCTCCACCCGGCCAATTCTGCGAAATGCTTTAGGACATTTTTCCTGTTTCAGGAACTCTTGTCCAAATCTGGTTCTTCAACCCTTTCGATGTTACTGGCACCCTTTCAGTAAATTCTATTTTGGTTTAAACCAGCTAGAGTTGGTTTCCACTGCTTGTAGTGCAGAACACTGAACTGATTTGCTGGGGTAGCTACACTGATTTGGTTCTGTAGAGAGAGTCATTTCTAAACTACAGAGGGTTTGGGGGATTTGCCTGGGCCCCTCACCACCAGGGAGAACAGGGAAGGGTGGTGGTCCCATCTGCTGATGGTTAAAGAATGGTCTGTTGTCACCATCCAGACACATCAGCCTCTCCTCCCGATGCTGCCCTTCGATGGCTTTCTGCCTCTTGGGGTAGACCACAAGTGATGCCCATTCTGTTCATATTTGCCCATTCCAAAATGAGCAAACAACCTAAGAAGCAAAATGGGCAAGTGATATGAACACAAAGGAGTTTGCAGATGAGAAAACACCAATGGCCAAAAAACACAAAGATGCTAAAACTCACCGGTAATTAGAGACATGCAAATTAAAACCCATCAGTTTAAGACAATTTTAAATCCAGTACCAACCACTGAATGGGTGAGACTGTGGAGCAACGGGAACTCCAGGACACAGCTCTCCAGGAGAGCAAATGCGCACTATCTAGAAAAGGCGATGATGCGCAGACCTGGATCACAGCTACGTAGTAGCCCAAAGGAACTTGCACAAAATGCTGCACAAGCATATACATAACATTATTGTTTTTAATCATGAAAAACTGGAAACTGCCTAAATATCCATCATTAGGAGATTGGATAAATAATGGTATATATGTACAAAGGAGTATGATGTAGCAGCAAAAATGAATGAACTTGAGCTACATGTTCCAACTGAATGTTTCACAGACATCATGTGGGACAGAAAAAGTGGGCTGCAGAAGGATGTGTCCTGTATCCTTACCAAAGTTAAACATCATGGGAAGCAGCGCTATGTTTTGCTTAGGGCTACCTGTATATGTAGCAAAGTATAAAGAAATACATGGGGATGATAAACACTAAATTATGAACAATTGTTATTTCTGGGAACGGGTGTGAAGGAGAAAGAGGGGAAGGTAATAAATAATGAGCACAAGGCTCCCCTATTTGTAAGGTTTTATTTAATAAGCCGGATTGTGGGTCTGCCTTTTCACATATCTAAAATATTTCATAGTAAAAAATTAATGAAGCAAAGGGACTAGGAAAGATGGGTCAGCCAGAGAGGTTTTCCCAGGTCACTCAGGGACGTCTGCAGGTCCTGCAAGCACTGGTTTCTCCAGACGTGTCCTAGAGATGTATTGGGGTGCTGAATTGGCTGACATTTCCACCAACACTGCCCAGTTTCCTGGTTCCTGAAATGATGATTCTGTTGACACCAAATATCTGCCTCCTGCAGCTCCTAGTACATGATTTGTTGGGAGGAAATGTGAGCAGCCAACAGTCAGCTCCATCTCCTTTCCCACTTCCTTCCTGTTATGCATTGGGTTTATTTAGGGGAAAAAATAGGTAACTGGTTTCTGGCAAAGCTTTCTTCCCTCTGGGTTCTTGGCCTTGTACTTGCTAGCCTTCTCTAGCGGCAGTAGGGAAAAAAAACCAAACAAAATATTTAAGTAAAAGGGGGGTTGTGGCTAGTGTGAGCTTAGTGACATAAAAATAATGGAAAAGTTAGTTCTATATCTCCTCCATACTGGGACATTGCTTGTTGACCTCTCATTCCACGAAGAACTGTCCACCGAGATGTTGGGTGGCTGCAATACAAGCATAAGACTTCATTAGGAAGTGGAAGGGACACAGGTAATAACTTAGAGTATTTATCAAGATAATTCCAAATGCCCATGCCTTTTAATGAAGCCATTCTACTTTTAGGACACTAACCAAAGGTAATAAGCAAATATTATCAAATATGTTTGTCCCTCCAAGTTGCAAAACAAACCTAAAGTTCCTAAACAAGGAGATAGTTGATAAAAGTATAGAAAATCCAAACAATGTATTATCATGTGGCCATTAAATAAACTGTGTATAAGTTTTAAATGACAAGGAGAAATATTCATAACAGCACGTTAACTGGAAGAAGCAGGCTATGAAAGTGTAATCTACAATATCAGCCCTTAATATAAACCTCTCTATCATCTGTAAATCTACACAGATACTTGGAAGAAAAATAGAAGTGAAATATACAGAAACATTAGCAGTAGTGATTTCTGGGTAAAGGGATTATGGCAATTAAAAATGCATACTTTTCTGATTTTTCCAAAGTTTTATACAATGAATATATTACTTTTAAAAACTAGGGGGAAAAGTTATTAAAATACAGGCACTCTGAGCCCCAGAGCAGGGTCTCAATGTATGTCCCCCACCAAAATGGCTGAGGGACGGAACACCCAGTGGGGCTGTTATATAATCAAGGGCAGAATGTGTGTGTGTGGGGGGGGTCATCTGATGTCAGCCCTCAGGTGATTCTGGAGTGTCTCCCACCCATCCACCCCCTCACTCTTCTTTAGAACCTTGGCCTTCATGGAAGATCCTATTTGGATTCAAGGCATGAGAACTCAGGTACTCTGCCCAGGGCAGGAAGAGTTGGCGTCATGGTTGTAGCGTCAGAACTCTTTTCAACCCTTCCTTTCCAGCCCTCACAGAAAGCTATCCCATAGTCGGTCACCAGCACCCAGAATTCCACTATGGACATTCGTTCATTGGTTGAAGCTTTGGTAACTGCGAAGTGTCTAGAACATTCGTGGAAAGGATTTAGACTAAGTGACCTCTCAGATCTAATGCTAAAATTCCATGATACTGTACTTTTTTCCTTCAGTGTGAATGAATTCCAGGTCATTTCTTGAAAGGCAGTTTGGACAGAGGGTGAATAGGGCATCTGTAATCTGAGGAAGGAGGAATGAAAACAGGGTCGAACTATAAGGAAGACTCAGAACAAGTTTGGGGTCCTCATCATATTTGGGCTTCTCTCTCTCTTGGAGATAGCTGACTTCTATCTCCAAGGGGCAGGGGAGGGAGGAGAACTGTCTCATGGTCTCAGGTGAAACCCTGACATTGACAGCTTCCCTGTGGCTTCTGGATGGAACATGAGAAGCTTCAAGACTCTCCTGGGTGAGCAGTATGGGTTGAATTTTGTCCCCCACAAATTCCTATGTTGAAGCCCTAACCCCCAGCACCTCAGAATGTGACCTTATGTGGAGAGAGAGTTGTTGCAGATATAACTGGTTAAGATGAGGTCATACTGGAGTACGGTGGCCCCAATCCAATATGGCTGGTGTCATTATCAAAAGAGGAATCTTGGAGACAGACATGCACACTGGGGGAGCGCCTTGTGAAGATTGGAAATCTGGTGCCACAAGCCAAGGAACTTCTAGAAGCTGGGAGAGAGCCCTTCAACAGGTCCCTCCCTAGCCACCTCAGAAGGAAGTTCCTGCTGACATCTTGATCTCAGACTTCTGGCCTCCAGAGCTGTGAAGAATATATTTCTGTTGTTCCAAGCTACCAAGTTTGTGGTGCCTTATTATAGTGGCCACAGGAGACTGACACAGTGAGCCTGCAGGGTGTGGGCTGGTGAGGGGGCCATGCATCCAGCCCCCAGGAGGAGTGCAGAAGAGGCTCCCTGGCTGCGTGCAGCACTATAGCACTGGCCTCTGATCCCATCGGGAGCACTGAGGGGCCCTGTTTCAGAAGGTAGCTGACCCCCCAGCCAAGAGAAAGGGTTAATGGAATCTCCTGCCACACTGAGCCTTCTCCCGGAGCACAGTTTATTTAAACTGTCAGTCCATTTTTATTACTCATGACACACCATCATACAAGTGACTCATAAAGTGAGATATAAAAGGAAGGTAGTATCATTTTTAATCCCTTTAATGTAATGTAATGGGGGAATCAATCATTTATTACAGCAGACAATTGAAAACCACTCAGAAAGACTATTCTCTTTTCCTGAAATTGGCAGTGGGAGGTTCGTTTCCCACAGTTTTCTGAACCCTTTGCAATTTTGCAATTTTTTTAAATCTTTGGCAAAGGAAGCATCAGATCATTTGAATAACAGGTTTTGTTTGTTTGGATTTTCTTTTAAGCTTCTTTATTAAATATTGTCCTAAGAAGCAAAGTGCAAAGCAGGCCTGGAGGTGAGGTTGGCATCGCAGATGGCGGCACCCTGGGCTCCACGCTGCAGTGTGGAAAGAGGATACATTACCTGCTAGTTACCCAGAAGAGAGAGCTCCAGTCTAATTCATTAGTCATGTTTAACAATTACTCCCTTATTTCTACTGAGGAAATATTTTGTGAAGGGAGCTGAAACTTCACAATGACTCAAGGGATAGACATATGTTAGCTAAATTTGCAACAAAAGAAGGCAAAGAAAGACAGGGAGACAAGACCAGGGGTTCCAGCAGGGCCACCCAGACTGGCCAGGCTCCTGGCTCTGTGCCTTCCCCAGCCAGCGTGGCCTGAGCAAACAACCCTGCAGCTGCTCACAGCAAGTGCTGGTGTCTGCCAGTCAAGTGTGACACCCCCAGGGACATGCTAATTATCTCTTTAAGACTAGTTCCTGGCTTTGTTTCAAAGAGGACTTCCTGGCCGCTGGTAAACCCATGCTGGTCTCGTCACTGCTCAGGCACAGCCCTCAGAAGCAGCTGAAAGAGACGCGCTGTCACCAGCCACCATGCGTCTGCAGGACTATAGCCAGGGTGACACCGTGGCACGTGGCCACCAGCTGCTGAGGTTGCTTCCTAAATAGAATTCATACTATGTAGGAGGCTTCTGCTGCTATGCCTGTCACCATGCTCACCAAGGGGAAATTGGGGTCTGCTCCTGGCAAAGCCAGAATCCCAAACCCAACAACAACAAGGGGACTTGTAAAAACTACTAGAAAAAAAAAAAATCTCTGGTCTTGGCGGTGTATTATGGATTCAAATGGCAAAGCACATTTGTGTTTCCAAAGAGTTTTTGATTCAAGGATAAGTGTTGTTTCCAAGAGTCTGTCCATACAGCGCTGGAGCCCAAGGGAGTTTCCAATAAAGAATGTAATATGCTGACAAGAGGTCTATGACTCTGGCACCTCCTTGGTGGTTTTCCCAAGCCACCTCCTGCCACTTTTGTTGACAAGGGTGTAAAAATTGGCTAGAAGGCCCCAGAACACTCACTGCACCAGCACTGAGGCTGCTCTTGCTCATGCCTCCTTACGGATCTCTGTGGGGACAGGACAGTGGTGAGGCGCGCTGTGCACAAGGGTCCCTGTGTCTCGTCAGATCGTCCTTTCTGCCCCCTACTTCGGGATGCCTGCCAATCTGGAGGACACAGACCTCCCCTCCTTTCCATCAACAATTTATTGGGTGTCTGCCGAGTGCCCACTCCAAAGCAAAATGGAAGACTTGATTATAGTCGGTTCTGAAACATGTCTCCCCCTAGATCCACATATTTCATATGGAAGCATGTCTCAGTATTCAAACCTATTCATTTTCTGAGTTTTGGAAAGTGATATCTAGAGATAGCAATGGATGCTCTTTTCTCCAAACAGCTCTGTTTCAAAAAATTGTATCTAAGTGATCCAATCCGTGAGTAATGAGGAATAAGGACATATCAGAAGAAAAGAGAACTAAGATGCTTCCAGAAGAGGTAACAAACTAACATCCCAACACAACGTTAGGTATCTACCCAAGTCTTTACTTTCAACTTTCTGAAACATTAATTGGATACAGAGTCCCTCTCAGGAATGGGTTTTATTGTATTTATTTCAGTTTTTTGAGACAGAGTCTCACTCTGCTGCCTGGGCTAGAGTGCTGTGGTGTCAGCCTAGCTCACAGCAACCTCAAACTCCTGGGCTCAAGAGATCCTCCTGCCTCAGCCTCCCGTGTAGCTGAGACTAGAGGTGTAGACCACCACGCCTGGTTAATTTTTTCCTATTTCTTAGTTTGCTGGCTAATTTATTTCTATTTTTTAGTAGAGACATGGGTCTCACTCTTGCTAAGGCTGGTCTCGAAGTCCTTAAGTCAGCGATCCTCCCGCCTCGGCCTCCCAGAGTGCTAGGGTTATAGGCATGAGCTACCATACCCAGCTGATATTGTATTTTTTTAAAATGTTTTATTACTTTGAATATTAACAAATAACAGAAATACAAATCTTAAAAAATGATGCAAAATTCCCATCCCCTAACAAATCAATTACTTCATTTGCCGAGTTTCCTAATAGTTTTAGGAAAAAAATATGTGTTTTACACATAATTGCACAATATAGATGGAATTTTATTTTCCATTTTACCTTAAATCATAAACATTTGTTTCTACCTAGATTTTGTACTTATCAATGTTTACCAATTCATTATAATCAATCTGGTAAATATACTCTAATTGACCTGCCATGATTTGCTATGACAAATATCTATAAGGATCTTCATGTGTATACTATATATTCCTTTGTTGGAATATTTCCTTTGGAAATTTCCTAGAACTATGGTTATTGGTCTAAAGGGTATTTTTATCTCATTTGCTTTTAGTGAATTAAAATGCATTTTGTTTGGTAAATTTCACAATAGCATTTGAAGTCACAGGAACATGAGGGTGTTGCAAAACCAGCGCTGGTGATCCCAGAGTGCCTGACACTGAGTCTGCTCAAGCTATATGCCTGGTCTAGAGACACACCAGGCTGGCTTTCATGCACAGAGCAGTACTTTTAAGAGGCAGACAGAAAAAGAGTGTCGCATCGAAAACAATACAGATATGGCATACAAATGACTAGGCTAGAAAAATGATCTTTTGCCTTATTGATTTTTTTCTGCTGCTGTACAGCATGTTATGAAAATGAAGTTCCCAGTTTTCATTTATCTGTGACTCATCAGAAAATCTTTTCAACTGCATTCAGAGCTAGCAGTGAGCCTTGTAATAGCAGGTACTCAACAAATATGTGTTGAGTCGAATTGCAGGGAACTGAATTTTTATAAGACTTTATTGTATTATTCTGTTTTTATAGTGGACAGAGCATGAGCAAAATATACACCGTTGTGGCTGTAGGCACAGAGATGAGAGTTGTTTGTTACTGCAGCATCACCTAGACTGTCTTGGGCTGATTGACCACCCTCAAGTGCTTTCTTTGAAAAATGGTTAGATGTATGAAGGTATCTGTTGTAGCATTACTTATAATTGCAAAAGAAAAGAAATTATTGTAGGAGTTAGCAAACGATGGAATTCTACTCAGTTTATTATACAATCATTAAAATCAATGTTTATAAAGACCTTGAAATTACATGGAAAATTCTTATAAGATTAATTTTAAAAGGAAGACCAAATTGTACATATACACCATTAATATTACATTTCAAAAGCTATGTGTACGGGGAGGAAGGGTAGAGTTACATAATGTGTGCCTTGCCTGCGCCACCTGGTGATTGGACTCGCTTGAAGCTCTGGCATGTGGGGGGGGGGAGGGGTGGTAGGGGCAATGTATGTAACCCTAACAATATTTGTACCCCTATTATATGATGAAATAAAAGGGAAAAAAAAGCTGTGTGTACAGAAAAAAATTGAAAGCAGTGTAACAAAATAACAACGATAGTTCTAAATTTGAGAGAATGAAATTGGTGTTTTCTTCTTTTTTTCAACTGTTCTTAATTTTCTTTGTTTTTAAGAGTGCATATTTTTCTTAACAAAATATTTTGTAAAAGACCATTTTCCCTGTGGACCTCTTGTTTCCTATCTCTTTCTTTTACAGTAACTCACCCATTCATTCAACCCGTATTTATGCAGCACCTAATATGTGTACATGCTCATGGTTCTACGGCCAGGAACAATACAGACAACTGATTTCCTTATTCTCATAGAGCTTACATTCTAGTGGGAAATTATAAGTAGGAAATTTCTATCATAATCATTTTGCTTAAATTATTTTTGAGACTTTGGGGGAGGAAGGAGAGAGGTGTCTAAATGAGAAAACTTGACTTTCTTCTTTTACCACATGTTTAAAAATCTGGGTTAGTCATTTTCTGCTTTAATTAAAGTCACTTTCCTAACACTTTTTTTAAAAAAATCTGCAATCACTGTTAGAGTTGTGTCTATGTTTTTTTGCAGCTTTAGTTAATAATTGTTATTAAAATCTAGAAAAGAGGTCCCAGGAAGAACACTGCTGTGTATTAAGCAGTGTTTCATTAAGCTCCTGGCCATGGTCATGTACAGTATGTGACAGGTACACATTTAATGGAATCCAAGTGCCACAGAAACATTCAGCCTGATTCTGCGAACTTAGAAGCAGAAGCCAGACCCCAAAGAACAGAAAGGCACAGTCCCACTGGGCAGGAAGCAAGGAAAGCAGGGATCTTCTCTGTTGCTCTTAAAGGTGTCTGACTATGCTCTCCAAAGCCAGCAAAGAGAATAGCTCTGATTAACGAGACTTTTTCCTTAAAAATGTATAAAACACTTAGAAATTAAAAACTAAAAAGAATTAGTGTGGCACTCTATCTGGGTTTTTTAAATAACCTTTATTATTTTACTGATTATAAAAATAATGTATGTTCTTCATAGAAAGCATGAATAATACAGAAAATTAAGAAGAATATAAAGCTCATCTGTAATCCTGCCACACAGAGATAACCACTGTTATTATGATGGTGCACCTCTGTGCAGTCTTCTTCTAGAGCAGGGGCTGGTAAGCGTTTTCAGTGCAGGGCCAGATAAATATTTTAGGCTCTGCAGGGCCTCTCTCTCTCTCTCTCTCTCTCTCTCTCTCCATTGCAGCTCCTCTGGCGCTGTGGAGGGAGAGCAGCCATAAACAACACCTAAATGAATGAATGTGGCTTTGTTCCAAAAAAACTGCATTTACAGAAACAGGCAGCTGGCCTGACTGGGACTCATCCGTAGCTTGCTGCCCCTGTTGTATTAATAGAATGTTCAATTTGGAAAGGGGCAAACGTGAACTGCAAAATTTGTAGTTCCCTGTCCTCTCCTTGTCCTCCCCATTGTCATCATCCTAAATGAAAGCCCTCATTCCACCGTGTCCAGCAGTCAGCAAGTGTTTACTGACAGCCAGCTACGTAGAACCTGAAGAGTGCGGTAGAAACCCACTGAGCCCATGCCCTCCTAGGGCTATGGGTGGGAAGCAAATGATTACTAATACGCGAATAATGACAAGTGTGCACGGGAGGCCTCTGGGGGAGTGTGTGGTAGGCAGACCTCACTTGATGAAAGGTTCCGGGAGAGCTTCCCTAGGAGGTCGATTAAGCTGAAGTCTGAATGATGAGTAGGGTTACCAGGGCCACGTGGTGGGAGGAGAATGTGCCAGGCAGACAGGACAGCAAACATGAAGGCCAAGATTTGGCACAGTCCAGACAGCCTGAGGGACTGAAGAGAGGCCTGTGTGGCCAGAGCCCAGAGATACCAGGTGGGAGAAATAGGCAGGAGCCAGACATGCAGGTTTTTAGATGAATGAAAGCATCTGGATTTGATCCTCTGGACAGTGGGAAGGCACTAGAGAGTTTTAACCAGAGAAGTAACAAAATCAGCATTATTGCAATAGGTCCTGAACTCAGTCACCCCACCCCACCCCACCCCACCACTAGCCACTAGGAAATCTCCCTTTCACTCCCTTCTATGCATTGCGACAGAATAATCTTTGAGTATCCTCATCTTTCATGTCCCTGCTAAGAAAGATGTGAAATCAAGTCCAGACTCCTGGGCCCAGCATTTAAAGCCACCTCATCTCCTGACTCTCCCCTGACTCTTCCTTCTTACTACTCTTCAAACAAGGTCATTTGCTATTCCCTGGACATGTCCCCTATTTTCCCATTTTCATGCTTTGGCTCAAGCTGTTTTCTCCACTTAGAATGTCTTCACTTGTTTTAGTCCATTTGGGCTGCTGCAACAAAAATACCATCGATTGGGTGGCTTATGGACAACAGGAATTTATTTCACAGTTCTGGAGGCTGGGAAGTCCAAGATCAAAGTGCCAGCAGATTTGCTGTCTGGTGAGATCCCACTTCTTGGTTCACACAGGGCTGTCTTTTTACTGTGACCTCACATGGAAGAAGGCAGGAGAATTCTCTGAGGCTTCTTTTATAAAGGTACTAATCCCATTCAGGACCTAATCACTCCCCAAAGGCCTCACCTCCAAATTCCATCACATTAGGGATTAGGTTTCAACATATGAAGGGAGGGTGGAGTAAACAGTCTATAGCATTACTCTAAATTCCATAATCTAGGCCCACTTCAAATGTACCCCATAGTGAACCATGTGCATGGTTCAGGTTCGATTACTACATGTTGCATGAACACCTGATTTCAAGAACCAAAAGTAAATAATCTCTCTGCTCTAAATTTCCATAACATGGTGCCTTCCCTCTTTCCACATATGTCATTTATGTCTTGTATGATAGTCACTTGAGCATTTATTTTATGTCCTTTCCTTGACAGTATGAAGGAAAAGGACCATGTATCTTTTCCAACAATAACAAGAACTGCTATTTATCATGAAATTTAATTTATGGCAGGTGCTTTGACATATATTATACAATGTTTATGACAATGTGGAAGGCTTATGATAACATACTACTGTTTTACAGATGAAGGTTGAGTTATTTGTCCAATGTCACAAAACTCATAAAAGATGATGCTAGGATTTGAACCCAGGGTAATTGACTCTAAAGCCCATGTTCTTCTCTGTGGAAGTTTCCATCATTGCTTGGTACTTAGAGTGAGTTCTGGCTGAACAGAATGAGAAGAGGAGGACTCATAAGATCTACGCCCACAGAACGATTCTGTCTAAAGCTTGACCATCCCTCACATTTCCTGCCTACCAATTTCCTACTTAGCAGGGGCTAATGAACCTCTTTCTAGTGAAAATGGTGACCCACAGAAAAAAGATCTGCAACATTAGGGTTGCCAGGTTTTGCAAATAAAAATACAAGATGACCGGTTAAAATGAATTTCAGATAAACAATGAATAATTTTTTAGTGCATGTCCCAAATACATTGCTTATCTGAACTTCAAATTTAACTGGCAACTTTAATCAACAACTTAGGAAAAAAGTAAAAAGAATCCCATTATTATATTCCATAACATCAGAGAGGAAAAATAGAACTGGTTCAAATTTTTTTCCCTAACAAATTTAATTTCCAAAATTTTAAAAGTGTAAAACCTAAAAGAGTAACTCCAGCTGCTATAACAAAATACCATAGACTTGGTGGCTTAAACGCCAAACATTTATTTCTCACAGTTCTGGAGGATGGAAAGTTCCAGATCAAGGCACCAGCAGATTTAGTGTCTGGTGAGGGCCTGCTTGCTGGCGACAGGTGGCTGCCTTCTTACTATGTCCTCACATGATGGGGGGAGAGAGAAACCTAATAATTTACCTGAGCATTCTTTTGGATTTTCTGATGTACAAAAGCATATTATCTGAAAACAATTTTATCACAATTTTATTTCTTTCTTTATGATACTTGCAACTTTTGTTTCTTTTTCTCACTTTATTGCACTGGCTAGAACCTCCTGCTAGATATTGAGAAGAAGTAAGGAGAGTGGTCATCCTTGTTTCCTTCCCAATTTTAGCGGAAAGGTGTGCTACTCCATTGAGTATGATTTTTGCAATAGGTTGTTTGCAACTACCTTCTGTAGTAGCTTCCCAAGGCTGCCATAACAAATTGTCACAACTATATGGCTTAAAACAATGAAAATTCATTCTCTAACAGTCGTGGAGGCCAGAAGTCTAAAATCAAGAAGTCAGCAGGCTTGGTTCCTTTTGGAGGCACTGAGAGAGCATATGCTTCTTGCATCACTGCTAGTTTCTGGTTATTGTGGGCAATCCTTGGCATTCCTTGGCTTATAGAAGCATCGCCCCCATCTCTGCCTCCATCTTCCCATGCATCTCTGTCTGTGTCTTCTCCTCTTCATTGGATTTAGGGTACCTGTTAAACCCAGCATGACCTCTTCTCAAGGTTCTTAATTACATCTGCAAAGATCCTTGTCCCAAATAATATTACATTCACAGGTTCTGGGAGTTATCACTGGAATATATCCTTTTGGGTGCCACAATTCAACCCACTACATTCTCTTTAAGAAAATTGCCTTCCATTCCTAGTTTACTAGGAGTTTTTAAATAAATGGATGCTGCATTTTATCAATTTTTTCCTCCATCTATTGGTTATCCATCGTGTGACTTTTCTTCTTTATTCTGTTGACGTGCTGAATTCTATTAATTGGTTTTCAAATGTCAAACCAATATTGCAGTCCTAGAGTAAGCCCAATTTGGTTATGATGTATTATCCTTTCTATGTATTGTTAGATTTAATTCTCTATTTTTTAAAAAGATTTTTGCATTTATGCTTCTGTGAAAGATTGGTCTGTAATATTCCTTTCTTATATGGCACTTGTTTGCTTTTGGTATCAAGATTACACTGGTTTCATAAAATGAGTTGGGAAATCCTTCTTTTTCTATTTTTTGGAATATTTTGTGTAAGATTAATATTATTTCCTTTTTTTTTTTTTTGAGACAGAGTCTCACTCTGTTGCCCGGGCGAGTGCCATGGTATCAGCATAGCTCACAGCAACCTCAAACTTCTAGGCTCAAGTGATCCTCCTGCCTCAGCCTCCTGAGTAGCTAGGACTACAGACACACACCATACCTGGCTAATTTTTTCTATCTTTAGTAGAGACAGGGTCTCAATCTTGCTCACAGGCTGGTGTGGAACTCCTGAGCTTGAGCAATCATCCGGCCTCAGCCTCCTCAAGTGCTAGGATTACAGGTATGAGCCACCTGGCCAGCCTTATTTCTTTCTCAAATATATGGAAGACTTCACCAGTGGGGCCATCTCCATTAGCAAAATCCTAGAGTTTTCTTTGAATAAAAGTAATAAATTCAGTTTTCTCAAGAGATATTGAATTCAGATTTTCTCTTTCATCTTGTATCAGTTTTGATAAGTTATATTTACCTGGAATTTGTCTATTTGATCTAAATTTTAAAATTTGTTGGTGTAAAGGTATTCATGACATCCTTCTATTATCTTTTTCAAGTTGTTAAGTTCTTTAATGAAGTCCCCTTTCCAGTCTTGATATTACTAATTTGTGCCTGTCTCTTTTTATTTTTCAGTCTTACCAGGGATTTATCCCATTTTTGGTCTTACCAAAGAACCAACTTTGGCTTTATTGATTTTTTTCCTATTGTACATTTGTTTTGCATTTTAAATATCATGCTCTTTTTTTTTTCTTCCCTTCTACCATGTCTGGATTTAATTTGCTCTTTGTTTTGAACTTCTCGAGATGACTAGTTTATAAATTTTTCATCCTTTTGTCTTCTCTAACACATGCACTTAAGGCTATAAATTTCATTCTAAGTACATCTTAACTACATCTCATAAGTTTTGATTTGACAGGTTTTTTTTTCAATTCAAAAATTTTTTCACCTTTGCTATGGCCCGAATGTGTCCCCCAGATTCATATGTTGAAACGTAATCATCAGTGTAATAGTATTAAGAGGTGGGGCCCTTAAGAGGTAATTAAGTCATGAGAAGGAGCCCTCATGGATGGGATTAGGGTCCTTATAAAAAGGCTTGAGACAGTGGGTTCATCTCTCCTGCTCTTTAGCCAAGTAAGGACACAGCCTTCCTCCCTCCAGAGGCTACAGCAACAAGGCACTGCTTTGGAGGCAGAAAGCAGCCCTCACCAGATGCACAACCCACTGACACCTTGACCCTGAACTTCCAGCCTCCAGAACTATGAGAAATAGATTTATATTATGTATAAATTATCCAGTCTGTGGTATTTTGTTATAGCAGCACAAATGAACTAAGACATTTTCCATTACGATTCTTTTTTCTTTCTGTAATTCTCAAAACATTTACCTGTGATAAGGTAGGAATGGCTAGGGGTATGGGTGAAACAAGACTGACCATGAGTTGATAATTTTTTAAGCTGATGAGAATATGGAAATTTGGAGCAAACTTAAATCATGGCAAAATGCTCTGGTCTCACCACTAACTTGAGCCAAATTAAGTTTTTTCATGTTAAGTGTTCTCTTTGAGGACACTTGGCTGATTAAACTTACTAGCCCAGTTTATAATTTGTCTTCCATATAAATCTTAGCTTTGAATTTTTCCTGAATAAAAATAACCATAATAAACCTTTTCAGTTCAAATGAATCAAACTAAAACTAATTTGTTGTATCTCTTAAATTGCTTTTAGTCTATGAGTTTCCCACCATAACTGCCTGTTCCCTCTGTTTCCCTTTCTGTGCCATTTATTTCTTGGAAGAACTGGGTTGTTTTCCTATAACATTTCCCATACGCTGGTCTTTGCTGATTGCAGCTTTGTAACATCATCTAATATGTTCCAGTGTCCTCTGTATTTTCTGAAAACCTAGGAGCTTAAATAGATTCAATTAAAATTTTTGAAAAGAATGTTTCATAGGTAGTATTATGCATTATGTATTTCCTATTGTATCATATTAAGAAGAAAATATCTGAGATTTATGACTCCATGACTTTCAGGTGTAGGGGTCCCTATATGCACATTGATAAGATTCTAGTCTCAGGTCTGTAAGCCCCATCTTCATGACCAACCTTTTGAGCTTCTGTGAGCCCTTGGGCCACCCCTCATGTACTCTTACATTAGACCCCCTTTATCACACATACTCTTCCCTGTTATCTGGCTAGAAATATTGCAAAAGGTATAATGCAAAGCCAGATAGCATGTCTCATTTCTTCTTTTTAAATTCTAAAATATTTCAAACACAAAGAAAAATATAGGAGAGTGATGTTAGCAAAAATGGCAGAGTAGGATCCATCCCACTGCAAAAACATTGAATAAACAAGCAAAAAATGCCAAAATTAACTTTTCCAGAACTCTGGGAAATAGTCAACTGCATTAGTCTACAATGTTGGTCTCCAGCAACCAAGTGAATCCTAAATCAAGACAAAAGTGACTTAAACATGGTAGAATAGCTTTGTGATGTTTCAATGTAACCTTGTCCTACTCCTCTCCCCTCCCCAGCATGGCAGCACTTTTAAGATGCAGCTGTATTCATTCCTTCCTCTGGGAGGAGCTCCAGAGGGAGCAGAGCAGACCTTGTTTCCAAGGAATTGTGTGTGTTTGGGGGTTCCCTGAAGTACTGACATTGGGTGCTTGCTTTTGTTTTGCCTAACCCAGAACTCTTTCGGTGCAGAAAAGTGGCTAAGCAGAGGGAGTTCTGTGAAAACACTGATAGGCAAATAAATAAGCTGCCGCTACCTGGAGCAAATGATTACAGTTGAGTCAACAGTAGACATGCCAAAGCCTGGGAAGAAAAGCCAAGAAGACAGTTACTTGGGGAATAAGGGCTTGGGTAAACTCCTGCATGTAACAGAAAATCTAGAAAGCCATGTGCATGTCCAGGGTAGGATGCATGCCCTGAAAAGAGCTGAGAAAACCCTTAGCTCTCACCTCTGACTAACCTTTAGGCTCAGTGTGAGCAAGAAATGAAGGCCAAGGCAGAGTTGCAAATGGCTTGGCTGCATGTTCAAAGAGTGTCTCTAACACAGAGCCAAACTGCAAAGACCAGGAATATTTTTTCTTTTGCCCCTATGGGTTTAAGGAAATCTCTGTCAAACCACTAGCTGACCAAAAGGGAAAGGAACAGAGCATCCGGAGACTGTCCACAGCAAGCAACAATAAACCCTGAGGGAATTAAAGAATCTGATTTCTAGAGTTACTACATTTAAATATTTAACATGTCCAATTTTTAACAAAAAATCACGTGGCACACAAAGATACAAGAAAGTAAGGCCCATTTGTAGGGGAAAAAAAAGCCAAATGAATAGAAACAATCCCTGAGGAAGCACATACATTGGTCTTACTAGACAAAGATCTTAAATCAGCAATCAAATGTGCTCAAATAGCTGAAGGCAACCATGGACAAAAAATTAAATGAAACCAAGAAAATGATGCAGCAATAAATATCAATAAAGAAATAGAAATTGGCCGGGTGCAGTGGCTCACGCCTGTAATCCTAGCACTCTGGGAGGCCGAGGTGGGCGGATCGCTCAAGGTCAGGAGTTCGAAACCAGAGTGAGACCCCATCTCTACTAAAAATAGAAAGAAAGTAATCGGCCAACTAAAAATATATAGAAAAAATTAGCCAGGCATGGTGGCGCATGCCTGTAGTCCCAGCTACTCGGGAGGCTGAGGCAGAAGGATCACTCGAGCCCAGGAGTTTGAGGTTGCTGTGAGCTAGGCTGATGCCACGGCACTCTAGCCCAGGGAACAGAGTGAGACTCTGTCTCAAAAAATAAAAAAAAATAAAAAAAGAAATAGAAATTATATAAACAAAGCAAATAGGAATTCTCGAGCTGAAAAATACAATAGCTGAAATGAAGAATGTGCTAGAGTATTTCAACAGCTGGTTTATGCAAGGAGAAGAAAGAATCAGTGAACTTGAAGACAGGTCAATTGAAATTATCCAGACGAGGGGGCAGGAAGAAAAAAAATGAAGAAATGGGAACAGAGCCTAAAGAAATGGGGGATAACTTCAGGTATACCAACATATGCATTATGGGAGCCCCAGAGGAAAAAAGAGAAAGAAAGGGGCAGATAGAATATTTGAAAAGTAATAGCCCCAAATTTCCAAATTTGATTTAAAAAACATGAAGCTACATGTATCCAAAAAACTCAAAGAACTCCACATATTACAAAAGAAAGAGATCCACACTGAGACACATAATCTAACTGTCAAAAGACAAAGATGAAGAAAATCTTGAAAGCAGAAAGAGAGGAGAGAAACATTCCCAGATAAACAAGAGCTGAGAGAGTTTACTGCCCACCTAGAGCTGCCCTACAAGAAATGCTAAAGGGAGTCCTTCAGGCTACAATGAAAGGACACTAGATAATCCCTCAAAGCTATCTGAAAAAATAATGAACAATGATAAGAAGAATAAAGAACAGTGGCAAAGGTAACTGCACAGGTATTTTTTTTCTTGTATTTTTGGTTTGTGGTGCCTCATTATTCTTGCCTAATGATAGACACACAGACCAATAAAATAGAATGAAGAGTACAAACCCATACATCTGTGGTCAGTTAATTTCTGACAAGGATGCAAAGACCAATCAGTGGGAAAAGAATAGTCTTTTTAACAAACGGTGCTGGGACAACTGGATATTCACATGAAAGAGAATAAAATTGGATTCTGTTTCACACCATAGACAAAAGTGAACTCAGAATTGACCAGAGACCTAAATGTAAGAGCTAAAACTATAAAACTCTTAGAAAACTCATGGAGGTAAATCTTCATGATCTCAGATTTGTCAATGACTTCTTAGGAATGACACCAAAGGCACAAGCAACAATTAGACTTCATCAAAATGAAAAACTTTTGGATTCTAAAGGATACTATCAAAGAAAGTGAAAAGATAATCTACAGAATGGGAGAAAATACTTGTAAATGGTATATCTGATAAGGGTCTAGAATCTAGAATATATAAAGAACTCTTACGACTTAACAGCTAGAAGACAAACAGTCCAATTTAAAAATGGGCTAAGGATTTCAATAGACATTTCTCCAAAGAAGATACACAAATCATGAAAAGAGGCTCAACATCATTACTCATTATGGAAATGCAAATCAAATCCACAAGATAACATTTTATACCCACGAGGATGGCTATCTTAAAAAAAATGGAAAATGACAAGTGTTGGTAAGGACGTGAGGAAGTTGGAACCTCCATACACTGCTGGTAGAAAAAAACTAAAACTAGTGCAGCCCTGTGGGAAACAGTTTAGCAGTTCCTCAAAAAGGTAAATATAGAATTATCATATGATCTAGCAATTCTACTCCTAGGTGTATACCCAAAAGAATTGAAAACAGGTATTCAAACAAATATTTGTACACGAATGTTCACTGCAGCAATGTTTACAATAGATGGAAACAGTTTGGAGGTCCCTCAAAAAGCGAAACATACGATATGACTCCTACGTATAAACTTAAAATAATTGAAAACAGGGACTCTATTTGTGTGCCAGTATTCATTGCAACATTACTCACTGTAGCCAAAAGGTAGAAACAACTCAAGTGTCTACAACAGATGAATGGATAAACAAAATGTGGTACCTATACAATGGGGTATTGTTTAGCCATTAAAAGAGTTGTGGTTGCACAACTCTATGAATGTATTAAATACAACGTATTGTACACTTTAAAAACGTGTACTCAGGACTCAAATTGAAGCTCATTCACTAACCCCAAGTTAGTGACCAATATACAGGTTACTTTGTTATTTCTGAGAGAGAGTGAATGAAAAAAATGGTATAGAGGGAGCAGTGTATTCTAACAGGAGTAGAGATTTAAATTAAGGTACTGAAGTTCTAGGTAAATTTCCAGCATCAACCCATGGGTCTGAAATGAGGTTTGGGGTCTCCTGAAATAGCATTTGGCCGTCCCTGAAGGGCAGGCTCATCAGCTTTGCTAAAAGCCATTATAATTTGCTTTCAAACCTGTTCAATTTCGGCTAGGAAAGTGTTGCAGTTAACAAGTCTGAATGTGAAATATTTATAAACCCCAATATAGCATTTACACTGCTGCTGAGATATGGTGATAGTGTTGAGACTCGCTCAGGGCAACACTGCATCATAAGGATCGTGACAGATTTGATACACGGCTTTTCTCATCTCACACTCAACTGTTCTTTCCACTTTTTAAATTAAATATTTCTCCTGTAGCATTCTTTTGTACTCTTCCCTTCCTTCCATTCCACAGCTTCCATCCTTGATGCTTTTCCCCTCCACCAGCACAAGATCATTCCAGCCTATCTGACGAGCTCTCAGACGTTCAGAAAAACGATTCTTGGAATGCCATCTGGCTAACCATTAGGTATGTCCAGACAGACACTCTGCGGATTATCTCCAGGAAGGAAGAAAAATAGAAGAGAGTCTCAGAACTATTTATACAATTATCCTGCAGGCTTTGGCCTGGAAAATAAGAAACTAGGACTTTCAGGTTTTTGATTGCGTTTCTTCTTTCCTGTATTTCATGAAGTTTAAATTATAACCATCTGTTTCAGAAGATATAAAAATCCTGGCTCCATCTTCTTTCACGTTACCAGAATACTAACCCTTCGGGGAACCTTCTATAGATGGAGGTGCTCAGTGATGACTACTAGAGTGAAATCACAGCATAAAACAAGCACCAAGCTACAGCTCATCGCCTCGCTACCCCATTGGCCTCCTGCGTCTAGTGGGGAGAGGGGAATCGATCTCTAAATTGCATTACAATGTGGATGTTCCACTGTGCAGTTGTAGTGACACTGACATGTTTTCTGTTTGATTGATGACGGTGTTGAGGAGGAGGAGGATGGTGACGATAGTAAAAGCTCCCTTTTTTCAACTCTTATTAGAGACCATTATTATTTTTTTCTCTTGTTTTAAATTTTTAATCATTATGGGTACATAATAGTTGCATATCTTTATGGGGTGCATATAATGTTTTGATACAGGTATACAATGTGTATTAATCAAATCAGGGTAGTTGGTCAATCACCTCAGGTATTTACCATTTCTTTGTGTTAGGAACATTCCAATTCCACTCTTTTAATTATTTTAAAGTATACCCTAACTTATTGTTGATTATAGTCACTTTGTTGTGTTATCAAATATTGTTCATTCTATCTAACTATCTAATATATTTTTGTACCTGTTAACCATCCCCACTTTATCACCCCTCCCACTACCCTTCCCATCCTCTGGTAACCATCATTCTATTGTCTGTCTCCATGAGATCAATTATTTTTAATAATTAGCTCCCACATATAAGTGAGAATATGTGAGATTTGTCTTTCTGTGCATGGCTTATTTCACTTAACATAATGGTCTCCAGTTCCATCCATGTTGTTGCAAATGGCAGGGTTTCATTCTTTTGTGGCCATATGATATTCCATTGTGTATCTGCACCACAATTTCTTTATCCATCATTCATCCATTGATAGGCACTTAGGTTGATTCCACATCTAAGCTATTGTGAATAGTATTGCAATAAACGTGTGAGTGCAGATAGCTTTTTGATATATTGAATTCCCCTCCTTTGGATATATACTCAACAGTGGAATTGCTGGGTCATATGGTAGTTCTATTTTTAGGTTTTTAAGGAACCTCCATACTGTTTTCCATAGTGGTTGCACTAATTTACATTCCCACTAACAGTGTACGAGGGTTCCCCTTTCTCCACATCCTTGCCAGCATTCATTATTGCCTGTCTTTTTGATGAAAGCCATTTTTACTGGGGTGAGAAGATATCCCATTGTAGTTTTGATTTGCATTTCTCTGATGACTAATGATATTGAGCATTTTTTCATATACCTGTTGGCCATTCGTATGTCTTCTTTTGAGAAATGTCTATTCAGGTCCTTAGCCCATTTTTTAATTGGATTCTTTGATTTTTTTCCTATTGAGTTGTTGGAGCTCCTTATATATTCTAGTTATCAATCTCTTGTCAGATGGGTAGTTTGCAAATATTTTCTCCCATTCTGTGGGTTGTCTCTTCACTTTGTTGACTGTTTCCTTTGCTGTGCAAAAGCTTATTAGTTTGATTTGATCCCATTTCTCCAATTTTGCTTTGGTTGCCTGTACTTTGGGGGTTTTACTCAAGAAGTCCTTGCCCATATCAATGTCCTGAAGCATTTCCCCAATGTTTTCCTTTAGTAGTTTTATAGTTTCAGATTTAAGTCTTTAATCCATTTTGATTTTGATTTTTGTATATGGCAAGAGGTAAGGGTCTACACTCTTCTGCATATGGATAGCCAGTTTTTCCAGCACCATTTATTGAAGAGACTGTCCTTTCCTCACTGTATGGTCTTGTCATACTTGTTAAAGATAAGTTCACTATAGATGTGTGGATTTATTTCTGGGTTCTCTATTCTGTTCCATTGCAGAGACCATTATTCTTTTGCTCATCTTTAATTCTCAAAAGATCCCCAAATCATTTCTGGCAAATTCAAAGGCATTTTACACTTGGGGATTAATTTAATTTGCTCTCAATCTTACAGCCTATAGGACAGTGTGGGTGTGAAAAACACCACTCTCAAATTCACCATCTGCGATGAGTCTTACCCTATCCTCCACTTCGTTGTCCCTCCCCTCTCTATTTGGTATGTAATCCTTGGTATCTTTCCAATAAACTGAAGGCAAAACATGTGTACCCAGACTTTTTTGATTGATGCCCCATCCATAAAAAAGATTTGAGCACATAGCCCAATGTGCGCTGTGGCTGTCTAACCTTTTCCTTTCCCAGAGTCACTGTGCCCCTTTTGGTTGATGCGTTAGACTCCAATTTTCCCTCTTAATAGGATTTCTCTCTTCTTCTCTCAGAAACAGTTTATGTTTTCCTTCCCATTAATAATCCTTTATTGAGCACCCACTGTTTTCTAAGCACTGTGCTGAGTAGTGGAGGTACAGAGATAAACAAAACCTGATTTTTAATCCCAGAGCAACCGATGTAGTGGAGAACAGGCCATGTATAGAAATACTTACAACACAAGGAAACGAGAGCTTTACAAGTGAAGAGTTGGGTGGTGTGGAGGAGGGATGACTCATAAATTATAAAATCTTATTTATTTTCTTCTACCATGTATGACTTTCTAGTATTTGATGGTGAATTTCTTCTTCTTTTACTATTTCATATTTCTTTTAAAAAATCTCTGTTTTCAAGGCATGCGCTTTTCATCTTCTTTTATTATAACACTCTATCTTTTGGGAGTCTCGTAGATAAACATAACCTTTTATTGTGTCAGTCGGATCTGTTTGGGATATAGAAATCAGGTAAAGGGAAAAATGTGGAGTTGCTGGTTCACACAAACTTGCAGGTGTTGCTGAGAGCTGGGACCAGACATGCTGTTGAGTCACACACCACGGTCGTGGCAAGTGTGCTACAGGCTCTCAGAAGGAAGGGATGACAAAATGAGTCAGAATGAATGCAGAGAGGGAAACCTCCCTCTCCAGCCAGAAAGAGAAAGCCTGGAGGGCTAGAGAGGTTTTATTAATG
Source organism: Cheirogaleus medius (assembly GCA_008086735.1). Taxonomy (NCBI): domain Eukaryota; kingdom Metazoa; phylum Chordata; class Mammalia; order Primates; family Cheirogaleidae; genus Cheirogaleus; species Cheirogaleus medius. The sequence goes on from VBSM01003157.1 coordinate 43,242,972, forward strand.
TGTCTTTCAAGAGAACAGCAGAGACACAGTCTGACATAATTCACTGTCAAGGTGAAGCAAGTTGAAGAACTAAAACTAAAAGCAAGTGTGATCCCACTCCGTATATTGTTACTTCTTATTTGGACCCAAGCCCATAGGGAGGCTAAAACCTGTATCTTGGAACTAAAAGTAAACAAACATTTCAAAATGGTTTTCTTGAGGCTAGGGTATAGAGAGAGGGGCAAGGAAATAGAAAAGTATATTACCCAGGAAAGATCAGAGAACATAAACTCTCTTTTTATGTTGAAAAACTAATCATGTGTTTGCATAAGAGGAATAATTAACCACCTATTTGAATCAAATGAAGAAAGGAATACTAGAAAGAATTTGCTGGAAAGCATTTGAGGCCTTGGCTAAACTAACAAAATGATGCACTCCCGGGTTGGAAGGTAGGGTTCCAGTCACCCCTCTGTACCTGAGGGGGTACAGCTTGAGAAGGATCCCTCCCACCAATAGGGCAACCTGGCAACTTGTCTCTGGGAAAAGAGCCGGCAAGCTTGACTCATTTTTTAAAGTTAGTGAGTGAGGATGCCGACTCTTGACTGGACAGGGCAGAGGGGCTGACCTCTGCCACACAGCGCCTTGTGGCTTTAGCAGCTAGAGGTTTTGTGGCCCCAGCCACAGTATGGGCAGCAATAACAGGCAGGCGTGGCCAGCCCAATCCCCAGGAGCACTGCGGAGGTGGAGGCCTTGTGACCAGGAGGACGCAGGGGCCAGAGGGGTTTGGGGAGTCTTTGATGTGTAGCTCTGTTTGAAACAACACACTGGAAAGGCCTGGAGAAGGATTCCATTGCTCCAATGCCCGGCGTGGATGGGTTGGGGTTGGAAGGTGGGGAGGCCAGCCAGTTCAAGGGTAGTGACTTCAGGTAGACACCATTCTCGTGTAGCACCAAGGAGACCTTTAATGCAACAGGCCAGAGCTCCTGATGAGGGATTTCCCATGACCGCACCTGGGAGAGTGCCAGCCTCGGCAGGGCTCAGAAGGGGTCCCTAAGGATGGGTCAACAACATTTTCCCACTGCACCATCGCGTTTCCCTCCTTCCCAAGGCAGGACAGGCAGCCTGGTATGCTGCTCCAGACACTCTCGTGTTCTGGCATCTGCGGGACTTTTCCCAAACTGTTTTATTGAAGTATTTCCACCCTGGCTGTTTAGAACCATGTCCCCCAACTCTTTTTGTCAACACCCCATCAATAAAAAAGATTTGAGCATGAACCCCAATGGGCATTTATTTACTTATCAATTATAGACTTAAGTTCCTGTATTAGAGAGCACACACAGAAATAGAAACTATAAAAAGATAAGATAAAAATAAAGTATAAATAGAAGTTCTAATATTTCCTTCCAGGACTCCAGTGGAGTTTCTGGTTCATCCTTATAGAGTACGTGCACCCATTGCAAAGGTCACAGGTGATTATAGCAATCACCTGGCAGTGACCAGTTGGACAGCCCATTTTCAAACCAGTTTTCTGCCTTCAACACATGCACTTCAGGAGGTTTGGCAACATTGGCTCAATTCTCATTCAAAACCATCATAGGTAAGACATCTGTCACCAAGCCCAGTGGATTAGCTGTTGTTCACCGTATACACATAGCCTAAATCCTGGCCTATAGACAAAGGAAAGAATTGGGAAACAGAGAGAGAATAACAGTTGTGAACTCACTGGAAAAAATAAGGAGGAAGGTCATTATAAATATATTTCCAAAGTTCTGCTTTCTCTATCCATTACTTCCTGAAAGGCACTTTAATGATACTAATTATATCTCTCTATTAAGTGCTTTATCTAGTCCTCTATAATTGAATTGTGATTATTTGGAACAGTTATAAGAAGGCTATTTTTCCTCTTGTAGTTATATTCAGAAGTATTTGCTCAGGTTAAAAATCATTCCCTTTAAAATTACTATGTTTAGTTTTGGACTGTCTCGTTAAATAAAAATGTTGACACCTTTTGAGACTATCCCAAATTATTATGAATTTGTCCTCAGTTATTGGAATTGAGTTCTGGAAAACCATGTCCAAACATACATGAACTTTGCAAATACTGCTTGGCCTGTTATTTCTCAAGGTAGGTGGGGGATTTTTAAAAGATTAAGTTGCTAATAAACTATGACTCCTCTTATATTTTTGTTTTGGACACAATGTCTAAAGATTAAGCCCTTGGCATCTACATAATACAGAGGCAAAATGTTATCTTTGCCAATAGCAAGTTTACTGCTAAAGATTCAAGAAGAAGATTTCAGAACACATAAGCAAGAGATAAACTATGTGTCCTTGAATTTTATTCCAAAGTAGTTTGATAAGTCACAATATAGTCACTAGACTATAATTTCCCTGATGATATAATTTTGTTTCATTGGTTGTTACATCCCTAGAATCTAAATTTGTTTTTGGCACAGAAGAGGCAGCGAATATTTGTGAAATTAGTAAATGAATTTAGAAAAGCCAGAAAGCCAAAATATTATCATTGATACACAGAATCACAAATTTGCCTGGGGAACAAAGAACATATTTGGGGAAAAAAATGTGAGATACACTATAATTTTTTTTAAAAAAATGAATCAAACCGAAATGTTAATGGAAAGTGAAATTTTCAATTTTCTTTCAAACTATGCCCAAAGAAAACTTAATTGTGGCTCAGTGTTTAATAATATACACTTTAGGAAGAGTAACACATTTTTACAATGTGATAATTTTTTTTTTAGTTGTTAAAATGGCATCTGAACTGATATTATACAAAAAGTTATGGCCATGGGCCAGGAGGTCCCGGACACAGATCTGTCGGAGCACAATGTGCTTTGCCTCTGAGAGCTGCAGAACGCAAGGGAAGGGTAGGTGGCAGCCACCGTGCTGCGTCAGTTTATCTGCTCGTTTAGTATCTGTTCATAGGGCACTGCTCTGGGCACTGAGGGTACGGAGAAGAAAATGATTGTTCTGCAAACTCGAAGATCTCATAACTACGCAAAGCAGCAGATTTGTGGGCATATAAATACCTAGGATAGAGCTGCAATGAAATGTGGACTGAGGGCGATACGGGCACGAAGGAGGGTGGGCTGGCTCTGTCTGAAGGAAGAGGGGACACAGGCACGCCTGCATTTGCCTGATCTGTCAGACGGAGAAGTAGGGAAAACAGTTTTCAAGGGGCTGTTGCCACAGAGATGTGGAGGATGGGCAGCAGGAAGACTCTGTATCCGTTTCCTGGGGCTGCCATAACCGAATGGCACAGGGCGGCTCAAACAGCAGAGGTTTATTTTCTCATAAATCCGGAGGCTGGAAGTCCAAGATCACAGTGCTGGCAGGGAGGTTTCCTCTGAAGCCGCTCTCCTTGGCTTCCAGGTGGCCGCCCTCTTGCTGCCTCTACACATGGTCCTCTCTCTGTGCACGTGCGTCCCTGGTGTCTCTGTGTGTCCTAATCTCCTTTCCTTATAAGGACGCCAGTCAGGTTGGATTAGTGCCTGCCCTAATGGCCTCATTTTAATTTAATCACCTCTTCCAATGCCCTGTCTCCAAATACAGTCATGTTCTGGGATACTGAGCATTCGGGCTTCAACATATGAATTTTGGGGGAACACAGTTCAGCCTATAACAAACTCTGAAGCAGCGGTTCTCGAAGTGTAATGACGTAGACCCTTGGGGGTCTCCAAGTCCCTTTCAGGAGGTCTACAAGGTGAAAATCACAATCATAATAATGCTAAGATGATAATTTCCTTTTTCACTGTGTTGACATTTGCACCAATGCTGTGGTAGCCGTGGGGGACACAGCTGCTGGTGCCTGATCATGAATCGTGGCTGTGGTGTCCAATGGTACTAGCAGTCATGGTATCTAGTCACTGCCATCCAAGATGGGTTAAAAAAAAAAGCCAGTTTTACATAAGAATGTCCTTGAAAAGCCGTATAAACTATTAATTTTATAGTTTGAGCTCACGTCTTTGAATATTCTGTATGATGAAACAGCAAGTACACAGAAAGCACTTCTGCTGAGTATCTAACCACTGTGGTCATCTCAAGAAAAAGCACTTGCAGTTTGAGTCGCAAGCTGAACTGTTTTCTGCATGGAACACTCTTTTTACTTGAAAGAACAACTGGCAATTATGATTGTTCAGACTTGGCTGTTTGGCAGACATTTTCGTGAAAATGAGCCAAGTGAGTTTGTCACTCCGAGGAAAAACAACTGATAGTATTTGTCTCTTTTGAGCTTGTAAGCAAAAATTAGGCTTTTGGAAATCTTGACCTGGAAGAGAACTTAAATACTATTCAGTCTCATCTCACTATTTTAGAGAGAAGGAAACCGAGGATGAAGGGCGGGTGACTTGCCTAAGGGCACGTATCAGTTGTGGTAGATGGTACCCATGACTCCCAGAAAAGAGCATCTTCCACTCACCTTGCATCACAGAAAATTGGGACCTGCTGCGAAAAGCGACGGAAGCCACAATGGTCCATACGTCAAAAGAGTGACGTTCACTGCACATCTGTCTACTGTTGCGTGATGAGTGACGAGTTGTTTCAGGAACATCCCCTGTAGTAGGAATGCCGGAAGATCTTTGAGCGAGGGGAGAATATCTATAATCCCTGAAGTCCTTGACTCTGGTGGTAGCAGCAAGACTGGAAAGGAAGAATTAAATCTGAAATACAAGAATTAGTGACAGTCTGGAAACTGAAATAAAGAATCTGGAACACTCAGAGATGCCCTCCAAGCCTTTCAGACTCTTGGAAGGGAGATCCGACAACACATGTTTGAAGACAGTGATGGGAAAACAGCTAAACAGTTTTCTGCATGCACCTTTTTAACAACAGATTATAATCCTTTTTTATTTTTTAACTTGATGATCTGTTTAATCTCAAGCTGGTAGCATTCCCCCTACCCCCATCCCAGTACCTGGATCACACTTCCCGCAGAATACAGGCAAAGAATGTGAGAAACAAGAAGGTAAATATTAAATTAAGGTAAATATAGTCAGGAATCACACCAGGTATTCTAAAAGCAAGTAGTGGTGACGTTTGGACAGACAGTGTTTTGTATCATCTGTGCTCCTGGCTGGATGTCAGGACCAGATACCATCAGACGTTGGAATGGCTTGACTATCCTCCTCTGTCATATCGTCAGAAGGGCAATAGCACCCTAACACTATGTCACAAGGCCTACGTCATTCACCTCAGTTCATCTTGTCACGTGGGCATTACATCATCTCACATTACAAGAAGAAGGGTGAGTACAGTACAATAAAATATTTGGGGGGAGGGAAAGACAACATTTATATAACTTTTTAAATTTTTTTGAGACAAGGTCTTATTCTGTCATCCAGGCTGGAGTGCAGTGGCTCACTACAGCCTCAAACGCCTAGGCTCAAGCAATCCCCCTGACTCAGCCTCCTGAGTAGCTGGGAATATAGGCACATGCCACCACACCCAGCTAATTTTTAAAACTTTTTTTGTAGGGATGTGTCTTGCTGTGTTGCCAAGGCTGGTCTTGAACTTCTGGCAGTAAGCAATCCTCGCACCTTGGCCTCCCAAAGTGATAGGATTACAAGCA
>VBSM01003157.1:43261533-43278532 GCA_008086735.1 Cheirogaleus medius
GTAAAAGAATTAGAGCCATTATTTTAGGCACTAGTCTCTACAGTATAAAGGCTTTCTTTCCTCTTTTGAGAATTTTAAACCATAAGAAAAGCCATGTATTACTACTATACATGTTTACCACATGTAAAGAGATGCAGAACACATGTAGTTTTTATCATAATTTTCTTTCTCCCTTAAAAGCTTTTGTGGTTTTTGAATGAAAAGGGCCCTAATCATTATTTAATCCAAATTCTGAAAATTGTAGATATATAACTATAGCATATAGGATAGGAGATGAGGGAAGTGTTTACATGAGCAGTGGTAGATGAACCTATATATTATATTACAAGGTTTCTACATTTTGTATGAAGTAGAAACAACATTAACTAAGGTGACTGAAAAGTTAAGGATATATATTGTATCCTTACGGAAACCAATAAAAAAAATACAGGGGCAGGATTGCCAGAATGGTTGAGGGAGAAGCATGGCAAATCCTTTCCCTAAAAAGCAATAATAAAATTGGACAAAATTATCAAAAACAACCATTCTGGTATTCTGTAAATTGACCAAAGCCATACAACAAATTGAGAAGAATTTATTCAAGGAAAGCTACTGAACTTCAGTAAGATCAGTGGGGGTCTGTGGTGTTTTCACCTGGGGCTGCTCCTATCCATTCCCTTCCCCCAGCTCCATAGTGTGACAGTTCTGCCAGGGCAGCATAGTAGGTCATGAGAGGTTGCTGCCAGAGGAGGCTGATTTTATCTGGAGCAGAGCCTGGAAAAAAACCTATGCTCAGAAACATTGTCAAAAACAATAGGGATCTCAGTGGCAAACAATCAGAAAAGTCCAGTATTGCAGGTAGCCTGAGGTTGCAACCCTGGTCGGGGCAAGCAACACACCGGCAGACCAGCCAGAAATTTAACAGTGTGATCTGGGGCCTGAGACATAGTAGGCTCTGATAAGCTCTCACATATCCCTGGGGGGTCTATAAGACTGCCTGCATGTGCATGATTGTGCACATGCACAGTAGAGAACAGAGATGGCCTTAGCTAGCTACATAGCTAGCTGAATGCGAGGCTTTGTGACAGATATTAAAGGCAGGGTGTAAACTTGTAAATAGCCTAGACACTGCATGTGATCTTCACCAGGTAGAAGCTTTATTAGGTTAAAGTGTTTAAGCATAACTGGCTGATTATTAAGCTATGCCTTTATGACAACAACAAAAACAACAACATTGATAATAAAAACTGAGCAGAAACATCAGTAGCTGCATGTCATGAGGAAGCCAGATTCCACAGAATTAGTCCAGGCAAGTCCCTAAGCAGCAAGCAAAACAGCAGCAATAACAACCTACAGTTGAAGAGATCAGTTTTCAAAGTTGCTACAGTATATTATCTAAAATATTCAGTTTTCAAGAAAAAATTATGAGACATGAAAAGAAACAGTAAGTGTGACCCATACACAGTGGGGTGGGGGGGGGGAGAGAAGCAGTCAATAGAGATCATCCCTTAGGAGGCCCAGATGTTGAATTTAGCAGACAAAGACCAAATATTTTCAAAGAACTAAAGAAAACAATATCTAAAGAATTAAATGAAAGGATGACAGCAATATCTCATCAAATAGAGAATGCTGATGAAGAGATAAAAATTATTAAAAAGAAGCAAATGGAAATTCTGGAGTGGAAAAGTACAATAAATTAAATGTAAAATTCATTAGAGGGGCTCAATAACAGATTTGAGATGGCAGAAGAAGACTCTATGACCTGGAAGGTAGAGCAAAAGAGATTATTTAATCAAAGAACAGAAGAAAAAAATAAGAAAAAATAAACAGAGCTTCAGACTTGAAGGATACCCTGTGAATAAGGGGAGTACTAGAATGTGAAAAGAGAAACGAAGGTGCAGAGAAAATATTTGAAGAAATAATGGCTGAAACCTCCCGATTTGATGAAAAACTTAATCTCTGCATTCAAGCATCTCAGCAAATTCCAAACAAGATAACTACCAACACATTATAGTTAAGTCATGGTCAAATTGCTGAAAGCCAAAGACCATTGCTGGCTTTGCTATCACCATTTTGAAATTCTTAATTTCTGAACAAGAGACCTCACATTTTCATTTTGCACTGAGTTCTGCCAAAGATAAAGAGAAAACCATGAAAACAGCAAGAGAAAAATGACTCATTATATAGAAAGGAACCTACAATAACAACTGATGTTTCACCAGAGTGAAGGTCAGAAGGCAGTGGGATAACTTATTAGAAGAACTGAAGAAAATACCCAGACCTGTCAACCCAGAATTCTATATTCAGCAAACTATCCTTTGGCAATAAAGGCAAAATAAAGATATTCTCCAAAAAACAAAAACTGGGAGAATTCATTACTAGCCAACTTGCCTTACAAGAAATATTAAAGGAGTCGTTGAGGATGAAAGGAAATGACAGGAACTCAGTGATGGTAACTCAAATCCAAATAAAGAAATAAAGCACTCCCAAAGGTGGTTCATGTAAGTATAAAATATATGTAACTATTAAAGACAGTATAAACATTTTTTCTTTTTTCTTAAGTAATTGAAAATACAATTATATGAAACTATAATTATAAGACTGTATTGCTGGGGTTATAAAAGATAAAGATGTGATATAGATAATAATAGCACTAAAAAGGAGGGACGGAATGAAGCTACTTGAGCAAGGAAATGCTCCAAACAGTAACTCAAGCCTTATGAAGAAAGGAAAGCACCAAAAAATGTCAGATAATAGAGATTTAAATATTTTACCTCAAATATTTGATAAGAATCACTAGACAGAAAATCAGCAAGGATGTAGAAGACTAGAGCAACACTATCAACCAACTTTACCTAACTTATATCTATAGAACACTCCACCCAACAACAGCAGAATTCTTTTCAAGCACATGTGGAGCCTTCTACAGGATAGGCCATATGCTAGGCAATAAAGGAAGTCTCAGTGAATTAAAAAAATAAAGCATTAAAATACTACAAAGTTTGTTTTCTGAACACAACAGAATTAAATTAGAAATCAATAACAGAAGGGAATTTGGGAAATCCACAAGTATTTGGAAATTAAACTACACAGGTCTAAATAACCTATGGGCCATAGAAGAAAAAATAGGGAAATTAGAAAATATTTTGAATGGGATGGAGAAAAAAGTATCAAAATGTATGGGATGCAGCTAAAACAGTACATATAGGAAAATTTATAGCTTTAATCACACCTTCAGTAAAAAAGAATAATCTCAAATCAATAACCTAAATTTCCATCAAACAAACTAGAAAAAAGCAAACTAAATCCAAAGTGATCAGAAAGAAGGAAATAAGAATCAGAGAGGAAATCAATGAAATAGAAAACAGAAAAGCAATAGAGAAAAACAAACTAAAAGTTGATTCTTTGAAAACATTGAAATATTGGTAAAACTTTAGCTAGACTGATAAAAATAATTGATAGGACACAAATTACCAAAGACAAGAATGAAAGAGGGGACATCACTATTGACCTTACAGAAGAAAAAGGGTTGTATACGAATACTATGAAGAACTTTAGGCTAACTTTAGACAACTTAGATGAAATGGACAAATTGTTAGAAAGATAAAAATTACTAAGGCTGATTCAACAAGAAATAGAATATCTGAATAGATGTATACCAAGTAAAAAAATTGAATTCATAATTTTAAATATTCCCACAAAAAAACTTCCAGTCCCATATATTTTCACTGGAGGATTATATAAATCATTGAAAGAAGAAATAATACCATCCTTCCTAAATTCTTTCAGAAAAAAGAGGTGGAAGGAATATTTCCCAACTTATTCTATGAGACCTATATTAACCTGATACCAAAGACAAAGACATCAAAAGAAAACTGGAGACCAATGTCCCTCATGAGGATAGACACAAAAATCCTCAACAAAGTATTGCCGAACTGAATCCAGTGACATACAAAAAGGATTTGACATTGTTATCTAGTGGGATTTATCCCAGGAATGCAAGGTTGGTTTAACATCTGAATTATCATTTAATGTAATACACCATATATCAGAATAAAGTACAAAAACCCACATAAGCATCTCAACAGACTCAGGAAAGGTATTGTAAAAAATCCAATACTCATTCATGATAAAAACCAAAAAACCAATTCTCACCAAACTAGGAGTGGAAAGGAACTTCTATAATCTAAAAAAAGCCCATGTACAGCTAACATTATAATGGTGAAAGACTGGATTTTCCTCCTACGATTGGAAATAAAGCAAGGATGTTAGCTCTCACCACTTCTATTTGACATTGTATTAAAAGTACTAGCCAGTGCAATTAGGGAAGAAAAAAGAAGACATACTGATCAGAAAGAAAAAAGTAAAACTATCTGTATTTAGAGACTCATGATCCTATATGTAGAAACTTTAAAAAATGCATACACAGACACACACACACACAACTACTAGAATAAATGGGTCAGCAAAGTTGCAGGATTCAAATATAATACACAAAAAATCAATTTTATTTCTATATATTAGCAATGAATAATCCAAAAATAAAATTAAGAAATACAGAAAGTGAAAAATGTAACACCTCCAAAACTACAGTATAATATATACTCTACAAAAATCATAGACAAATATTGGAAATTAATTTTATGGTAGCTACCTGAAGGCAGAGAAATTATGGCTAATTTAAAATTTTGTCTTTATTAATCAAAATTTTAATAGTGAATATGTGTGTCTTTTATAGTCAGAAAACAATTGAAAGTATTTCATGTTATCTGGGCGGTATAGTGGTTAAAACATAGCTGTGGGGTGGCCAAACAGGGTTTGAATAATCTCAGTCAATTTCTGGCATGAGATCTTGGGAAAACAGCTTACCCTCTCAGTCTCAGTTTCCTCATGTATAAAATGGCATGTATCTTAAGAACGTTATGAAGACTAATAGGAACGGTGTATTAAGTGGTTGGTATAATGGCACTTACTTCAGTACTCAGTAAATAGTCATGATTACCATTGCTGTTGCTCTGCTTAGGGATTCTTATGCTTTGCTGTGGGAAAATGATTCATTGCTCTGGGCTGCCAGTTCCTTGCTCTGTCTGACTTCTTCAGGTCAATGGCATAGGGAACACTCTGGCCAGTAAGGATCAGGTGGAGATGGAGATCATCACTGTAACTCTACAGCTCTGTGTTTGAGCCATTTAATCGCTGCATGACATCAGCTCTGGGGGTCGCTGCTCCAGTTCACAGACAGAATATATGCTAGAGAGGTGAGTTGTGGCATCATTATCAGACTTGTCCCAAATAGGGAGCAGAAGCTAGGATGGTCCTGCAGTAGGTTTCCCTTCTTGCTGTTCGACATCAAATGCTTGTGAGACCTTGCAGCTAGAAGACTAGGTGTGGATGCGGAAATGGTGCTAGGGTAGGACTTTTTGAGAACTGCTCATGTATCTGAGTCTGAATTTAACACCATGCAATTATCTCCATGTGGCTACCTGCTGAGTCCCCAACTGAAGCCCAAGACTTCTCAGAGGTCAGAGGTCAGGAAATGACAATTTAGTCAAATTTCTTTGATCACTTCTAACCCTTCTAGTATTATGTCCCAAAGCCTTCTGATAGAACTGAAATAGGTGGGCAGGTCACCAAATTTCATTAGCAATGATGATATATATCGTGCAAACTCACTAATCTTATGCAAGCACAATTAAATCTGAAAAACAAAATAGATCTATGTAGATGGAGTCTTAATGTGTGGCTTTAGCTTACATTTCCATAAAATAAAACTGTTCTCATGACTTTTAAAACAGTATGATAATTGAGACTTACGATGAAAATCCTTTAAAAGTTGTAAATGTTGATGGGACTTTTTTTTTTAAAGCAAATAGTGCATGCAGGAAAAATAAACTTTGACTTGAGGTTTAATAGCAAAATTAATGTTTTTGAATATTTCAAGTATGGTCAGATTACAAAACCAGTGTTCTGATGTATAGATAAGCTCTGAGATAAATGTGGTAAAGTACGGTTTTATTTAGATTATATTTGCTTAGCTTGTATCCACACAGGTCCATCATAAACTGTTGAAAAATGAAAAAGAATGCAAACATATTTTGTACATCCTAAAAAAATAGGCTGGTTTTTAAGTGAATAGTTTTTAAATGAACTAAAGAAATTCACCATTTATTTTATCATAATTTAAACATCATTTTTATTTTCTTTTTTGAGACACAGTCTCACTCTGTTGCCCAGGCTAGAGTGCCATGGCATCAGCCTAGCTCACAGCAACATCAAACTTCTGGGCTCAAGCAATCCTCCTGCCTCAGCCTCCCAAGTAGCTGGGACTACAGGCATGCGCCACCATGCCTGGCTAATTTTTTCTCTCTATATATATTTTTAGTTGTCCAGATAATTTCTTTCTATTTTTAGTAGAGACAGGGTCTCGCTCTTGCTCAGGCTGGTATGAACTCCTGACCTTGAGCGATCCTCCCGCCTCGGCCTTCCAGAGTGCTAGGATTACAGGTATGAGCCACCACGCCTGGCCATCATTTTTGTTTTAAAAGTACATTTTTAAAAAAGTAATTTGTTGTTTATGGGGTTTAAGTAAGAGTTTTTAGTATGTATTTCCCTCTTTACATAAAGGTTTATAACCAGCCCTCTAACATTGATACATAGTATTTAAAATTGTAGAGTTCATTTTTTAAAATGCCTTCAACAAGTTTTCTTTAATTAAGGAAGAACAGTATTCTTGAAATGGTATTGTTTCAGATCTAAATAATTATTAAAGTTCACACAATATATAAATTAAAAGGATGTCAAAGAACAATAACAGCAGGCTGTTTAAGTCATCATACATAGCTGATCTTGTTTATCTCAAATTGATAAGATTCAGGAGGAGTGACCCATCTGCCTAAACTTACAAGGGACTGATAAGCCAGAATGTCAATGTACTTACTATAATGTGGAATATCTTTTTCTTGAGAATGGGTTATATACCTCTATTCCCCTATAGTTTCTTGTCTCCCAGCATTAAATGATTGGGAAACTGAATTGCTAATCAAAAGATTATTTGGTTCTGAATCAAAATCACACTGTGAAAATTCTATGGTCTCATATTTTTCCTGGGGGTGAAGAAAAAGCCCAAAGAACTGGCTCTTCTCCAGGACAGAGTAGGTCTTTCTAGTGGTGGAAAAGCCATGTCCTCCTGATACAATAGCTAGTTACATTGAAAAGTGCTGTATCAACCTTGACAAATGCTATAATACAAAACCTGCAATCCCCAACCCCTGGTTAGGAACTGGGCTCACAGCAGGAGGTGAGCGGCAGGCAAGCAAGGTAAGCTTCATCTGTATTTTCAACTGCTCCCCATCACTTGCATCATGCATCACTGCCTGAGCTCTGCCTCCTGTCACATCAGAGGTGGCATTAGATTCTCATAGGAGCATGAACCCTACTGTAAACTGCGCATGTGAGGGACCTAGTTTACGTGCTCCTTATGAGAATCTAATGCCTGATGATATGAGGTGGAGCTGAGGTGGTGATGCTAGGTCTGGGGAGTGGCTGCAAATACAGATTATCATTAGCAGAGAGGTTTGACTGCACAGAGACCATAATAAATCAATTGCTCGCAGACTCATATCAAAACCCTATCAGTGAGTGACAAGTGACAATTAAGTTGCATCTGATGGCAGGCTTTATAGTGGCAAGTGAGTTGATGTACTTCAATTGTACAGCTGCATTTAGTGGCAGGCTTTAGGTCAGAATCTGACACTTATTTTAGTCTGCGCATGGCCCGCCCATTATTTTATTTACCACTTCCATCCACACCTCTTTCCCATACTGCTTACTTGTCTCAGTCACAGTTTTGGTAAGCCCGCAAGCTAACCCTTACCAAAAATGAGTAAAAAACAAATGTCACTGGAAAGCTTCTTTGAAAAGAGGGAAAGACTCAATCATGAGACAGCAGAAGACTCTAAGACTGCCAACAAAATGAAAGAAGCATTTAAAAGAAAATACCAAGAGTCCTACTTAAATTACAGGTTCATTGCAACAGGTGATTCACATTTTCCAAGCCCACTTTGTATAATATGTGACAACCAGCTAATCAATGAAGCCATGAAAGCTTCAAAACTGTTTTGCCATGTGGAGACCAAGCACCCTGCATTAAAAGACAAGCCTTTAGAGTTTTTCAAAAGAAAAAAACATGAACATGAAGAACAGAAGCAATTATTGAAGGCCACCACTTCATCCAATGTGTCTGCACTGAGAGCATAATTCTTAGTGGTTAATCAGGTTGCTAAAGCTAAGAAGCCCTTTACCATTAGTGAAGAGTTGATCCTGTAGGCTGCTAAGGACATTCACCATGAACTTTTAGGATAGCCTGCAGTTCAAAAGGTGGCATGTGTTCCTCTTTAGTCTAGCACCATAACTATATGAATTGATGAAGTAGCAAAGGATATTGAGGTGCAACTGTTAGGACTAATGAGTCACCATGGTACACAATCCAGGTTGATGAGTCTACCGATGTTGACAACAAGGCAACAATGCTTGTTTTTGTGCAATATATTTTTCAGGAAGATATGCATGAAGATATGTTACGTGCACTTTTGTTGCCAACCAACACCACAGCTGCAGAACTATTCAAGCCTTTGAATGATTATATATCAGGAGAACTGAATCGGTCATTTTATGTCAGTATATGCATGGAGGGAGTGGCTGCCATGACCGATGGCTTTCTGGTTTCACTACTTGGGTCAAGAATGTTACTTCTCAATGTGAGTCTACGTGCTGTGTCATCCATAGAGAAATGCTGGCTAGCCAAAAAAATGTCACCCAAACTAAACTATGTTTTGCAGGATGTGATCAAAATTATCAACCACATTAAAGTACATGTCCTTAACTCACATCTGTTCTCACAGCCCTGTGAGAAGATGGACACAGATCACACACATCTTCTCTTATACACAGAAGTGAGATGGCTTTCTAAAGATAGATCACTGGCCAGAGTTTTTGAGTTACAAGAGCTTCTCCAGAGATTTCTTTTAGAAAAACAGTCACCACTGGCAGCACATTTCAGTGACACAGAATGAGTCGCAAAACTTGCTTACTTGTGTGACATGTACAACCTGCTCAGTGAACTCAATCTGTCACTTCAGGGGAGAATGACAACCGTGTTCAAGTCGGCGGATAAAGTGGCTGCATTCAAAGCCAAACTGGAATTATGGGGCAATGAATGAACATTGGGATTTTTGACATATTTCAAACATTAGCAGAACTTTTGAAAGAGAGTGAGCCAGGGCCTTCTTTCTCCCAGCTGGTGCATGATCACCTAGAGTTTGAGCATTACTTCCCAACCACAAAAGACTGCCAGACTGGGAAGGGATGGATCCGCAACCCATTTGTGAATAAGCCAGGTGAATCAACTTTGCGCTAGAAGAGGATCAACTACTTGATATCGCAAATGACAGTGGCTTTAAAAGTATGTTTGAAACAACTTCAAATCTCCATATGTTCTGGATTAAAGTCAAGGCAGAATATTCTGAGATTGCCACAAAAGCACTGAAAAGTGTCCAACATCCTACCTTTGGGGAGCAGGGTTTTCTGTAGTGACAGCAACCAAAACAAGATTATCGAGTAGACTGGACATAAGCCACACACTTCGAGTGTTACCATCTCCCACCATCCCCTGATGGGACCATCTAGTTGCAGGAAAGCAAGCTCAGGTCCATAGAAAACACCCCTGTTCATGGAAAAATTGTATTCCATGAAACCAGTCCCTGCTGTCAAAAAGGTTTGGGGGTACTGCACTATACTATCCATTTTTCCTATTTTCGATTCCAAGCATTAGTTAATTAGGAGTATTTAATTATAATGTACTCCACCCTGATTTCATGCAGTTTGGTTCCAGAGTGATTGTTTTGCAGCTTTCTTTGGGAACGTTTCTGTCTGACGATGACCTTGCTTGGACTTGGCTATGTCTCAGGTTTCCTTTATAACACATTGACAAACTGACACTTGGGACACCTTCAGGCTCTGCAAGCCATTACAAGTTGATTCTAACCAGCTTTACTCTCCAATTTTTTGAAATGTCAATATACTGAAGTAACACATTCAGAAAGTCAGTTCTTCTTTAAGCATTTAGGCTCCCTTTATAAATCTTATTATTCTAATTTAGGTGTAGTGTTAAGGGGACTTTGATGAAATGTTTTGTCCCATTTACAAAACCAGGTAAATAAACTTTAAATGTGTTAAATTGCATTCATATATTTAACATATTATTTCTTATTCGTCCTGAGGATGTGTATTTATGATCTTCACTTTTTCTACTTTACTTTGAAAAAAGCAATCACACCTACTGAAAGGTAAAATGGTACAATGTTTGGCCATATCATTATTAATATTTTGCCACATTTGCTTTATTTCTGTCTATATTAATTTTTTTCTAAGCCATTTGGAAATAAGTCATAGATACCATGCCATTTTATCCTTCAGTGCTATAGCATATACCTCTTGAAAACAAGGACATTTTCCTATATAACCACAATGTCATTATCTCACCTAACAAAGTTAGCATTGATATAACTAGTCCATATTAAAATTTACTTAACTTACCTAAGTATTCCCAAAATGTCTTAGAGGTTCTTTAAATATCTGGGGTCTAATCATAGATTATGAATTGCATTTGGTTGTCATGTCTTTTTAGTTTTCTTTAATCTAGAATAGTCCCCTGCCTACGTTTGTTTTCTTGGCATTGATATTTTTGAAGATTCAGGCCAGTTTTCTCATATAATGTCCCACAATCCAGATTTGTCTTATTTTCTCATAATGAGATTCAGCTTAAACATTTTGGCAAGAAAGCTACAAATATTGTATACTTCCAATGGCATCCATGACATGGGGAAGAATATATTAGATTGTCCCATTATTGATGATAGTCATCGTGACCACATGGTTAAGGAGATATCCATCAGATGTAAAAGTACCTTTTCTCCTTTTTAATTGAGGTGATAGTTTGAGAAGACGTGAATGTTTCATTTCTCAACAACAGTGCACCCAATGGTGAAAATGCCTGAATTGATTATTACATTTGGTGGCTGCAAAATGATACTTTTTTCATTCTCTCTTTCTACATTTTCAGCTGGCATTCTTCTGTAAAGAATTTTTTTTTCTCTTTGTACCCTCCCCAGCCTATTTTTCTTTGAGAATCCCTATGGACTTGGATTATTTTTTTATTCAAAGATACTATCTTTTTCTTTTTGATACTCAAATTTTGCCAGATTTGGCCACTGGGGGCCCCTCCAAATTGGCACATATGTCCTTTGACATGTCCCAGTCATTCTTCTCATTCTCAACCAACTGCAAAAGTATCAGATTTCCTGATTGGTTTACTGATCAAGATCTATTCTGGGCTCTGGCAAAGGTATCCTGTAAACCACACAGGGTCGTTGGGAGAAGGCTAGATACTTTAACAAAATCAAGCTTCTTTTAGGAAGGCAAAAGGGTAAGAGATGGTGGGTTGAAGCTGGGTTGACAATCAACAGCTCAGCAATTTATACAACCATGTATCTCAAGAAACATGAATCAGCAAATTCCATTCCAGAGGACAATGCTGGAGCAGTGGTTTTTTTTCTGTGTAGCAAACCAACCTTCAGGAACTTGAATTCTATCTCTCCATGAGTCCCTAGAAGTCAGTGTTGTCTTGTGGGGGGAAAGGCCTTGCCTTTTTGAACAGTTGAGCAAAAGATCTATGTGCAGAGGTCCCACAGAACCAGCGGGCTTAGTTAAGGAACTATATCGTGGCAAGTACCTAACATCAGCCAGTTCATTAATTTTTTTAAAAAAAGATGGGGTCTCAATATGTTGCCCAGGCTGGAGTGCAGTGGCTATTCACCAGCATGATCATAGTGATCCTGGGCTCAAGCGATCCTCCCACCTCAGTCTCCCCAGTAGCTGGGACTATACGCTCGTGTCACCATGCCCAGCTGGTTTATTAATTTTTAATACAAGCCTGAGGATTTTCCAAACCAAACCACTTTAGAATCAAGTTTATTTCTGGACAGTCTCCAAAGACTGGTGGATTTCATGGCTTTTCCAAAAATTTCAATGTATGAATGTAAGAACTTGACAGCCTGGTCAGTCAAAGTCCCTAAGAATCTTTCTGACAAATGGAGCCACAATTCCAGGGAGACTCTGAATTCAATCCAATTCTAGTCTTCCAGAAAAGATGCCATATACTACAGTGCTGGGCACAGATTCCCAGGTCACCAATGGGAATACTGTCACAGTAACAATACAGATAATTTCTATCTCAAATCTGTCTTATAGTGTATTTTTATAAACTTTACAAAAACTTACCTGTTTAATTTTAATATGCAATTAATTTTTCCTTAAATTTTATATCAATGAATAATTTACCTGTGTTTTCAAGACCTTTAAATCATCTTTATAAGTGTAATCTTTAAAGGTAGTTTAATATTTAACATCTCTTTAAAAATAAAGGCTGTATGCAATCTAAACCAAAATTTATTTTTGCGGTACCTTATACCCATGACAATTTAAACGATCAAAACTACAGATTAACGTACAATGATTGGACATATGTCAGTCATTTCCCCAGCATCCATGTTTCCTTTCTCCATTCCAAGAGCCCAGATTTCTTTTGGGGGATCCAGATAGTTCTCAAGAAGCTGACTCACTTCTCTGGCCCCAGTGATTGATCAAGAATGGGCATATAACTTCAGCCAATTCAACAGGAGTGATTCTCAGGACTAGTCTGACAATGCTGGGACACGTTTTCTCTTCCCTACTAGAACATTCCCTCCTAGAACATTACTCATTCATTTGTTTATTCAACAAACATCATTTATGAACATCTACCGTGTGCCAAATGGGAAAATACAAAATTGAATAAGACATAGCCACTAACATTAAAATATTTATATTCTCCCTGATTCTCTCTCTCTCTCTCTCTATATATATATATATATACACACACACATAAATATATATAATCTCTCTCTATATATAAATACATATATAACTATATATATATATATATATATATAACAGAGCCTTGCTCTGCTGCCCAGGCTGGAGTGCAGTGGCACAATCATAGCTCAGCCTTGAACTCCTGATCAGGGGATCCTCCTCCCTCAGCCTCCCAAGTGGCTGGGAGTACAGGTGCACACCACTGTGTCTGGCTAATTTTTAAATTTTTTGTAGAGATGGGGTCTCACTATAGTGTCCAGACTGGTCTTGAACTCCTGGCCTCAAGTACTCCTCCCATCTTGGCCCTCAAAGTGCTGAGATTACAGGTGAGCCACCATGCCCAGTAAAATATTTATATTCTAATGGAGGAAACAGGAAGGATCAAATATGCCAATATTCACAAAGACCAAGAGGACAAATTCTTGGAATGAATCAGATTGGCTGCTTCAGGTTATCATCTAAAGTAGAAGCAGAGGTATCTGGGCATCCTTTCTATGGAGGTGATATCATTAAGTATAGCAGTTGGCCCTGAACCATCAATGCAATAACCTAGTTGCAAAATGGAGGGTTGAGGTTTCCTTAATCACTATTGTCTTACTCCAAAGTACAACCTTAACTTGAAATCAGTTTTCCGGTTACCTACAAATACTTGGACAATAATACCAAGTATATTATGATATAGCATGGTATGTGAATAATACTATCTTTCATTATTAAAGAGGCAAATAAAACAGCATATTGAATGTGCATTATCATCTAGGGATGGCCAGGCACAGTGGCTCACGTCTGTAATCCTAGCATTTTGGGAAGCCGAGGCAGGAAGTTTTCTTGAGGTTGGGAGTTCAAGACCAGCAAGAACGAGACTCCATTTCTACAAAAAATAGAAAAATTAGCTGGGTGGGGTTGTGCACCTGGTGCACCTGTAGTCCCAGCTACTTGGGAGGCTGAGGCAGGAGGATTGCTTGAGCCCAGGAGTTTGAGGTTGCAGTGAGCTACGATGACTACACTCTAGCCCAGGTGACAGACTGAGACCTTGTCTCAAAAAAAAAAAAAAATAAAAAAAATAAATCTACAGACAAGAGACAATAGTACTTTGTGTCCTTAAAGATGTTTTTGATGGGATATATCCCTCTATAAAAGATGTGGATACAAACCACACTCACTATTATCGCAATAATACTATCTGGCCTATCTGATTTGATTTTGCAGGGCATATATATCAGATAATCTAGAGCAGGTATTCTCCACAGGTAGGGTGGCTAAGAGAAATATCTTCCTAGGGAATCGTATTAGAATCATCAGAGTAATTTTTCCCAATAAAACATACCCTTCACATCTCACCCTGGGACTTCCATCTGGGCCCCTCCCTTAAAAGCACTGCAGTAGTGTTTTTTTACTCTTACTGAGCATGTTCTCTCACTTGTGATAGGGTGGAAAAAACACTGAGGCCTGGTCTAGTGAGTTGCAGTGTGGAGAGAAGGCCCTGAAACGATGCACTGGGGAATAATCAGCAACTTACCCAGCTGATGGATGATAACTAGAATCATTAAACAATAGTATATGTCACTTATGTGTATGAGCTTTGATCATTTAATGTTCTAATGCTGGCCAATGCTAGAAGGACAAAAGTTATCGATTACAAATTTGAATTCTGGTGTAAAATGTATGCATTAAGTGTTATGGAGGGTTCATACCAAATGGCTTCTTCATGCTAAGGAAAATGACCTTTTGCCTGGGTTACATGTACAAATCAACTTGGAAATAAAGCATCTGCTCACTACACAAACATCCAGATCTATACAGGTGACTCATTATGAACCTGTGAATATCTAGCAAGATTAATATTATTATTAGTTGCCTAAAGTATTTCACCCTGTGCTTTAGAAAAGTGGGACTACAAGATGAGACAGAAGATCCTAGGCAGTTGAGGGTGACAGCTAAAAGGGGCAAGGATTGTAAAAAGTTTACAAAGTTTATAAAGTTTTCCCCTGATTGTAAACTACATCCAAAGAATACAAGGAAATAGCAAATTACACGAAAGAATGACTTTCGTATATTTTGCTAAACTCCAGTGTGTTAAAAATAAAATTCTCCCTCTCCCAGTTTTATTGCTGAAACTGATTTAGGCTTCAAGTCAACCTTTTCCTGAACTACAAATGAGCTTCTTGGGATATAAAGTTGTGAGATGGACAAAGTTCCAACACTTTTGGGAAAGAGTTACAATGTCGTTCTTATGGTTTTACATACTCCTACTACATAGATGTAGTCGGACTTCTAAATTTAAAACGTTAAGAATTTTTTTTAAAAAAACTCATCTTTTTTATTAATCCTCAAAAGAGCTCCCTGAATTTTAAAAACGTGGACTATGTCGCTAAAACATCAACAGTGTGACAGATAGACATTTTGGAAGTCTTTAAATGTTTAAAATGTGACAGAAATGTTTAAAAAACTTTAAAGCCTGTGAAGGTAGTAGCTTAGTAAATTCCTCCAGTCACAGGAAATTCACACCAGCACAAAGATTCAAAATGTTTGTGTTAGACACCAAAATGTTATTTAGCAAGGACATGATGCCCAAACGAAGGAAGCTGGGGGCGGGGGGGGGGGCTTTTCCTAAACTGTTGAGGAAATAAAAGAGCGTTACAGACCAGAACCAACCGTTAGGCTGGGGCGTCCCCTGGGTCCGGGTGGCCTCTGTGCACCTCCGCGCCGCGCGTCCCCACCTGCACACGGTGCCGCCAGCCCCGCGTGGGCGCTCGCCCGGCCCCCCAACCACCGCCGCCACCCTGCGTCTCGACCCACGTCCCTCATCTGCCACAGAGTCAACCGCTCCTTGCAGTTTCACGGGGTGGATTATCCCACCGCTGACTTTCAGACAGTCCACCAGGCGCTGGAGGACGAGGAGGAGGTCGTCCCGGGGTTCGCGCGCTCACTTCGCAGAAGTCCCCGCTCCGGGGACGCGTTCAATCGGGTGGCGCTGACTGAGGCGGGGTGGCAGCCGGCGCCAGGTGGCGAAGCAGAGAGGAGCCACTGGTCAAAAGCGGAGCCACGGCCTTTGAGAAAGGTGAAATCGCTCACTTCCCTCCTCTCACGTAGGCCTTGCACGATCTGCGCCGCGCCCCAGCACACCTAGCCGAGGCCACACTGTCCCAGCCCGCGTCCAACCCCACGCTGGGAACCACCGGGCTTTAGGACCGCACGGTGGCCGCCGAGAGGGAGGTGGCCGGGCAGCAGTTGGGCGTGGCTTCTCGGAGAAAGGCAGCCCCTGAGGGCGGGGAGAGCTACGTAACCGTCGGCTGGGAGCGCTGATTGGCTGGGGTGAGGTGCGCGGATCCCGCAAGCGTCTCCGCCCGGGCCGGCCGCTCCCCCTCCTCACCCGGCCGCTCCGTCCGCACCGGCTCGAGAGGGAACCGCTCAGGCACTGCCACCCCAGCTCAGTGCGGACGACGGAGAGAGGGAGGCGGAAGGAGGACACCCTCACTCGCTTGCTCCCACCCGCAGCCAGGCTCCCAGAGACGGCGCGGAGCCCAGGGGGCGGAGCCGCCGCGGGCACGCCCCGCCTCCGGCCCGGGAAGACGACGCCAGCGACCCCGCCGGCCAGCCACCGCCCCCCTCGCCGGCCGAGACCCGCCCCCGGCCCTCCCCCGGTGGCATGGAGGGGCCCCGCTCCTGACGGCCGCGCCGCCGCCTCGTCCCGCGCCCCACCTCGCGGCCCCTCCCGCCCGCCCCCGCTCGCATGTCCGCGCCGCCCTAGCCGAGGATGCTGAGGATGAAGCTGCCGCTGAAGCCGACGCACCCCGCGGAGCCGCCGCCCGAGGCGGAGGAGCCGGAGGCGGACGCGCGGCCGGGCGCAAAGGCGCCGCCGCGCCGCCGCCGCGACTGCCGCCCCCCGCCGCCGCCGCCCGCTGGCCCGCCGCGGGGCCCCCTGCCGCCGCCGCCACCCCGGGGGCTCGGGCCGCCTGTTGCTGGCGGAGCGGCGGCGGGGGCGGGCATGCCGGGCGGTGGAGGGGGGCCCTCGGCGGCGCTGCGGGAGCAGGAGCGGGTGTATGAGTGG
>VBSM01003157.1:43278632-43289018 GCA_008086735.1 Cheirogaleus medius
CCCCCACCCCATGCACACGCAGCCACCCGCCATAACAGAATGCTCTAGAAGTCTCTTCCGTGGCATGGAGCTCCCAGCCCGGGGTTCCTCTTGGATGAAGAGTCTCGGGACATTTTTGGCTTTGAGGCATCTGTCAGCACTAGGTGCAGGGGGAAAGCGAGGTGCTAGAGGAACCTGTCTGTTAGCCGCAGTCAAGCCTAGGGCAGCGCCGTCCCTTTCTGGCGGACCGGCGCTCTGCTTACACGTCGCAGAGCTCTGCCTTCCCGTGAGGTGTCCTAAAGGTGCGCTCCCGGCGTGCTGCCCTAGTCTTTGGCTCTGAGGGACTTTTTTGCTCAGTGTGTACTTGAGCTCAGAGGGGTGGTATGAGTCTCTTGGCCCCTGTTCGGAGAGCTGGGTGTTCCCAGAAGAAATCTGATGTGGAGACTTGCAACTTGACTGGGATAAGTAGTAACGCAGGTTGTCTGGGTAAAGAGACCTCTCCTATGGCGGCCTGGTTATGCCCTTTACCTCTGACATACTCAGCTTTCTAACGGGCTTGATTCGTGCCTACAGATTTGGATCCGGGATATTTATTGGGCCTTTATACATTAATGTTGTCTAATAGAGTTATTTAAACACCAAGATGTAATAGATGAGAATCCAGATGAGCCACTTGTCGCAAACGTTAAAGATGAATTTTTATACAGCCATGAAAGCAATTTAATAATTTAGGTCCAATAAAGTCTTTGAGGAGAACTTCTTAATGGATGAGGTGGAGTAGGGTTCAGTTAGAGTTAAAACTATGTACAATAAGAGATGATTTTTGTGGATCACAGTCTTTTGACAAGGTATTGATTTGGATTCCATGCTTTTCAATTTTGGTGATCTTCAGGACGATATAGTAGAAAAGGGGATTTTCCCCCTCCTTGCTTGAAAGTTAATTCAGCTTGCATATCTGCTGTCGTTCAGTACTAGAACGAAAATTGGGCATTGTATTTCACTAATGGCTGTGTGGGCTCACCATGGAATCAAAGAATTGGGGGGCTGGAAGGAATTTAGAGATAATCTGGGCTGAAACCTTCTTTTTAAAAGGAGGCTTGCGTGAAGAGTCTTATGTTTTAGGACATGTTTTATCGAACTCAGATGTAATGCTATATAGTACCCATTATTTTCTTAGTGAGTTTGAAATTTTATTATCCTCCACTACCTATTTACTATTAGCATCTAAGTGTGTGGAGTGATGGTGAAAGCCTTTCCCACCCTTCAGCCTACTCATTAAAATATTTCCCACAAGTCCTATATGCTGCACAGCCATTAAATTGAGAGAAGAAAGCACAAATTCAGGAAAAATGCTTAAATATTTTTTAAAATGTTCCTATAATGGTATATGTTATAAAGATAATTTAAATTGTAGATCTAAAGGAAATGCCCCACAATGGAACAGCTTGTATCATTCTATTCATATTCCAACAAGGATACCCAATTTATGATTTTAACTGCCGGGAAATTTTCTTTTTGTAAATTTTGCTTTTAATGGGAGTGTTGAAAGGCAGCTAGACGAGGGGAAAGGGAGGAGGGATGCGTGCAAACTAGAGCAATGAGATTTTTATCTTGACTGCAGTGCGTGGCCTTTTCTGGCCAACAGTGAGTGTTGGGAGGAGTGGACAGAGTGAGGTTGGGCATCTTGCCATTAATTTCAGCACGTCATTAACTTCTCAGGAAGTGCCCTATGCTGTGGCCATCTATCGAAGTAGGGAAATAAGCCATAGGGGGTACGCGTACTACAGGTGACACTGAAGGCTATTTCTAGACACTTGGTGTGGGGAACTTTTTTCTCCAGTAGTAGTTTAGGGTTACCATAACATTTACGGCTCATTAAATTGTTATGGCCCCGCATTTTCTGCTTATTGGAGTGGCCTCTGTGTCCCCAGCTGTGGCTTGTTCTGGCCTCGAATTCATTTTAGCGGGTCTGGTTGCTCCCGGGCTGTCAGTCCAGAGGCTGCTGATGCGGATGGGCTGATTTAAATCCTGATTCGCTGCAGTCCAACCCAGTTGTTCCTCGGCCTTCCGCCGCTGAGGTGCATCCGGGGAGGGAGTGCCCACCTCCGAGTCTCCAGGAAGGAGCCCGGAGCTCGCGCGTCCCTCGCGTGGAGGCGCCGCGGCCCTCCTGAGAGCCCGAGTGGTCACGCGCCGCCGCGGCGGGGCAGACGGCGATTTGGGACCGGTCCCGCGGGGCTCCTCCCCTCCCCCGCCCTGCAAGATGGCGGCCGCGCTCGCCGCCCACGTGACTGGCGCGCCGGCCCCGCCCCCTGAGCTTCAGCGGGAGGATGCGAGGGCGCCGGGCTAGCGTAGGAGAATTAGGGCGGGAGCCTAGGACCACGTGGATTGTGCATTCTGGGGGTGCTTGGCCGTGACGACAACCCTGGGAAAGGGGAAATTCGCGTGGCTGCATTTTATCGCCCCGGAAGTAACCTTTTAGATCCAATATGCAACTTTTTAATTGCTTAGGAATCATTCTTTTTCTTGCTAGTGTCTAAATGAAGCTTTGTGGTGCTCCCTCGTATTTTCATCCACGTTAGATGAATAATATGAAACTAATTTCCTTTTAATTTTCCTTTCTGTTAAAACGAGTATACTAGCCGAGAATAGTGTTGCTGGCTCTCACAAGACTTGTATCCAGTGCCTAATAGGAATCAGCCTCTTAGGGAAAAGAAAATTAAACTAATGACGTTTACAGGTAGAACATGTGCTTAAATGCCAATTTTACATTAATTATATGCTTGACGTTGACCAGATACAGCAACTATGAGTCATATACTATAGTTAATGTTAATAGTTAAAGTGACAAGTCCACGAATTGCCACTAAAATATACTTATTAGGTCACGTTGGAAAAACAAAGGAAGATTTAACAAGTATGTTTTTTCTTTTAAAAGTAACATTTCCAGAGTTTTTCTTTGTGATTTGGATGATTTTATAGTAAATGTTACATTGAGTTACAACTTGAGTGTTGGCATTCCTTTTGGGAGGCTTGTGCATAAATCTCACAGGAGCTACCAGTAACTTGCATACAATTCAACAAATAGGACAGTAAGTGAAAGCACTCATTAACAGTGTCCTAGGAAATGTGTGTGATTGATGTAGCTCTGTGTTACAAAGTTACAGACTGCATATATAGCAGAACTGAAAACACCTGGTTTTAAAAATGGGTCTTTTCCTATTATTAGGAAACCAAACTATAAATTGTGTGTTAGCAACAAAAAAACTGTAGAAGTATTTTTAAGTAATGCTAGTTTTGTTGCTGTTTCATTGAAAAGGCTAGATGCAAGACAGGCAAGCTTCCTATGTTTGCAGGCCTAAAGACATTTTTTAACTGTTCATGAAAATGGATATTCTAATTTTGGAAGTTTAACCCCCAACTAGCAACACAAAGGTGTAAGAAGCAAAAAAATGCATAGACTATCATAGTAGTGATTAGTGGTTTATATTGTTGGTATGGCCATTCTGTGTTTTGTTTGTGTTTTCAGGATCCTCAAAGTTTAGTTCCTTGTCAAATAATGTTTGAATGAAATAAAATGTGAACTTTTCATACTAAGACACACACAGTCATCTTATGTCTAACAGTGTCATTTGAACTCTCAAAACATATTTGAACTCAGTACCATTTGAACTCACAAAAATTAAATGGCCAGGTCCTTATTAAAATTAGTTGTTAGTAAAAAAAAAAAAAAAAAAAGGAAAAGAAACCTTGTCAAATTGTTACTGTTTCATAGCTAAGGTTAGTTGGCTATATTGTACTTGATAGACCAAATACTTTGACTCATTTTCAAATACAGATACTGTATTGGTGGTATTTTCAAGGAGTTTTAACATAAATGATGCTATTTCAAGATAACTTGAATGTGTATGTGGCAGCCAGAATCCTAGTGAGAGAGCAACTAACTTAAAATGAGAGGGAAATGATTGGTTGTCAGGATTTCAGTTCTTGTATTAGGCACTAAAAAGATGCTTTTTAAAAACGACTTTTAAAAAGAACAGTTCTAATGCTCACTGATAACAAATATGTTTATTTAATTTGTTGGGATAGTTGATATTTTAAAGTGAATAGTGTCATTGGGCAGTGGGTGCTGCTTGAGGCTTTCCTCACTTAAAGGTCAGGGATGATAACAGTACTTATGCCTTGTTGGGGATGTTAGATTTTAGTGAAGGGAGTACTCATAGAATAAGTGCCTGACAAATGGTCTTCAATAAATGTTAGCAATTATGGGTAAAAGTTCAGCCTTGAGTGGAAGGTGGTGGTATAGGAGTGGTTACAGCATCTTACAGATTGAGAGTGAGGAGCAGAGGTAGCAGTTTTTCTTGGGCAATTTTAGATTGGTTTGGCTGCAGCAAAAAGTAAAAGCAGTTCAGTTATAAAAGCCTTTTGGAGAAGAGGCTTTTTAGACTATCAGAGTTAAGTAGTAATTGTTTTAGTAGCAAATAATCACTAAAATATTGAATATCCTTCTCTAGTTACATTTTTCTGTGCAGTGGTTTTCTCAGGTAAGAACTTGGAAAAAGTCTCGTTCATACCATACCACAGTAGGAAGAGGGGAGCGGGTGTTACATGTGGAGAGGAAACACATTTTTTCCCTCAAGTTAACTAAAACCTGTGTCTGTACAGACAGTCGGCCCTCTGTGTCCATGGGTTCTGCATCCGTGGATTCAATCAGCCTTGGATCAAAAATACTTGAAAAAAAATTGTACTGAACATAGAGACTTTTTTGTCAACATTCCCTAAACAGTACAGTATAACATAGCATTTACATTTTATTAGGTATCATAAGTAATCTAGAGATATTTAAGGTATACAGAAGAATGTACATAGGTTATATGCAAATACATCATTTTATATCAGGGACTTGAGCTTCCTTGGATTTTGGTGTGTATGGGGGAGGTCCTGGAGCCAATCACCCAAGGATACCGAGGACCAACTGTGCATCTATATATATATAAATAGATATAAAAAATCTTTGTATACACATTTTTCTTTATGTTTTTTGATTTTCTTCATGAAGAGGGGACAAGAAAGTGTGTGGTAGAGGCTATCAAAAGGCCTTGAAGAATGATAGCCATGTTTAGTAGAGCACTAGACTTGGAGGCTTGAGTTCCAGCCCTGTCACTAGCTCTGTGATGTGAAGCAGGGCACTTAAATCCCTGAATGTCGGTCTTATCTGTAAAATGGGGATAATAACTTCCTTTTGAGGTTGTGGTGATTGAATTAATGAGATAAGATGCACAATCGTTCACATACTGTCCTGAGCATGAATTCTCTCAGAATAGTTATCAATAGATTTTTCTTCCCCACTAAGATACAACCTTTAGATTGTTTTTAGGAATGTGTTTTCTTTTTTTTCCACATAATACAAATTCTTCCAGTAGAGTACTTTTTATATTCTCTATTACCATACCTGTAAATAGATTGATGTTCAGGAAGGATGCATAATTGAAGAGGGGATATTCGAAACACATTTACTTGGAAGAGTTATTATATTTTTATTAGTGCTTAATTATGAAGATTTGGTATGTTACAGATAAACCTAAAGGAAGACAGTCTCTGGGTCACAAGTTATTAAAATACATATTTTTCCCATATTGGATTTAGGGATAATAGAGAAAATATATATTTTGAATTCAGATTATCATTAACTCCATGCACCTTTAATCTACTTAAATATTTATCCATTTTTCACATTTAGCCAGAAAACTTCTATAATTTAAAGCTATTTTGCAGTTTTAAGTGACATAATTCTTTGTTAATTCAGAGCACAGACCTGGAATCCATGGATAATTAAGGGGCATTTTAATGTCTTTTTAACAAAAGCTATTAAATTGGCTAATTTTTTAGCTTATTTAATATATTTGTTTTTCCTTAAGAAATGGTAAGCTAAAATTTAAAAAAATTTAAAAAGAGAGAAGCAAAAAGGTCCACACTACTGCTCTCAAAGCAGACTGAACTTTAATTTTATTGACTAGGTTTTTCATTATGAAGGACTGTGTATAACAGTACTTCTTTTACTTACAGAGAATTCTTTGTTACAAAAGCCTCATTCATCCACTAACTTTTTTTGGTGCCTATCTATGTAAACAGTCGATCTAGAAGGGAAGTGCCTAATCAGGTGTTTATGTTACAGGTGGCTGGGCTGGAGGTAGTCCCTTTCCTTCTGTTCTTCCTATGCTCCAGGGAACATTGGACCTTTAATTCCTTTCTAAATGTCTTAGCTCATTAGAAGTGTTTTATGCTCATTCAAGAAGTAATTTATTTGAGGTCAGATTAAGATTTTGAAAAGGTCATTTTGGCAAGTTATTTAGTCGTTCCAGTCTCCAGAGTGCCCAGTATAAAATAGGGATATCACTGCCATACTTCATTTAATTGTATGAATGTGATAACATATGTGAAAATGCTTGGTAAACAGCAGCACGCTGTATGTGTTACTCAGAGAGTGATTAGTACAATTAGGTGGCAGTGGATGAATAGAAATGACATTTGAAGAGATAGTAGGGGTTGGGTAACATAGGACTTTAAAGGTCATATTAAAGGAATAAGTTGTCAGCAGATTGCAATGGGAGCCAGTGAAAATTTGTGTGTGCCTACAGTATATATCTCACTGAATGTCAGCTGTCACTCTAAAGTTAATCTGTATAAAAAGAATTCATTGATTTTTTTTTTTTTTAAAGTTCCAGACTCCTCAGTTCTCTCAGTGACACCATTATACTCTGGTCACCATAATTTGCTTGATAACCTTAATCATCATCTCCCTTCATAACCTGAATCCACCCTTTCCTTATCCTTGCCTGACACCATTCTCTTTGGGGACTTTATGCTTAGACTTTTACAGATTGCCCTGCTTTCAGCTTTTTCACCTCTTATCTTTTGGATACTACTGCTAGATACATCTTTTTAAAGCAGTATTTAATCATATTATACTTTCTTTCAGTGACCAATGGACCCTGACCTCTATTAGGTCTTTGGCCTCAAAATTTCTCTTGCCCACTCATTCTTCATATATCCTGCCTTTCATTCAAGGCTGTGCTTATGCCATCACCTCTTGCATAATGTTCTCTGGAATTGTCCTTGTGGCAGTCTTACTGTAAAAGATTCTTTGCAGCTGCTGAATTGAAGTAGCATGTATATTATAATTTTGGTACTTCTGTGCTTCTTGATATTATTAACACTTAAAGTTGACCCTCCCTACTAGATTTTAAGTTCCCCAAAGCCTCTGGCATTGTGCCTCATTTTTTTTGTCAGCATTGCATGTATCATAATTGCTCAGTCATAATTTCCTGTGCTTAGGCTTTTCAAATGTAGCTTTGAAAAATACACTTAGTCTTAAAGCAATATATTTTATTGGTATCAGGCAGTGATTTTGTCTTATTTTGAATTACACTTACCAGATATGTACTGCATAAAAATATTTGCAGCTATATAGGATAGGTACAAATAGAAATAATAAAAGGAATTGTTTCTTTAGATAAAAAGTGTGGAACAACAATATAGTTTTGAACTGAATCTTCAATGGCTGTATGTTGAATAGTTGTGCTTATTACTCTTTCAAAATCAGACTATTCTCTAAGTTAATTATGCTTTTATGTAGTGGGTGCCCAAATTGGTGCAAACCTAGCGATGATGTTTTGATAGAATGGAAAAGTCATATTACAAACTATTTTCTTGTTTGGTTAATTGACTCTAGTGAGTCTCTAGTGTTTGATCTCAATTTATAATTTACTTGAGTGATAGTGTGAGTCAGCTGTAGAGATGGGATACTACCTTGCTTGTGATTAGAAAGTTAAAAACTTTGGTCACTGAAGTGAGCATTCTATAATGTAAATATCATGGAATGTTTATGTGTCTTGTTAGGAATGTCTAAATTGGGATAATTTCCTGAAGTATAATTGATTTTTGTTTTGAATATCAAATGATTGAAATTCCATAGTGGGTCCTGTAACACTGCAGTCCCCAACCCCCAGGCCACTACTGGCATAACCTCTGCCTCCTGTCAGATCAGCAGCAGCATTAGATCCTAATAGAAAGTGAGAACCCTACTGTAAACTGCGCAAGCCCCTCTCTGGATCCTATACCATTGTCATTTTGTGATCCAGTACAGAGTATGTATTTTTCACCAGTGCACCTACCAACTATCGGGTGGTACTATTTAGGTTGAATTAACAGAAGTATGGAGAGAGAGGTTTTTTTCTCTTTTAAGAGACAGGGTCTCACTCTGTGGCTCAGGCTGGAGTGCAGTGGTATCATAGCTCACTGTAACCTCTGAGGATTCAAGCAATCCTCCTGCTTTAGCCTCCTAGATAGCTGGGACTACTGGCACATGCCACCATACCTGGCTAATTGATTTACTTTTTGTAGAGACAGGGTCTCACTATGTTGCCCAAGCTGTTCTCAAACTCCTTGGCCTCAAGTGATCATCCCACCTTAACCTCCTCCTAAAGTGCTGGGATTTACAGGTGTGAACCACCAAGCTAGGCCATGAAGAGAGTTTTGCAAGGAAAATGTCAAGGCTTGTTTATGGGTAAAAATTGCTGCCCTCACTTCTCTTTCAGAGCCTTCACTCCCTCCTCCCCAGTAGGCTTCTGTGTCAGCATTCTTTTGCTAGAAAAAAATCCATAGAAAGTGATAGTGATGACTTTCCCTGCCCCTTCTCGCTCCATCTATCCAGTTCCATTCCACCCCCACTCTGCATAGGTAAACACTGTTAGTTCACAAATGTCATTTTAAGAACTTGTGTAGTTGTTGCAGTGGCCAGGTCTGATCTGTGGGCTATCATGCCAGAGAGGTTATAAAATTCAGTAAATGGTTTGTCATCCCCACCCCTCCAATTCAGTACCTGGCGTGCATTTGCCCAAGCTTTAAGATAGCTAGTTCTGCCACACTCTTCTTGGTGAACCAACTTATACCCACATTTCTAGTTAAATCAATAAGTTACATAGGAAGTGGGTCCAGGATCATAGCCGAAATCTGTATCCTACTGTTTCTGAGCCATTGGTTTGGGCACCCCTCCTGTCTGAACTGTTGTGTCAATTTTGTTGTTCCAGTGCAACTTTAATAACATTACCAGCCAACTTCTCACTCCAGAACTCGCCTTTTATCAGATGCTGTAGGGCAATTCAAGGCATCACTTTTGGTTGAGCTGTATGGTTTTATTAAGTGGAAATTGGACAAACCTCTGCCTCTTCTACCACATCTTCCTCAGCAAAAAGACAGGCAATAAGTAATTCTTGAATTTTCCCCAACCTCTTCCCTCTTCTTCCAAAAAAATGGGTGAAATTTGACATCTCAGTAATGTTTCTATTTATGAATCATCTTCTAACACTCAAAGCAAGACTTTCTGTGACTCTTGCTTAAATAGTAGCAGGTGCTTTAGTTGTACCCCTGACCATTTAGCAGCTGTCCCCAACCTTTTTGGCATCAGGGACCATTTTCATGGAAGATAATTATTCCACAGACTGGAGAGAGAAGGGATGATTTCAGGATGATTCAGGCACATTATGTTTATTGTGTATTTTATTCCTATTATTATTACATTGTAATATATAATGAAATTATTATACAACTCACCATAGGTTGGGGACCCTTGATTTAAAGAACAGAATTTAAAACATATAACTGTGTAACAAATTACCCCCAAACTTAGTTGCTTAAAACAATGACCTTTTTAATTACCATCTCTCACAGTTTTGTGGGTGAGGAATTTAGACAGATAACAACCATGAAGGAGCGTGTCTCTAGGGTGGCTCTAGGGTGTCGGGAGACACAGCTAGGGCCTGGAAGGCCTCTCTGGACCCCTCTCCTCTCTCCATGTGGTCTCTTAAGAGTGGCCGCTTGGAGGAGAGCTGCACTTCATATGTGGTGGCCCAGGTGTCCAGGAGGCCCAGGCTGAGGCATCTTAGGACCTAATCTCAGTGGCACGTCACTGCTGTCACAGTCTAAAGCTAGCCCAGATCCACTGGGTAGGGAATTAGTTTCCATCTTTCAGTGGGAAGAATAGCAAAGAATTTTTAGCTATCTTTACCACAGAAGCTTAATAGAATGTTGTTATAAACCAGTGTTAATTTTCTGAGTCTCATTTAACAAGTGTGAAAACTTCAAAAGAAGTTGGTAAATTTAGTTTAAGGAAAAAGCTAAGAAACTCTTACTGCTCGTTTTTATATTGGGAATGTCTTGGCATTTTTTAAAATTACAGTCTACATCAAGGAACTAGAGGAACCATAGAATATTGTTAGATGAGTTGAAATAAACTCCATTTACAGTTTGACCTTTGTTAACAAAATAAAATGAGACAAGTGTGACTTTTATTTTTTATTTTTATTTTATTTCAGCATATTATGGGGGTACAAATATTACGGTTACGTATAT
>VBSM01003157.1:43289118-43305942 GCA_008086735.1 Cheirogaleus medius
AGTTTCTTTGGCTGTGCAGAAGCTTTTTAATTTGATCAAGTCCCATTTATTTATGTTTTTGTTGCTGCTGTGATTGCCTTTGGGGTCTTCTTCATAAAGTGTGACCTTTATTATAATATAATGGTATATTTTCACACAAAGGTTTTTTTAGGACTATCCAGGCACTTGACTGTTTCACAAGGTTCCCACATTTAAGAAATGGCAAGTATGTAATTGTGATGGATCTCAATGCGTAAAAGTTAGATCTGAGTGATCCCTGGCAAAACTCTCTAGACCACCTGAATCACACATGACATATGGATCTGTACTAACCATTAACTCTTAGAGGACACAAGCCATGGGACAGAGAAAACTGTACCTCACGGAAGTTAAAGGAGAAGACTGCACACGGATAGTAAGGTTCTTTGTGTGCTTGTGCTTGTTTTTGCAGTCTCAGAATTTTTAAACTCTGTCCTTAATCCAAGCAGAGAAAAATTCTCCACTTTTCACATGGTCCTGACTCTTTCTTCTAACTAGTCTTCGTAAAATGCTGACTTAGGCACATTATCTGTACTGCATTTCATTGCAATCTGAACTAAATAGAAAAAGTCGGTGTAATTCTTGTCTATGCAATTTCATTAAGGCAGCGCTTCTCAGATCGTAAGGCACCCTTCCCCCTCTTGAACACAAAGACAGGCATGCTCGACAATTGCACAAGGGTAACAGCATGGCTGAGCAGCCACCCAACATTAAGGCTGCTGAAGGCCATAATTCTGATCTCTGTAACTCCTGCGACTTCACATGTGTGAGTTTATAAATGGCTTCTAAACTTAGTCTAAATGACTTTATAGCATTGGTACATGCTGAGACTTGGGGAGAAAAGAAACATTTAATTAGTAGATATTTCATGGGTTGATGAGCTTAGGTCCTTGGATAGAAACTCAACCCTCATTTTTCTCCCCAGGCTGTTAAACAGGAGGTTGCTTCCTGATTGTTAAATTGTGTTCTTAAAGTTAACTTCAGACTTCAAAAATATGATTTTGATTGTGAAAGTAAACTGCTTTCTTATGGTTGCTTCAGTGTTTGTGGAGGCAGCATGATCATTTCAATTTTTAAAATTGTGGTATAATATATACATAGAATATCCTATTTTGCCCCTTTTTGAGGGTACAATTCACTGCCATTAAGTACATTCACATTGTTGTGCAATAATCACCACTGTCTATCTCCAGAATTTTTCTGTAATCCCAAACTGAAATTCTGTACTCATTAAACAATAACTCTTTATTTTTCTCTCTACCTCCAGCCCCTGGTAACCACTATTCTACTTTCTTTAGGAATTTGACTACTCTAGGTAACTCATATATGGAATCATACACTATTTGTCCTTTTGTGTCTGGCTTATTTCACTTAATATACTGTCAAGATTCATCCAAATCATATTATGTATCAGGATTTCATTCTTTTTTAAGGCTGAATAATATGCAACTGTATGTATATACCACAATGTGTTCATCCGTTGATGGCCTTTTTAGTTGTTTCCACCTTGTGGCTATTGCAAATAATGCTGCTAGGAACATTGGTGTTGAAGTCTCTGTTTTCAGTTCTTTTGAGTATAATATATACTTAGAAGTGGAATGACTGGGTCATATAGTAATTCTCTGTTTAAATTTTTGAGAAACTGCCACACTGTCTTCCACATTGACTGCACCGTTTTACATTCCCACCATCAATGCACAAGGGTTCCATTTTCTTCACTTTCTTGCTAACACTTCTTTTCTGTTTTTGATAATAGCCACCCTAATAGGGATGAAGTGGTATCACATTTTGATTTGATTTTCACTAATGAAAACTCTTGTTTTTTGCACATTTTGTATTTATTTATACTTGAAGGCGTTATTTTAAATTTATGAACTACGTATGAGTAACGAAAAATATTCCACTATAAGAAATGGTTGACCATTCAACTAAACTTCTTCCAGCTAACACAGCTATTTGAAAAGATTAGAGTAATTTTTTGATTTTTGAAGTATTTACAGCAATGTTAAATTTTTGAGAAGCAAAATCTCTCTTAGGCAAATGTGGTTTTACTACTATTGTTTTTTTAATACGATTATCTGGTCTGAGTTAGGATATACATGACTTTATTAAAAAAATTTGTATCCATATTTTTAAAAATCGCTAATATCAAAAATTAGTAAATGCCATCAGGCTAAATGTTTGAAAATTTGGATGTTGACTAAAGGGATCTGTGTTCTCCTATGTAGACAATCTTTATTTCCTTGACTGTCTAGAGGAAGACAGACAACAAGGCTGAAGTTTGTAGCTCCCAAGAGTGTCTAATGTGGTGCTTTGTTCTCAGAGTAAAGCTGTCAGTTGGTAACCTACCTGTACTCATTGTCAGACAGCAGAACAAAGTATTTTAGATTGAGATTCTTGGGAAATTTAGGATCTTCTGTTTGCCTAATTTCTTTACACGATTAAAACAATCAATATATTTACTAAAGGTTTGTAAAATTTTAATTGGTTATTGAAACTGAGCTGATTTTGTTATGTTTTCAGATTCTGAACATGATAGGGGATAAGGTGTGAATTGTGATAGAAAGGTGACATAAGGCTATTTTATTTTTTGGCTTAACCAGCATGTTGCAGTAACAGTTCATATGTGGTAGTGCTTCTGGAGATCTGTGTGTAAGTTTGACAAGACCTTTATTACTCCAAGTAGCAGATCTGGGAGTCCAGCTCCCTCCTCCAGTTCACTAGTGGATTGGCTGGGCAAACTTAGTTAGGTTTAGAGCACCAGTTGCTATTAGACTACTTAACTTTAAACTCACTGTCCATACACGCTCTTGTTTAGAAAAATTTGGCATGTATTGACGATACCTTTTGTAAGACTTCTTCCTAGCAGAATATTTTTACACTGTCACTAAAACCAATGTAAAAATTGTATGATGATTAATATAAAAAATACAAATGTCCTTACCTGTGGTGGATTAGTGTAATGGATACCATTTGTTTTATATGTTCCTTTGATTCTGGTTCATTATAGCACAGAATTGACATTGTTGGCAACTCTGAATAATTATGTGCAATTTTTTATCTCCCAAGAAAGCTGGGACAGTAAATAATACAGTATTACTGTTGAATAAAAATATTAATGATTCCTCTTTTATTTGCTGCTCTGACACTTTGTGCCGTTCTGCACTTTGTGTGCCGTCACCTATTTCATCTCTAAAAATTGCCACTAAAATGGTTGTTATTAAAACTGGAAGACTTGAGTCTGGCTTATTTTTATGGGATTCATTACTCTTAATCTGTGATGTAGATTAACACGTCCCTCTCTTTCTCCTCTAGAACGACTCGGCTCATGGTGATTATGTGCAAAGTAACGAGACCAGTTTAATAGAACAAGCCCCAATACCTCAGGATGGACTTACTGTGGCCCCTCATAGAGCTCAGAGAGAAGGTATGCTATATTTTTTAAAACTTAAAGCGTTAATATATCATAAGATTGTAGGGTACTATTTACACCGATTAACTCTTAACTTCACTCCCATTTTTGGAGTAGAGTAATCCTACTGGTGGTCCAAGATTTTGCCCACCTGCGTCCTGGACTCCTGCTCTGTAGCCTGGGCTTGTGCTAGATGCACTTAACTTGGTCTGCCTTTTGTAGTTAATTTTCTTGGCTGTATCTTTAACTTGGTTGTATGCATACAACCAAAGGCAAAGACCTTATCTTATTCCTAAAGTATTTAGAATAGTGCTTAATCTGTAGAATGAGCTCAGTGTCTACTGAGAAAATAATTTCACAGACGTTCACTGTAAGAGTAAATAAATTCCTTACAAACCCATTCTTCCTGCAATAATGCAGTTTTTAAGGGGGTTGTAGTAGGGGAATGAAAGAACATTGCCGTCTAAAAAGAAATAAGTTTGGATAGTCTCGTCTCTTCTCTTTTCATTTGGAGAGTCCATTAACCTGTGTTGGGAGAAGAACTGAAATGGAAAATGTAGACTGCCATCTAGGCTTTAGAAGAGCCAAGGATATTTGATAAGCATCACATTCAATTATAACGATCTTGAAATTATGTCTCCTTTTAGTCCCAGTAATAATCTTTTTTGTTTAATACATTTTCCTCACAGAGGAAAAATAGGTCTGTTTACTGTTGAAGTTTACATAGTGACCACTTCAAGACTATCACAGTACTCCTGTCTCTCCAACTACTCTAATTGTAGACTACTTCACCCGAGCTCATGGGACACATGAGTAACCTATAGCAGAGTTCGGTTTTACAATGAAGGTCCCTTTTATTTTATAAAAATATTTTAGAAGAACATAAAGATTGTATCAAAATGCTAACAATTAACTATAAGGTGGTACTGTAGATGATTTTTCTTACATTCCTAACTTTTAAAAGGTATATGTAATACATGCTTTTTAATTTTACTATATGGGAGTTGGAGGCACTCTCATTCTCAGCCATCCCTCGCCACATACTCTCTCATCTTGTCTTAATTTTGGCAGACTAGAGTAGATATAACTTGAAATCAAAGCTGAAGCTACAGCCTTGTTCCTATATCCTATAATGTCTTTCTGCTAAGCTAAACTGGGGTCTGACCCAAAAATCCCAAAGATCCCCACACTTAGGCCCAGTGATTTGCAGAAGTAGAGCTGGTTTATTTCTTCCTGAACATAGATTAGTTCAAAAGGTTTTTCCCTTAATAGCCTCATCCTTTAAATAATTTAATGTAACAGCTTTTGGAAACAGCAGACCCTCCCATCCTACTTTAGCCTTTGTACTGTTGCAATGAGGTACAGGCTTCTCGCCTGGCTTCTGAGGTTTTCTTTCATTTCTGTCGTCAACATTTCTGGCCTACAAAGGGGAAATTGGCCTAGAAGCAGACCACCAGACACTCTGTATTTGGAAAGTTGGCACAAAATGATGGTGATGGTGTATCCTTTGTCTATTATGAATGTCTGTTTTCCTACATATTTCTGTGTCTTATGTTTTATACCTTCTTTTTGCCCACGTTCCTGGTCTTTAACAATCTTATTTCCTCCTCTATACTTTCATCACTTTGTATATTCTACTCCACCTGTTTTTACTTCTTCATCTAAGGCAAAAATGAGCAAACTGCCCTTTTCCCCATCCCTGCTCCCCTGAATCCAACAGTATGACCCATCCCACTGTGTTACTTTGCTAACCTCTTCCCTGCGACCTTTGTCATAGTCATCATTACCAGGCTTGTTACTATGTAAGTACTGTTTCTTCTATTTATAACCCTGAGCAACAGTCTCCTTTTCTTACGTCCTTATGTTACACTCAGTAGATTAGCTCTTTTCAAATTGGCTCTTTTTCAATTTGATTTATTTACTAAGGTGATACTTTTATAAAAGGAGGTGCAAAATGAGGAGTTGGGGGATTTGTATGTTTGCTTACCTCATAACAAACTAATTATTTAGTTCAGTTCAGAATAATTGTTTTTAAGTTTAATATGATTTATGTCCACTATTTTCTCCCTGTAATAAATTGTGAAAAATTTTGCTATAGTGAACCTTTATTGTTTGTTACAATGTTCAGTTTGTATTTATCATTATATGGTATTGAGGGTCGCATTTGAGAAAAACAATTTTTATATACCCAATTAGAAATTTTTATCAGCTTGATGTGTTACTTTTGAATAGGATTTTTTTTTCAGATTAACACGTTAACTGTCATGTCAGTTGTATTTAACTCGCTCAAGGTTTGAGTCCCCGGGGCCCTGTGTAACTCACATGTCTCTTCACCTTGGGAGCCTAAAAAATAACAAAGTTTTCATTAAATTAGAAAGGATCACTTTGTTTTCAAAGTTTTTATTCTATTTTCATAATAAAACACTGTGGCCCCAAGGAAAAAAAATTTTTTTCTAGTGTGGCAGTCAATGTACTAAACTAGATATTTTCTACTTTATACCTACTATGTATAAATAATTGAATGAACCAGATTTAGTTGATCCTAAAGTGTTATATTTGTGGTAATTAGAATAACAGTTTTAAAGATTATCATTTAGAAAAAATATCTTCAGTGCAAGCACCTTTTATTGTTTTTTAAATCTTTGGTGTTAGCAGATTGCTTGAAACTACTTCAGCATGTTGAATGGATATAGAAAAAATTACTACATGGGTGTATGGCACATTGCACTGCTGGGTTTTTTTTGTAATCTTGTGATTTTAAAGCCAATAGTAAAGATGAAAGTATTAAATAACTTAATCAGCTTAATTGTTAAGTATTTTTCAAATTTTAGGGTTACTTTAGGTTACTGAAATATGTATCCAGTCTTTGTAGAAGTCAGAGTGTGTGTTTTTTCTTTCAGCTGTACACATTGAGAAGATAATGTTGAAAGGAGTCCAGAGAAAAAGGGCTGACAAATATTCGGAGTACACTTTCAAAGTAAGCTATTCTCAGCCACAAAAGATACCTGATATACACTATGTTAAGTGATCTTTGGAAAAACTTACAGCAAGTTTGCTAATTTAAAGGAAAAAACTATATATATGCTTGTTTTAAATTAAGGGAATGTACTGTTTTTAGTATATACTGCATGGTTTGCAAAGTATTTTTGAAGTTGTATCTTATTGAAATTACTCTGGCTGTTCTATTAAAAATAAATAAGAGCCTTAGATTTAGGGAGACAGTTAAGATATAAGATG
Source organism: Cheirogaleus medius (assembly GCA_008086735.1). Taxonomy (NCBI): domain Eukaryota; kingdom Metazoa; phylum Chordata; class Mammalia; order Primates; family Cheirogaleidae; genus Cheirogaleus; species Cheirogaleus medius. The sequence goes on from VBSM01003157.1 coordinate 43,295,786, forward strand.
TATCTTTAAAAAGTAAAAGTAAACTTTTTGTGCCAGTATTTTTAAAATCAAGATCAAAGGCATTGTCTGTCCTGGCATTGTTTTCCCTGGCATTTTTCTCTTCCTCTCCTTTCTCTGTGATGTTTTTATTCCCTGCCTTGTTGCCTTGTCTTCTTAGGTACCGGCTCTCCTGTCACCTGTCCTTCTGATTGACAGTAGAGCCCAGCTCTGACTCTGTCACTGCCAGGATAACACTTTCCATGTCTCCTTCTTACCTGTCAGCTGTAACATGATTCCTTGTCCACAGCTTCCTTATTCCTCCCTGCTTGGGCCCCACCAGTCTAGCCCTTTCTCCTCAAGTTGTACTGTACACGCCCTGAAGCCAAGTGGATTGATGCCACTCCAAAGGTATTTCTTGCCAAATTTTACCTGTACCTCTCTCATGGAGCTATTTCTGATCCTCCAACAAAATGTTTTTGTTTTCATCCGAGGTGTATACTACCCTCTTACCTCTCACAGATCTTTCCAGTAGATTATGCTCTCGTCGAGAGCAGGGATCTTCATCCTCTGCCATCCCACCATGTCTGACTTGCTCGGTACATCTGTTGAATGAGTTTCAGAACTCTGGCTTCTGCTTTGAGGGAGAAAGATTCTCGGTTGGCGGGTTTCAGTCCTTATCTCCACATGTCTTGTTGTGGCACGTGTCTCAGTCTTTGCTCTTTGTGCTCACGCACGCTGGCCCCTTTCGCTGCTAGAAGTCACAGCTGTCTTTCCTGAAGTCCTCACTTGCCCTCACCCAGAAGGCTCTTCCCCCAGACTGAGACACAACCAGCTTCCAGCTCAGAAGCTCCCTCAGGTCCTTCTTGACCCCAGCTAATGTGTTCTCCCTACTCTTGTACCATGCCCTATGCATTTTCTTCAAGGTACCTGTCGCTTATGGGAATTCTCATATATTCATTTGCTTTCATCTGTCTCCTGCACTAAACTGTGAACTCAGCCAGCGGAGACTCTGATTGTCTTGCCCATTTTTGTGTCTCCTGACACAAGAGTCAGAACAGTGCCTGACATAAGTAGCCATTCAGTGAACATTTGAATATTTAAAAATCATTTAAGAAATGTGCCAGTTAATAAAGATAGTTTTGAGAGTTGCTAGATAAAATTCCATATGTATTTTTAAGTGTCTGATTAATTATGTTATGATTAGATGATAAGGCTTGGGTATTAGCATAGCCTAAATATTTATTTGGCTCAAATAATTGTAGGGTAGAAATTATTAGCGGGCCACAGTTGAGTCACTAAATGAAAGTACCTAGGAGACAGGGCTGTCTAACAGATGTCAGTTCTGGCTCTTACACTTACTTAGGGTCACACTTCAGTATGTTAACCTTTTTGAACTTTAGTTTCTCCACCTGAAAATGGAGGTAATCATACCTGCCCCTGACCTCTTAATAGGATTTTAAAGATCTGAGATACAGATGAAATCTCTTCATTAACCATAAATTCCCATAAAAATAGGAAATGCTGCTACCAAAGAGGGGCAGTAAACTCTTAAGAATGTATATATAATAAGTTTCATGGGCTAGAACTTTTATCTTTGGGTGGTATAGATCTACACTGTCGAAGTGTCATTTTAGAGTCCTGTAACTTCACAAAAAGAATGTAATACGTTTCCCTTTCTCAAAAATTACTAAAACATAGTAACATTTTAAGATAGCTTTTTTAAAAACCATGCAGTTTGAACAGTTATTAGAAAACTTTTTTGAGTAGAATATGTCAATGTAGAGTTAATTTTAATAATTTTGAAGAAAATATGACAATGCCAGATTAACTTTATGTTTCTAATTGTTAATCTTAATAAAATTTAAGTAAGGCCCTTTGTTTTACACATGGCTTTTTTCTAGCCGGTTCCTGCCTAAGGAATAACCATATAATATGTGTGTTTTTTTTAAATCAGGTAAATTGGTCTGATCTTTCAGTCACAACAGTAACAAAAACCCACCAAGAACTACAGGAATTTCTACTGAAGGTAAAAATATAGATTTTGTTGTTAAAATGATTTTTACATAATATGCAGGATCCAAAAAACCTCAATGTCAGAACAAACACCAGGAAAATTAAAACACATAAAGGTTGGCTCAGAACTCTGAATGACCATTAGCTATAGAAGACATAGTGTTATTCCAAACATGTTTTCTTACCTTACATTACTAACATAAGGAGATGATGAAGGGACTTCTACTTTTTAAAGAAATGGAACCTGATTCCTAGTTCCTTGCAAAAGGTATACATTGTTGATGGCTGCTTGCAACAAGGGTGCTTCCAGTGAGAGAGTGTGTCTGCAAAATGAGATAAAGCTTATTTTTGTTTGGTAGTGGTTCTCAGACCTGATAACTAGTCAGCTCTCTCCGGAGACTTCCTTTAAATATTTCTCCGTTTCTTTCTTCTTTGGGTTCCATCTCCCCCCTACCCCCCTTTTGAGAGAATCTCCAGACTACTGGGAATAAGAAGATAATGGGAACACACAGACTTGCTGAGGTGAAAGGTATCTTAGATCATTTTGTTCAAACTGTCACCTGTTTCTTTTATACTAATTTGATTTTATTGCAAAGTGAATGGGTAGCAATAAATATCAAAAGGAGGGAATAGGTTTAAACAATCAATAAATTACTATTTCTCAATAAGCAAATATTTTAAAATTTATTAATAGAGAGATAAAACAGTTTAGAAACACAAAACATTCCCAACTCAGTTACTAAGTTTTGGGTAAGGGTGTAGTTATTAAACCTGTAGCATCTGAAGTTTTCAGGCCCAATGCTGGTTTGTAGGTTTCTGCTTATCACCATAAGTACATTCTTTTCAGATCATTCTTAAATCTGAAAGAGGCTGTGTTTCATCAACTTGGAGAGCTTTGGGCAGCATGTTCGATGCCGGTTCTCTGAGGAGCACATAGTTTAATATACTGTCCAAGTGTTGGTTCAGTTGGATTTCTCGATAGTTCCTCTGAATGAAGTGACACCCAGGGATGACTTGAACAGTTCCATTTTCTTGTGGCTTATTTTAAACTAGGCTCTCTCAGTGAAGGGCCAAGGAGTCCTTCACCCATTTGTTAGTGATCTGTCTGCGGGTAAAGATGGGGGGTGAGTTTCACTTATTTCCAGTTGCTGAAGGCCACTGCCCTAGAACATACCAGCTTTGGACAGCTTGGTGATGGGGAAGGAGTGGTCTGTGAGCCCTGGCTCTGACTACTGGACTCAGTCATGGTAACAGTCCCGTTGTAGACGTGGCTGGGAAGAGAGGGGCCTGGGCCCAGGCAGGCATTGTCCGCAAGGCAGTGCACCCCAGTGGAGAAATTGAGGCCCTGGCTGACAGTCTGATTATAGAGAAAATTAAGGAGGCCCACCTCACTTCCAACATACACATTTAAAGTCTCTTTTACTTATTTCTAACTTTTCTGTCTCTTGATAGGATAAATTTATCAAAGTTTAAGGACAAGTGATCATGAATAGGCTTCACTTGGGTTAGGGAGCAGGATGCTTTCATTTCCCTTCTTCTGTTGCCCTTGCCATGACAGAATTCTAATGCTGGAGAGAGAGTTGCAGTGGATAAGAGCTAAGGCTGAAAAGTCTTGGAGTGGGGAGTCTAGTGCTTGCCACCTGTCCAGACCAAGGAACTTGGCACGTTTATTTGTGGGGTACTACCTCCCTGTCCACTGGGCTGCAAAAGTAAAATGATAGCACATGCCAGCTGACCCCCGGACCTGGCACCCAGGCAGTGTCCTTTCTCCTCAAACTTCAGCTATCATATGTCTTGACACATTGCATTTTTTTTCATTCACACAATTTTTCTAGAAGCTTAGGTGCTTTTAAAAAACGACAGCTCCAAATACGTAATTCAATCTTTAAAATGATGCTAATTAATACTTCCCCTGTTTAGCCAATATTTGAATACAGTATTTTTCTAAAACGGTGTTTATGCCTTTTTACACAAAATAATCTGCAACATTATGTACTTGTAGACATGTATTGCTTATTATAAAATGTCCTTTCAAGTTTCCCGTATCCTTCTTTTCTTTTTACCTTTCTTTTAACATCATCTACAAAAGTTTAAGAGCAGAACCTGTCCTTTTGACAACCTGTACAGACTAATACCCTTTAACTTCTATGGTTGCTATTGAACTTCACTTCTAGTTTGCTATAAGGGGAAAACGTGAGTTTGAGGTCAGCGCTTTCAAGTCCTTTTTTTCCATGTATGTAGAAGCCTTTGTCCTCCACATCCTGTCCCCCATCCTGGTTTGTTTTTCTTCTTAGCAGCTACATCTGTTGTTTCTCATGCCCAACATGTCAGCTCCTTGTGGGCAGGGATTTTGTTTCTTCCTTCACTCTGTGTCTACAGTGCCTAAACCAGTAGTTGGGACACAGTAGGAGTTTGAGTGTTTGCTGACTGGAGGAATGAATGAAGATTGTTACAGGAACTACATTGCAGTGAGGTTTTATAGATGGTTATCCACTGACTTCAGTATTTTTTAAAGATAAACTTGTAATAGCTAGGTACAAAAACATTCCATTATTCTGAGCTTATTCTGAAGCTGAGCTGGTGCTCTGGAGGTGGGAGACTGGGTATATTAAAACTGAGAGGGAAAAAAATTCAAAACAAGTGACTAAAATATAAAAGACACGATTTGAAGCTGTATTTTGTTTTTTGTTTTTTGTTGTTGTTTGTTTTTTTTTTTACCAAATATGCCTTCCCTTAGGACTAGAAATAGGCTCTGGAAATTGAAGATGAAAACCACATGAAAATAAATCAGTTTGCAAATACTGATGACCACCTATCTGCACTCTGCCTAGTAATGTGAACAATGTCATTGACTTGGTGAATATTTATGTACTATTGCCGTCAGTGTTTAGAAGAACCATCAGGGATTCAGTAGTTGAAATAGATTTCTTCACTAAAGCTGGTTTTCTTTGTGCACAGATATTCAGGAGAAATTGTGTTTAAATGGGTAATATGATACATGCCTGGTATCATAAGTCTGTATTAAAAAGCTAATATCAGAGCATAAATACTGAAATGAAGAGTGATTTCTTTGTTTGGAAAATGTGTAGATCCAGAACTTGTCTCTTCCCTGTTAGTCAGATGATGTAATTTCCACAGTAAGTTTGTGGAATGCCAACAGAGCCTTTGATCTTACCAGATTAATAACCAGGAGGAGCTTCATTCTGACAGAGCATCTTGATTCCATAGTCTACTGTGCCTAAAATTAGCAATGTTTATGTTTCCTTTGTTAAATTTTTCATGTCTGAATTGTTGACTCAGAATACTTATTTTTCAGAAAATATTTACTTTAGATTTCTCAAAGCTCCATATGTAAATCACCAATTTGTATAGATTTTATATTCCTTTGACTCCTCAGATACTGTTAATGGTTCTACTCTGAATTTTAGTGAAAGTGCCAGTAATTCAAGAGTTGATAGTAAAGATTAGTTATCAAAAATCAAATTTAAAACTTTGAGTTCTTGAAAGACTTGGAAAGTTGGTTTTACAAAGAATCAATTTACTAGGGATTTAAAAAAGTTAAATAGTTAAATAAAATGGCAAAATTTTGTTTTAAATTTTTCTTGGCCAAGTGGTTTTTTTTGTGTGTGGTTTCTAGCACATTGCCCTGAGGGCACACTTCCATTACATTGAGGAAAAGGTTGCCAAACCTCCAACTGGTGGCTTTTATTCAAGTGAGACTGAGAGTTTCTCACCCATTTTTCATACTCAGTTCTGTATTGCTGCACAGCAATGGTAGTCTGACATTGCCTGCGATTAAAATGTAAAACTGGAGGCATAAAAGTGATAACTATAAAGGCAGAGATAGCATTTCGGAATACTATTCCAGGATAAAAATAATACTAGCTCTGCTATGCAAAATGTTCAGTTTAACTAGAGAGCCTTAATATGGGTGTCATTTCCGTGTGGCATGTGGAACTTAGAGTGTGAGGGACATGCAGGTGTGTCCGGGAAGTGTGTTACTCCACACCTCGGGGAGCAGCCCTGAGTTATGATCCGAAGGAGATGTTGCATTTCCTGGCAGAAAGATCTGTACTGCTTCAATATGGTGTCCTGTGTCATGAAGATTTGAAAAAGGAGCTGCTTTGGGGTGATTAATGAGCAGGAGGCATTTATCTTCATTTAATGCATCTGATTTGTAACATATTTACCAGTAAGTGAGAAACTTAACTTTCGACGTTATGTTTTTCTTTTGTAGCTTCCAAAGGAATTGTCTTCAGAGACTTTTGACAAGACCATCTTAAGAGCCCTGAATCAGGGTTCCTTGAAAAGGGAAGAACGGCGACATCCTGACCTAGAGACCATCCTAAGGTAAGAGGTTACCCGACACTTAGCACAGCAGCATTACAGACAAGATAAAGTGCTGCTTAAGTGGGGGTCACAGATCCTTTCTCTGGAACGCTTTTTAAAATGAGCTTTTATCCTTGTGCTATTTAGGTCTAGGCTCATAGTAAAAGTTACCAAACTAATTTCATATTGTACACTTAAATTTAGTTGCTTCTAAAATATGCACATATTGAGTAAAACCTCTTATTTTCTCCATAAAATATTTATTGAAAGACACCTTTGTCTAAGAGTTCAACTTTGGAGATATTTTTTGTTTCGATTAAGTTGTCCAGTAGGAAGCCCAGGCTGGAAAGTGAAGGACAGCAACACTTGCTGAGTCCCTGCTCTCTGCTGTTTGCTCTTCTGGAGCCACAGTGCTGGTTAAGTAAGGTCAGGGTCTTGTCCTCTTGAGGCTGCTGGGCCATTGGGAAAGACAGGTGTAGGTGAGATGAGCGTTAGTGCTGCCAGGGGCACATAGACCTTATCTTGCCTTAGGCCCCAGAGCCTCCCATGGGCCCATAGAGAGAGGAGAAGATTGAAGACATAGGCAAGGGGGCCATCGGTGACACAAGGTCCTTGCAGAGGCAGATGGGTGTGGGTATAGATGTGATGGGTATAGGTAAATTTACTTATTTTGTGATGGGGAGTTGAGGCATCCTTAATGGCTCATATTTTCTCTGAAGTAAGAGGTTTGCTTAAGAAGGGATAGATAGAGGGTACAGGATCAAAAGCTTGAGAGTAGAGCGATTTAAAATTGTGTGAGATTTGGAGGACAGCCTAATAAAGGAAGCCTAGTAAGCTGGACAAGGTATGAAGTCCAGTTGAGATTGATAATCAGTAAATTATAATGATATTGGTTTGTCCTGTTGTATGAAGCTTTTGTTTTTTGTTTTGTTTTTAGAAATCTTTCTAGCAGTGGGGTTGAAAGTAGATGGTTGGATTTGTCCTGGACGACAGCTTTCTGGGATGTGACAAAAAGATAATGGGGCAAGGGAATTTAGGAAAAACATATGTTCAGTTTTTAACAAATGATAGACCTCAGCTCGACTGGGAAGAGTGAAAATGGGTGAGTCTGATAGAGTGGAGTGAGCTGTGCTTGGAGAACGGGCATGTTGGGAGTAATCATGTCATCAGGCAGAAGGAAGCAGGTTGGGAGGGGGCCGGGGGTCTGGGGAGTGGGTCTGGAGGTGATGGTGGAGGTTGGGGTGCAGTTTTGGTAGTCGTGGCACTAACCCTTCTTTGAGGGCTTCCCTGTAGGAGGGAGATACATTCAGGAATAATGGCCAAGGAAACATGCTGGAAACTCGCAGTTACTAATAAGTAAATGAAGTGAAAGCAGTGTTGGATCCTGGATGGCTTAGGGTCAAGGCTTCAGTGAGATGCCACGTTGCTGCCCTCTGAACCTCTCAGATGGCCCAACTTGGGAAACAGACTTGCCGAGGGAGAGCAGAGAGGTGTGCCACTGGCTAACTGTCCTCCCTCTCCTGGGGAGGGAACTGGGCCCAGTGAGTATTCTCGCAGTTGGCGAGCTGAGAAGAAGCAGGGAGTGAATGTTTGCTCCTTGATGGAGACAAGCAAAAATCGGCATGGTGGAAGGGGAGAGTTTTTTCGTTGTAATGACACAAATTGAGTAGCAAGGCCTCAGCTGTTGGTGAGCACTCAGACCACTGGATCTAGAAGTGGTGGGAGGAGGGAGTTTCTGCAGCTGTGTTATTTGTGGGGGACAGAGTGTCTGGCAGCAAGAGCCTGGTGGTCGTGGTGTGTGGTAAGCAACAGATTGTGATTCTTCCAGCTGAGCAGTTGGTGCATGTTGTTACCCTGTCTGTGTTGGTGTCTGTGTGTGCTGCGACCCCCCACCCGGCCATGTTTACTGCTTGGCCTCAGAGTCAAACAAATGGCATTAACTTATCTGCGGTCACATGGCTGACCAGTAGTAGACTCAGAGCTCCACTGCTGTCCTACTCCAGTTGAGTATGGGAAAATGTTTTATACAGATTGCTCAATATAGAAGCACTCAATTTATTTTGAATAACTTGGGGCTTTTGTGATAAATCTAACAGATGCTCGATAAAGAACGGGAAAACACAGAAAGTAATAAAAAGATGAGAACTACCCAAAGAACTATTATCGACATTTTTATTTTTCCTTTGACTTACTTGTTTTTTGTTTGCCTGTAATACTAGATATGCAGTTTTATATCTTGTTTTTCCTCTCAAATTATAAGCATTTTTTACAGGTTGTGTATCCCTTACTGAAATGCTTGGGACCAGAAGTGTTTTGGATTTCAGATTTTTTTAGATTTTGGAATTTTTGCATTACACAGGTTCAATATCCCTAATTCAAAAATCTGAAATTTGAAATGCCTGAAATAAGCATTTCCTTTGAGCATCATGTTGGCACTCAGAAAATTTCAGATTTTGAACTTTCAGATTAGGAATACTCAGCTTATATGTAGTTCCTCAGAAGCATTTTGAATGGCTGCGAATTGATACCTTATCTGGCTCTGTAATCTTTTGACTGTTTTTGTATTGTTGGGAATATAGGTAATTTTCTGGGTTTTTTCTTTTCCCCTAAAAATAAAGCTTTGACCATTCTCTTCCTAGAACATTTCCCAGATTTATGATTAATTGCTGCAGAGAGATTCTTTGGAATCAATTTACTGACTGAAAGAGTAAGATCCTCTTTAAGGATCCCTGACACACACTGTTTCTCTTACGAAGTTTATGTAAGTAGCAGTACACACTCACAGTGTTCCGACTAACCTGCTACCACAGGTTGACTAGCTTAGAGTATCAGCTTTAAAAATATTTGCTAATTTGACAGGTGAATTATTATTGCATTGGCTTAATTTTTATTTCCTTTATTAGCAAAATTTAGTGTCTTTAAGTGTAGCCATTTGTATATTTTGTGAGATCATCTGTCCTTTTTCAATATCTTTTTGTGTTTTTTCTTAGATTTTTAAGTGAAATATATTAATACTAACCACTTATCTTTTATGTTATTTTTCATTTAACTGTGATCTTTTTAATGAAATTTAAAAAGTTGTGTCTGTCAGTCTTTGTCTTTATGTTACTCTCTTTTCAGATTAGAAAGTAATTCCCAGATTCTTCATTAAATGTTGAGTATATTTTGGTAGCCATGTAGAAAATAATTAGGTTGGAGTCCTATGTCATTCCTTATATCAAAATTAGCTCTAGATGACTCAAAAATGTCAATGCTAGAAAGAAAACATGAAATTTATAATGTGTGTATGAAAAATTTTTCTAAGTATCACATGATACCTAGAAACCGTTAAAGAAAAACAAATTCGGATACTCAAAAAACAAATTGCTGCTTGATGTAAAAAGGAAAATACACTAAAAACAAAGTGAAGACAAAGTTGAAGTTCAGGGAAAAAGTACTTGCAATAAGTTCTTTTTTATAAAAACAAACTCCCTAAGAATCAATAAGATAATAAAGACTAATTAGTCCAAAGCAGGGGGAAATGGAAATAGTTATGAACAAATGGCACAGAGAACCTGAAATGTTAAGTGACATTTAAACATGCGAAAAAAGATGCTCATTATCAGAAATGTAAATGAAAACCTTGGATTTTTATTTGACCTGTAGAATATGCAAAGATCAGAAAAGTTGGCAGGTACTCTCTGGTGATGAACATAAATAAATAGGTAAAATTTCTACAGAAAGCTATTTGGCAAAACAGAATTTAAATGCAGATAGCCTTTGAATAGTTCCACTTCTAGTTATTTATCCCACAGGTGTATTCCCACTTATATGCAAAGATGAATGTTTAGGGATTC
>VBSM01003157.1:43312828-43348549 GCA_008086735.1 Cheirogaleus medius
CTCCATAGCCTGACAACTAAGACAGAGAAAACAATGTTAAACTAAATGAGTGAATGTGTGAAACTCTGGAATCCATATCTATAGGGAAATAATCCATTCATTGCTTACAGAATGTGTCCCATGGGTCAGTGCTGGTCCACAAATTGGTCTTCGCTGATCTGTAGTAGAACAGAAACTGAGTAGACACTGAGAGAACTTTTATAGCAATTTGATATTGCCACAACATTATCATTGTATTTACAAAAGTAACAATCCACAAGAAAATGAAGATTTAAAAGAAATAAACAAAAACAGATTCCTTACCACACCACAGAAGTTTGAGAAGAACCCATCTAGTCCATTTCCTCATTTTGCACATGAGCACACTAGGCTGACAGATCTGAAATGCCTTGCCAGGTCACACGGTTCTTCAGGGGACAGCTGGCTCCATGATTCAGGGCCTCCTCAACAGTCCATGCTTTGTGCTGTGTCATCTTGCTTTCTCAAAGGTCCAACCAGTAGAAATGTTTTCTTCACCACTAACGCTCCCCTCTCATCATCTTGGGTAGAAAATAATCATTATATTTGTTTTCTTTATCTCTCTATTTTGCTTTTTGTAAAAAGTTAATAGTATTGAATACTTCTACAGATAACTTACAGTCCTCTCTGAAGACTTCTAAGATATTAGAACACTTAAAAGAAGACAGCTCAGAAGCTTCAAGTCAAGAAGAAGGTAAATGTAGATTCACCAGAACAAGTCATTCTGCCTGATGTTGGCACCTGGATAGAACAGATTAAGGAGCTGAGAAACAGATGTACAGGGGATTAGAATGTGACAAGAGGTTGCATTACAAATAAATGGGGAACGAAAAGACTGTTCAATAAATGGTGTTGGCACAATTGACTTTCCATAGGAAAAATACATATAGTTAGATTCTTAATTGCATCATGTAGAAAAATTTCAAGTGAATAATAGTTTATATGTAAAATTTAAGCTTTTAAATGTTAATCTGTGAAGAGAAGCTTTTCTTGAAAAAGGCATAACATTACCACAGTAGAGATCTTACTAATCTAAATTAGAACTTACATGTGACAAAAGACATTGTACAGCTGGAAGATAATCCATAGACTGGGAGATGATGTTTGTTTGCAGGGTATTTGCAGATAAAAGACTATATCCAGACTATAGAAGGATCCTCCTAAAAACTCAATAAGAAAATCAGCCCAACAGAAATATGAGTGAAAGACATAAATATGTAATTCATAGAAGAAAAGACTTGAACGGCCACTAAACAGTTTGCAGCCTCAGAAAATGCAGATGAAAGCAGTGAGGTATCATTTCACACTTGTCAGATTGGCAAAACATTTTCATGTCCGACTTTATCAAGGATATAAAGCAACGGGAGCTCTCATGCACTGCCGATGGGGATATGAATTGGCACAACTATTTTGCAGAGAAATTTGGCACTGTGTGGTAAAGTTGGAGATAATTTTATGCTCTGTCCAGTGATTCTGCATCTGTGAAAATTGTACATGCACATGCCCAAGAGGGCAAGGGTAGGAGTCCTTGAGGTGGCATTGTTTATGAGAGCAAATACCAGGAAATTGCCTGAAGTTTCAAATGTTAGTAAAGTTATAAATAAATCATAGTGTATTTGTGCTAGGTGGCAATTAAAAGATATTTATAGTACAGTTGGCCCTCTGTTTATCTGTGGATTCCTCATGCATGGGTTTAACCAACTGGAAGTTGAAAATATTCAAGGGAAAGAAATTGATCCATACTGAACACGTACAGACCTTTTTTCCTTGTCATTATTCCCTAAACAATACAACAAATGTTCATGTAGCATTTACATTATATCAGGTATTGTAATAACCTAGAGATTATTTAAAGCATACAGGAGGATGTACGTAGGTTATATGCAAATACTGAGGGACAACTGTATGTTCAAACATGTAAGACCTGTATATGTTTATGAGCTCATATTATGGTGGTTAAAAGAAAAACGTGCACTAGAATGTTTCAACAAGTAAGGTACTAATTAACCTCTGTAGAGGGCAGGAGGTAAATGGATGGAGGAAGGCCTTCAGTCATAGCTGTGATACTTTGTTTCTTAAGAAAAAAAAAAAAAAAGCAAATATATAGTATATGTGCTGCAGAAGCGAGCACTGAAAAAAAAACACAAATATATAGAAGTCTGGGAAGTAGATGTATATGGGTGTTTGTTATAGTAATAGGTATGTTTTTTAAATATGCTAATCACTTCATGTTTTAATGGTTAAAAAGAGTTCTACCTAAAATTGAATGTTGTAGTTTTCTAGGGGTATGCTCATGTTAGACTTTTGGAGAAGACTGATTTGCCGTTAGGTGGAACACATTTGAGAGCATATTTTTAAGGTAGTTCAGTAAGTAGCTTATTGTGTCTTTGAAAAATTGCTTAAGATATTTTATGTTGAGAAATGCATAGAAGTGCTTCACGCAGTCTGTCACCACTGTTGTGATGACATAAATTAGTAGCAATTTTTGGATTTTTGCTGCAGCATTTAATACAACAAATTACTTTTTCCTCTACTCTAGATGTGTTGCAGCACACTGTAATCCACAAGAAACATACCGGGAAGAGTCCCATTGTGAAGTACGTATCTAATTTCTGAAACTTAAATCCCTTTGTACATTCTTAAATTGGTGTAACATTTAATTAAATGACTGGTGTATTTGGCTGTAATTCTTCCATTTTGCTATTTGCTGCTTATCTATCCCACCTTTTCTGTTTTTTTTTTTCCTCTCCTTTGTTGCTTTCTCTTGGGTTGTTTTTTTGTTTTTCTCTTCTTCTTGATAGTTTTGCATTGCCTTTCTATTCTGCTAGTGGTTATCCTAGAAATTACACATTTTGACCTATTAAAGTCTGATATTAATTTGTGCTTGTACATTCCCAGTTTGATGTTATTTTTCTCCTCCTGACTTACAAATCATAGCTGTCATGCATTTTAATTCTCTCTATATAATTTCAAGCCCCATGAAACCTTTTTCAATGTTCACTTAGATTTTACCATTCCCTTGCTCTCATTCTTTTCTGTGTCTTAGCATCCACCTAAGTACATTTTCCTTCTAACTGAAGAATATTTGAGTATTTCCTATAGTAACATCTGCCAGTGATGAATGCATTTAGCTTTTATCTGAAAAAAAAAAGTTTATTTTGCCTTCAATTTTGAAAGATACTTTGGCTGGGTATGGGATTGTAGGTTGGCAGTTACTTTCTGTTAGCTCTTTCAAACTATAGTTTCGCTGTCTTCTGGTCTAGTGCCTTTGGTCCCTTGCATCATATCCTCAGCTCACCTCGGGTTTCTCCTGCAGGACACATAAGTCATTTATGTGATTTCTGACTCACATCACATTAGTGTTGTTCCCTCTCAGGTATGTGCCACAAGACTTTCTACTTTCTGCCTCAGGGCCTTTGCTGATCCCACAGGAGGCTGCTTCATGTCCTTTGGGTAGATCATTCTGGGAGGGCCCAGCACCTTGGAGGCCGTGTTGCTTCTAACCTCAGCAGTGGATCATTCACTGGGGTCCTTTGCTGTTTCTGTCTACTCCCTTGCTCCTCCTTTTTGGGATCACCTCCAAGTAAACTGTCATTCCAGACTCTGTTTTTAAGGAGAACTCACACTTAAGATACCTGGCATCCATCATTTCACTCAATCTTACCATTGTTCTCTGAAGGTAATAGGCTTTTTCCCCCTGACTGCTTTTAAGTTTTTCTCATTGGTTTTCAGTAGTTTTCCCATGATACATTTTGTAGCTTTCTTTGGATGAATTCTGCTTCTTGAATCTATAGCTTGATATCTTTTGATTTTAGGAAACTCCTGCTATTATCTCCTCAAATATTTCCTCTGTGCTATTCTCTTGCTCCCTCTTCTAAGACTCCAAGTCCTCATATATTATTAGACTTTTCACTCTGTCCCACACGCCTTTTAAACTTTTTCCTATTTTCCATAGTTTTTCCTCTCAGTGCTTCAATCTTTTTTCTTCTGATCACATGTTTTCTTTGCTGATTTTCTTCATGTTTCCCTTTCACTGATTTTCTTCACCTATTTCTCGTACATTGAGTTCTTAATATTAGTTTATTTTACAGCTCTAGAATTTAAGGTTTTTTTTTTAAACATTGTTCTGTACTCTTCCAAAATTTTCAGTCCTGTACTCATTGCGTATGTTAAGCACTGTCATCTGAAAGTCCATGTCCAGTAACTTCATCACCTGGATTCTCTTTTGGCCTGTTTCTGTTTCTTTTGGTTTCAGTCGCATTATTCTGTCCCTTCATGCACCTAAATATACATAGTACTTAACACAGCAATTCTTTCAAGATACAGGGTTATATAAGCATCTATTCCTAGCTGTAAGTGGTGCAGAATAATCACCAGAGTGTAGAGTCTAAAGGCGGAGTGTACAGTTGTTATTGCTCTTCTTAGAGATGATAAATGATATTAATGATAAAATAGATGTGTTCTGGATTATTTCTCATAGTATACTTTTTTCCTTAGACCTATCACTACACATTCTATGAAAAAACTAATATACTGAAGAAAGAGTCACTGTAGCTTCTTCATTGAAATGATATAGCAGGTTAGATTATTTAGGGTAGATTTTCATACTTTCATAAACTTTTCTTTTGATAGCACTGTTGGTACAAGTTGTTCTCCATTGGACGGGCTTAACATGCAATATTCTGAACAGAATGGAATTGTGGATTGGAGGAAACAAAGCTGCACCACCATTCAGCACCCAGAGCACTGTGTGACCTTAGCTGACCAGGTATATGGGGGTTTTGTTTTGTTTTGGTGCCATATAGTTAAGTCCTTGCAATGTATTTACAAAATTGAGTTCTATAAGCATTCAGTGAGATAGTACATCTGATAAGAAGAAATGAAGGAATATTTAAGTGTTAGACATTATACTTAACTGGTATTTTTGACCTAAGCTCTTCTGAGACCTAAAAAAGTATATTTAGATTACTTTTATTGTTCATGTAAAATTAGTACACCTTTTTATGACACCTAAACTGTTTATTCTAACAAGTGGATGTTCAATTGTTATGCCAAAATTTTTTGGTTTTAAAAGAATTATTCACATTTCAATCACTGTCTTGCTATTTATTATATAACTTTTCAAACTGCCTTTTCTTCATAAGTAGTTGGGCCAATTTACTGGCACTTCAGAATGTGATTAGGGAATATTTGCTTTCTTAGGAATTGGGTGTGATCATAGAATAGAATGCTGTCAAGTGTGTTTAGTGTAATATGGCATCACAGATATGGGAGGAAGTACGTGTGTTTGTGTGTGTGTGTATATGTTGCAAATATGGAATGACCCTTCTATCTAGAAAATTGATTTGTTAACCTGATTATATCTTTGGCCACAACTCAGATCAAAATGTTAACTCTTCATGGAATGTATTTTTATACACTAAAGCATATTTTGAGATATTGTAAATTATTTCTGTTGTACTTACTTAATGACCTATTTTCAAAGCCCATCTGATTCTACTTTCCCACCTACACCCTTTTTTCTTGGAGTTGACAAAATTGTGTGTTGTCAGTTTTATCAAACTGAACTGTAAGAGAATACTATCATAGTTAACCTGTAGCAAATACTAGTCACCTGACTATGTTTTATTTTATAGTCAGAGAAAAGAATTCAGGTCCATTTTAAAAATAGAAAACAGATATTTTTTCTCATGATTAATACAATAGTAAGTATTTATCACCAATTATGTAAATTTTAGTGGTTCAGGTAGGTGAATTCAAAAATAAGTAGGAAATCAAAATTTGTTAGAATATACAACTGGAAATATATCATTTTAAAGTTTGTTACCAGAATAAAAGGATACCTACATCAGTATGGTTTACCTATTGTCTGTTTGATTTGTCTTTTAATTTTTTCCACTAGCATTCTGCTGAAAAACGGAGCTTATCTTCATTAAATAAGAAGAAAGGAAAGACAAATATAGAGAAGTAGGTTCAATTTAATGTTTCCAGTAATAGAAATTGGTAAGAAATGACAGCATGTAGCATTTGATTATGGACATATTTAGTTTATATGGTATGAATAGTATTTTTTTCATTTGTACTTTATGCTTTTAATTCTGGGCTTTTTTAGTTCAAAATATTAACATATACAGATGATAAAAATAAAGCTGTTGTCCAATACTATATTCAGTTTGGTGAGTCAAAACTCTCACAACACTAAAGGGCAAATCTTATATTTAGATTATTTCTTACTAAAATTTCCCTTTTTAATTTATATATATATTTTAATTTTTTTAATTTCAGCATATTACGGGGCTATAAATATTTAGGTTACATATATTGCCTTTGCTAAAATTTCTTTTTAATTACAAAAAAATGTTGAGGGGAATTTTAGCAATACTGTACTTAATGTGTTTGGTAGGTAACCTTATTTAAAATGATACTATGTATGTTTGGTTTAGGGAGAAAATTAAGAAAACTGACAACAGATTGAATAGTAGAGTAAATGGTATTAGACTCTCCGCTCCTCAGCATGCCCATGGTGGTACTGTGAAAGGTAAGAAAGTTTATTTTTCTTTCAATTACCCATCACCTAAATATATTCAGCATGATACTTATATTAATAGATATTGAGCTATCGTGTCAAATCCTAATGTTAGAATTTTACCTTGCATTGATGTGTACAACAGTTTCCAAATTAAAATAATTCTGGAATCAATAATTAAGGAATATAAATCAGCCATGGAGATAAACATTCCCTCTGCTTCAGTCATATTTACCCACCTTTTTTTTCCTCTGGTGGCAGCAGTCTCCCAACTTACTTCCTTCTCAAGCCAGTCCCTATTCCAGAGCAGGCAGGTCCTGTGGTCATGGGTGGTCTTTTCTACAGCTTTACAGGACACCCTCATGAAGTCTGGACATGTTTTTATGGAAAGTCATGCTTTAGAATATTGTTGACCTTTTCAAGATTTAAGAACTGTCCTCTGAGAAATTTTATGGGGCTTTAGGAGAATTCTGATCCTCAGATTTTTTTTTTCTATTTTTTTACTAGAGACAAGGTCTCACTCTTGCTCAGGCTGGTCTCAAACTCCTGAGCTCAAGCGATCTCCCGCCTTGTCTTCTCAGAGTGCTAGGATTACAGGATTGAGCCACCATGCCCAGCCCCTCAGGTTTTTGTTATACTGCATTTATGTGGGTTCCATTTGCCCACCATTATTTTAAGGTTCCTTTATTTTTAGGTTCAAGGTTCAATGAACTGAGAAGTGCCCCTTTTGCAGGTCCATTGGTTACTTTTCTGTATTTTGGTAACCTTTACTATTAATAGTAAAGATTAAAAAAGAATGAAAACCCACAGACCTCTAGGGGAATGTTCGTGCGGGCCCCTGACACATTTATTGAGTAGTCCACAAATATCATTATTTTAACTTAAATTTTATTCTAATATTAGTACATTCAGTTGTGATGTAATATAAATAATCAAAATGTTTCTTAAATGTAGTATATTTTTATACGAGATATTTGTGTAGAGAGACTGAATAGTCATGAAAGAAAAACAATTACCTTTTGGATCTAAAATCATCTGGCCAACTCATTGAATCAGCTGAACTGGGGGGAAAAATGACCTGAGAAAAACCCATCTCATGTATATAAGGATTTAATTCCAGGAGGATTTTGTAACACTTTTCCATCTTTGAGGTCCTCTGTGGTGATGGCAGCTAAACAGATGAAGAAAAAGCTAAATAAGGAAGACAAAAGTTTCTGTTGGTGGACAGTTGGAAATTGCTTCCGCCAGGTCTCCATATATCTGTTGCTGTCATTTTTTTTTTTTAAGACACAAGGTCTCTGTGGCTCAGGCTGGAGTGCAGTCGTAGCCCAATCGTAGCTCACTGTAGCCTCAAACTCCTGGGCTCAAGTGATCCTTCTGCCTCAGCCTCCTGAGTAGCTGGGACTACAGCTACTCAGGTGCACACCACCATGCCTGGCTAATTTTTCTATTTTTTGTAGAAACAGGGTTTTGCTATGTAGCTCAGGCTGATCTTGAACTCCTGGCCTCAAGTGATCCTCCTACCTCAGCCTCCCAGAGTGCTGGGATTACAAGCATGAGCCACCACACCTGGTTTGCTACTGTATTTGTCTCCTAAAGTACATACTTGATTGGGTCATTTTCCTGACGACATTCCTAGCAGGTATATACCACCCTCCACAAGATCATTCTGGCTCTTGTCTCACATGGTTTAGGAACTACTGCTTGCAAAAGAAGTTTGTTACTATTCTTTCCCGTTTTAGCCTCATTTCTAGAGAAGCACATGGACTTTGATCAGATAGCTGTGGTTTGAATCTTTGTTAAACCTTACTTTGTCCTTTATGTGTCGCTGATTCATATATATTTACATTTGCAGTGTGTAACTATGAGTAAAATATATTGTGACATTTCTTTGATGTCACATGTTGCTCAGATATATGCCAATTCTAACTTTTAAAAAACCATCTGTTTATTAATCTTCCTTTGAAATATTAAGGTACCAAGAACAAACGGCTTTTTATTCAGTAAACACAAGACATGTTTAAGGTTTTTTTTTCCCTCTTAGCAGCTCATATAAAATGTAGATACTATATTGAAGCTGAAAATACTGAGTCCTTCTGATTAGTAGGTTGTTTGGATTTTTAAATAGTGCATTCTAGCCTAAGCTGCTATGTATTATTATTTACTTTTAATTTTTTTTAATTTATTATTGATTTTAAATTTTAACTTCTATTTTGAGCGATAATACATTCCTGTAGCTCAAAATTCTAAAAGGGAACAAAGTCATCATCCCTCACTGCCTCCCTCTCTGTGTTATCTCCTCCCAGGAAGCAATCAGTGCCTTTACTCATCTGTATTCTTTGCAGTGTATTTTCTTTTAAAACCCAAGTTTTTTGTCTCTCTTCTCAAGAGACGTGTGCATTACCTCATGTATTTAATAGATCACTGAGATTGCTCACTGTTCCAGGTTATCACTCAGGGTTTCTTCCAGCCCACTCTTCTGTTGCTGATTGTGACACCAAAAAGTTTGGGGGAAATGAGGTGATTGACCTCTCGGCATGTTTTAAAACATTTAGGATGATTTAAAGGTCTCCAGCTTCTTTTCATATTTCAGATGATAGATGTAGTTCTGTTACCTGTGATTTATCTAAACAGTTCTTAACTGTTACTGACTTCTGTTGTTTATAATTACCAATAACCAATATTTTTATTGATAAAATAGTGGCTTAGGTCTTTGTTTTTGTCTTAATTATGTGCAAGACCTCCTATCACTTGAGACATGACAAAAATTTTTTAAGTTTGCATTTCTTTTTAAAAGGACAATTTGTGAAGTCTCCTTTGGCATAATTGTTTCACCCTCACCATCTGCACCTGAATCAGATCATGTTATTTCTAAGCATGAAGTTCTTACCCTACACAGTTCTGAAGTAGCTTCTGAATCATCAAAAAGATTACATTTAGTGTAGATTTAGATTTATGTATTTAGTTCTTTGAAAGCTGCAATTTAATATATGGCAGTTTGGTGATTAGAATATCTACTAGCTAGTATAATGTAAAGAAAATAGTTTTGTAAATTATGCCACTTGGAGAGAGAGCTGCTTTTTTTTTCCTTCATCGTATTCTGAAACTTACTGTTTGAAGTTTCAAAGACCCCCACTGCAGTTTCCCTGCCTGAGTTTTGGTGAACACTGCCCCGGTGGTTCCTTTTTAGTCCATCATTTCTGCTTTGAGAAGAATATCCTGTTGAACTTTGGATTCTTTTAATCCTTGGATTGTTCATTTCATCAACCATCATATGCTGGTTGAAATATTTATATTCAGGATTTCTGTATGTGCTACAGTTATATTAGCTCAATTTAATGTCAAATTGTTTGGCTACTGCGGCACATTAGCTTGTCTTCAAACAGTCGTTTGTGTTGACTTGCATCCCTCTCTTTGGACATGTTGTGACTGGTAATTGAGAAGCCTATTGCTTTGTAAGTATACTCCAGATTACTTTTCTGTAAAATTATTACTTGCCCTTGTAACTCCTCTGTCACTTTCCTTATACCCTCATGAGATTTTGTGCAGTTTTCCCTTGGTAGTTTGACATATAATTTATCACCCAAAAGGAATTAGTAACATCTGCATTTCTTAATGACTTTATTTTTCTTCAATATTCAACCAACTTTTGAGTGGCTGGGCTAATCTAGGTCATCTTTAACAATCTTAACACTGTTATAAATTTATCCACCAAAAGACACAGGTTAGTCAACTGAATTGCTCATTACACAAATCATGTCTTTTTTCTTACACAAGTAATTAATCATGATTACCTTTTATTGGTTCTACCAGATTGCCATGGAAATGATTCACTTATCTATAGTTTTTAGGCACCCTCTGGAATCCCTTATGCGGGGATTTGTACACTAAATGTGTACTGGATGGATACTTGCTGAGAGGCAGAAGCTGTGCCAGCCACCGGGTTTACAGAAGTGAATAGAGCAGTTCCCTAAGTCTGGGCCAGTATGGGAATGTCCAGTACTAGATATAGCAGTAGTCCTTATGTGCTCAG
This sequence comes from Cheirogaleus medius, assembly GCA_008086735.1. Lineage (NCBI taxonomy): Eukaryota > Metazoa > Chordata > Mammalia > Primates > Cheirogaleidae > Cheirogaleus > Cheirogaleus medius. The sequence goes on from VBSM01003157.1 coordinate 43,323,406, forward strand.
CACAGATAGCTAGTGGATTATACTGGGGACAACACCTCAGGGTGTCGGTGTGGCCTTTGGGCAGAACTCCAGGGACTACTCAGTCTATGAGATGGGAAGAATTTGATTCTTCTTAATAGTCAAGCCAAGTAATTTTAACTGAATAGGCATGTTGGCAGTCCATTCTATTCATGAGTTCTCTTAAAGAATGAATTTTTCAGTAAGCTCTGAGATGTTAAAATATTAATATCTAGACTTAGTGCCTCAAAGTAATATTATTGGACAGACCCTTCAAAAAACCTTAACTCTTTTTTGAAGTCAGTAAGATTGACTTGTTCTTTTGTGCCTTTTGCTTTAAGAGTATACTTATTAATTATTTTCAATTAAAATTGTAATTAATGAATATTCATCTAGATCAAAGACAGCTTTTTAGATGGTTGTAGGAAACTGGAAAAAAATTATAGCTACAACTAATTTCTAATGGTTCAATTTAGAAATTACTTAAGATTTTTTTTAAATAGAGTTGTTATTTTTAGATGTGAATTTGGACATTGGATCTGGACATGACACATGTGGAGAAACATCTTCAGAGAGTTACAGTTCTCCGTCTAGTCCACGACATCATGGAAGAGAAAGTTTTGAAAGTGAAGAAGAAAAAGACAGAGGTTTGCTCTTTGGAGAGGGTAGAGGGAGAGGTGGGGAGGAGGTGGTGGAGGGAATGTCGTCTCTTCAAATCAGAGCCAAACAAGGAATTTTATGTTCCTATAGATTCCATTACTGACTATAAATTTAATTGGTATAAAGGATATCATATAGACCATTGCCTTAGCAATTCCTACCAATGTTGACTTTATAAGCTTATTTCACTGCATATAAAATTAAATAGAAGGAAGACAGGATCCTAACATAATACAGAGTTAGTATAGAAACATTGAAAATGTGTGTGTTGTTAGATGTATATGTATGTTTATACTTTTTATATCTTCTTGATTGATCCTTTTATCATTGTAAGATACTTTCTTTGTGTCTAGTAACAAGTTTTGTCTTAAAGTCCATTTTGTCTAGTAGTAATATAGTCATTCCAGCTGTTTTGCTTGTGCCGTACTTCATTTTCTATCCTTTTACCTTAGACCTATTTGTGTATCTAAAGTGTATCTCTTCTAAGCCACATGTAGTTTAGGATATGTTTTTTAATCCATTCTGCTGACCTCTGCCGTTTGCCCATTTATATGTAATGTAATTACTGATAAGGTAGAATTTACACCTGCCATTTTGTTGCCTTCTGTATGTATCATATTATGTCTTCAATTCTTACTTGCACAGAGGCTTAAGGTCAGCCAGCATTGAGAGCTTAGGGCCTTCTCAGTCTTCCCTGGGAATGCACACAGCCAAGGAAAGATCATAGCCTTCGGGATTCCCAGGAATGTACCGAAGCTTTTCAGATCCCCCTGTGGACATCTCATTCCCCAGTTTTTCATTTTGTGTTTTGGTCAGCCTCTTTTAGCCCCAACTGGTAATACTGTCTCAGGCAGCCTCGTTGTTAAACAGTTGTCACTGATTAATTATGACAAATGTCCTTTGGGTAAGAGGCTATAACACAGTGAGCCCAAGCTGCCAGACTGGTCAAATAGAACATGAAAGTTCTTTGGTGATGGAGCTTTGGGGGAACTCCAAACCTTTATTTCTTCTAGTGGCTGCTAGGCTGCTGATTTTCATAGCTACCAAGTGGTTGAGGGGCTGCTAGCTTCCAGGGCGACTTCAGAGCTAGAGAAAGAAGGAATGGGAATATGGCAAGGGAAAAACACCATGAGGCTTTCTGTTCTTACAGATGTAGTTGTTTTTCTTAAATAAACACTCCTCAGACTGCTGTAAGCCTTTAGTTAATTTCCAGAGTTCTTAAAAAGTTAATTTTGACAGTTTTTGATAGGGTTCTCATTGCTTTTGTGGAGGAGTAAATTATTAGAGGTCCTTATTCCACCATTCTGATCTGAAGTGAGATCTCCTTGAAAATGTATGTGTTGACCGAGGATGTCGTTCTTTGCACATAGTAACAACATCTGACTAATAACACTTGGTTATAAGGTGTACCCAGGCTGGTGGGCAGTATCAAGTGATTTCTCTTGGGCCACCTACAGTTCGCTGGAGATTTTTAGACCCCATCATTTTGGCCACATGCAGTTTCTTCCTGGGCAATCTGCAGCTCTCTGGGACCTTAGCTTCTATATTACCGGGCCCTGTCTCAGGGAGCCAGGCAATAGTCTTGCTGCATCACAGACAGTTAAAGTCAGTCTTTACTTTGCAGTTATTTTGTAGTCATACCAAATATAGCATGCAGTGACTCTACCACTAGTTCTAATCTGAGGCAATGCTGCATTTCTGCTCTGCGGTTTTCCTCATGAAAGGAAAAAATGAAAGTAGCTTCACATAACTACTATGAAGCTTAAATGAGAGAATTTTTATGCCTTACCCAGAATAGACAAGCTTTGAGTATGTTTCATTGCACATGTTATACGTAATTCTGTAGAATGTACAGGAGATTCCGTGGCTCTTCAGCTCACACTGCAGACTTGGCCTGGTGGTTATGGTGGTAACTGTAGCACCCTTTTCTGTCATCAGCGGCATTCAGTGGCCTGTATGGAGGAGCTTGCCCTTTTTCAAATAGGCTCAGTTATTAAGTGACAAAATGAGTCTTCCCTAAATGAAAGAAGCACTTGGGGCTCTCTCAAACCAGGGAAATATCCCTTATGATAGAGAACTTCGATCATTTTTAGAATTCAGAGTGGATGAAAAGGCCACTTTGAAAAGCACGTGGCTGGCTTTGCTGCTGTTCTGGGTGGGATGTGCTGGTGTTCTGTTTGGGACTCAATGCTTTCTGAAGTCAGTGCAAAAAAAGGGCAAGAGCTGTCTGATCCTGTCTGGGTGAGTCCTTCCAGTGCTCAGAAAACCGTTTGGGACCATTGAAAATTGTGGGGCCATTTACTTTGACTTGAGATTTAAACAAAGCCTAATTTATGTAGAAATGTAACTGACCATCTGAAAACGTTTCAGCTTCTTTAAACTTATATTTTTTAAATTTTTTAAAAAAATTTTTAACAGGCCGCTCAAGCAGAAGCTTCTTTTAAACTTATGTTAATATTTTAAACTATGTTAATATTTTTATCTTTAACTCTGCACTGGTGTTATGGTATAGATAGAATGCCTTAAACAAGTTATTGCTTTTTGGAGATACTTTTTATTTTTCAAATATTTTTTTAATAAGAAATACCCCAATTATTAATCCATATGGGGAAGTTTATGCTAGAACCATTCACTCATTAATTAAATATCTTCTAATATAAAATAATATAGTCGAATTAATAACACTGGCGTTCTGTGTCAGTAACTATATTTCATTTCACCGTTCTTCAGGAAGACTAATTTCTTTTTAGTATTCTGTTTCAAAAATTTGTAACATCTTAAAGTGAATGTAACCAGTTCTTACATTAGTTAAATACAAATATTTTAAGTACCTAGGGCAATTCAGCATATATTTTTGAGCAGGAAAATTTTAAATATAGGCACCACATTTAATTGAATGATCTGTGTACACATCAATGCAGTATCTGGGTTTATGATGTTTAAATGTTGTGAATTAGATTTTATCTTTTGCCCCCTTTATACCAAAAAGTCAGGACATCCAGGGGAAGGCTTGTTTGAAGTTATTTCTGTATACAAGCATAAGAATGATGCAGTAGTAGAAACAGGCCAGTGGCTCACACCTGTAATCCCAGTGACTCAGAGACTAAGGCAGGAGGATCACCAACACCAGGAATTTGAACCAGCCTGGGCAACACAGACCTCATCTCTACACAAAATTTAAAAATTATCTGGGCATTCTGGTGTGCGCCTGTAGTCTCAACTACGTGGGAGGCTGAGGCCAGAGGAACGCTTTAGTTTTAGGAGTTTGGGGCTGTAGTGAGTTTATGATTATGCCACTGTACTCCAGCCTAGGTGACAGAGTGAGGCCCTGTCTCTTTAAGGGGTGGGGGGAGATGCTATAGTAGAAATAAATGTACCATTTTGCTGTTTTGATTTTAGAGAAATGGCAACACTCTCATATTTCCTGCTTCTTGTATTCTAGCATATTTCATGATTAGTAGATGCTTTAAATTTTCTTTCCCCCATTGAAATACTTAGTAATAAGAATATTTATTTCATTCTAAGAAACTCTTTTCCATTCCCTACCTTTAGATATTTGAGTAAATATTGTCTTGATTGAGCTCTTTAAATTATGTCATTTATCTGAGATAAATTGAAGACCTTGGGTTTGGCAGTGCAGAATCTAAAGTAGATTGCCTAAAATTGATTAAGGTTGAAAGTAATACTTTTCTCAGTAATAATAAGATAGTATTAAATAAATCTCTGTTTTTATACTGTGCTTTACTCAGTCTCCAAATAACCTTTTGTTTTGTTTTTTTTGTTTATATCCTCATATTTTTTTTTTAAATAAAGCATGTATGTAATGATGATCCACAAAAAGCTAGAAGTTAAAAGGTGGTCAGCTTGGACAGTTAGGAAACACAATGGGGGACACCTTCGAAGCTTCACAGTTAATTTTAGATTTACTTAAATTTTACTTCTAGCAAGAAAGATGGGAGTTATGCTTGTGTTAATGCCTATATTTGTGTGTTTTCTTTAGACACAGACAGCAATTCTGAGGATTCTGGGAATCCATCAACAACTAGGTTTACAAGTTATGGTTCTGTCAACCAGACTGTCACTGTCAAGCCACCTGTTCAAATTGCTTCACTAGGAAATGAGAGCGGAAGCCTTTTAGATGATCCCTTAAACTCACCCAAGTATCAGCATATTTCTTTTATGCCAACTTTACACTGTGTCATGCACAATGGTGCCCAGAAGTCTGAAGTTGTCGTTCCTACACCCAAATCTGCTGATGGTAAAACAATAGGGATGCTTGTTCCTAGTCCTGTTGATATCTCTGCAATAAGGGAGTCCACAAATTCAACCCCTGTTGGAATACTAGGGCCAACAGCTTCTACTGGAGAATCAGAAAAGCACCTTGAATTACTGGCTTCCCCTTTACCTATTCCGTCAACCTTCCTTCCACATAGTAGTACTCCTGCTTTGCACCTGACGTTGCAGAGGCTGAAATTGCCACCACCACAGGGATCTTCGGAGAGTTGCACAGTTAACATCCCACAACAACCTACTGGAAGTCTGAACATCGGGTCACCAAACACTGCCTTTATTCCTGTCCATAACCCAGGTAGTTTTCCAGGATCTCCTGTTGCTACCACGGACCCCATCACAAAATCTGCATCTCAAGTGGTAGGACTAAATCAAATGGTGCCTCAAATTGAGGGAAACACTGGGACAGTCCCTCAGCCTACCAATGTGAAGGTAGTTCTTCCAGCAGCTGGCCTCTCAGCCGCACAGCCACCAGCTTCCTACACCTTACCAGGCTCCCCCCTTGCCGCCAGCGTGTTACCCAGCCAGAACTCCAGTGTGCTCAACGCGGCAGCACCTTCTCCCCAGCCGGCGAGCGCGGGCCTCAGCCAGGCCCAGGCTACTGTTCCTCCTGCAGTTCCTACCCACACCCCAGGCCCTGCCCCAAGCCCGAGCCCTGCTTTGACACACAGTACTGCGCAGAGTGACAGCACATCTTACATCAGTGCTGTAGGGAACACAAACGCTAACGGGACGGTAGTGCCACCGCAGCAAATGGGCTCAGGTCCTTGTGGTTCTTGCGGGCGAAGGTGCAGCTGTGGGACCAATGGAAACCTTCAGCTAAACAGTTACTATTATCCTAATCCAGTGCCCGGACCAATGTACCGAGTCCCGTTCTTTACTCTGCCATCCATTTGCAATGGCAGCTACCTCAACCAAGCACATCAGAGCAATGGAAACCAACTTCCTTTTTTTCTGCCTCAGACTCCATATGCAAATGGACTGGTCCATGACCCAGTCATGGGGAGCCAGGCCAGCTATGGCCTGCAGCAGATGACAGGGTTCGGGAGATTCTATCCTGTATACCCAGCACCTAACGTAGTTGCCAACACCAGTGGTTCGGGGCCCAAGAAGAATGGGAATGTCTCGTGTTACAATTGTGGTGTCAGCGGACACTATGCACAGGACTGTAAGCAGTCATCCATGGAGGCCAATCAACAAGGTAATCACAATAACTCCCAGAGGACTTGTTTTTGAGTTCACCCGTTTCTCCTTCTTTTCCTTACTGATCATGGGATTCTGTTGTAGCAGAAAGATCTGTTTGTGTGTTCATTTATGGATATTCTGTTTTCAGTGACAAATCATAAAATACAACCAGAAAACCTAGTGTAGACTCAGGTCACACAGAGCGCAAGGAATTTCAGAGGAATTCAGTTTCCAATTAAGGAATAAACTCCACAAGCACTTTTCGAGGAATGTTATGGGAATTTGCGTTATTGTAATGTTAAATCTCTTGCTTACAGCACTTTCTTTTTTAAAGCTACAATCCTGTTTCATAGAGTAAGCAAAATTTTTAAATACTGAAAAAGTAGGAAGTAATTCAGGCATCCTGACATGTAAGGTTTCTAGTAACTATTTAGTATATCTACATAACCAGCTGGCCTCACGCGTACGCCCCCTGCTATACTTTTCCTTCCCAGCAAATGTTAAAAAAAAAAAAAAAATCCAAGATTCTGTTGCATTTTACAGGAACAAAATAATTCAGCACTGATTTGGCAATAGGGGAATTTGAATTAAGTTTAATATTACTACCATCAGAAAGAAGGTGCTCACACACAGGTGTGAGTAAGATACCAAATTCACTGTCGACCTCTAACTGTTGTCTTTCACTTGCATTTGGCCTTTGTCATTTTGCCAAATCTTACCCAGGAGAAAAAAAAAAGTCTTGAATTGGGAGTACATTTACTTGGCATTCTTAAAGGAAGATCAAGTTCGATAGCTTTAGATTGAACTTAAAGCACAAACTTCGTGTTACTTTTTTGAAGTATTTGAGTGACCGTTTTGAGTGATACTAGTGCTGAAGGTGCCTTGTGAAGAGCATGCCCATTTGCTATCTTGTAGTAGTGGTTTGTGATGACGTTTCCTTGTAAGCGGTGACTTAGCAGTTCTGTCTTTCCCGTTTTAGGCACTTACAGACTGAGATACGCACCTCCCCTCCCCCCTTCTAACGATACGTTGGATTCTGCAGACTGAGACAAGTAAAGCTTGCCTACTTAATACACTCAAGTGTTGGGGAGTCATGGGGTGTGGAGGGGAGGAAAGGAAAGGTATTTTGTTTGTTTCTTTGTCTATACATTTCCTAGATTTCTATGCAGTTGGGATTTTTCATTTCTCTGTACCAATGTCCAAAACAAGAAAGAATGCAATGCTTTTGAGCCTCTGGTCTCCTGGTTCAACAACAGGCTTATATGTGTGATACATGTAATTTAAACTTCCAGACAAACTATCAAAAGGAAAATGTTGATGCGTGCTTTTTTTTACACTGAATACTTGCTGTGTGCAATGTTTACTGAATCTTTAAAACTGTGTATTTGACCATTTTTACAACACTGGTGACAGTCATATGGTTTTGAAAAAAAGAAACTTTGCTTCTTCCCCAGCTTTTCTCACTTCCACCCTAAACTACACCTTTCTCCCCACCACCCTCACTCTTTTCCTAGCCTGCGGCAGGAGTGGCCAGCAGTGTTCTTGTCCACACTTCTGTAAACTGCTCTGCATATAAACCAAGGGCAAAAAGTTTCACCTTAATCTTATGGGAGAACTCAAACTCCCAAAGTAGTGTGTATATATGTAATAAACAGCGTCACGTAAATGCATATATGCAGTGCTTGTTGTCCAAATAAAAATGAAAATAAGTGGAAGAGAGAGGAAGAAGTCAAACCATATGAAACTGAAAAAATAGGATGTATTAAATGGACAAAAAGCTTTTTCTTAAAAAAAAAAAAACTTTTTACTTATATCATACTTTTTTAGCCTGTTGCTTCAGAGAGACACAAAGTGAACACACTGGTGTGAATGTTGTTCTCTGTGTGCTTGTGTTTGTAATGAAAGTCCACAGCCAATTTTACTTGTCGTCTACCACCGTGTTGTGCTCAAAGAGACACTACTTGAGTAAAGATTTCTTCCTTTCCTATACGAACTGTTACAGTGTTACATTGTGTTTAAATTGTGTATGGTTTATTGCAATCTGATCAGAAGCTATGGGTTTCTACAAAAAGTCAGGTATCTGTTCCCTAACCTGTCTCTCGTAACAAAGTCACTTTTATAACAGTTTACCACTATGCTTGATTATAATGTGAAAGACTGAATTCTGAGTGTGTTAAGATGGTATTAATCATGTCAGTGTCATGTCACTAAGTTTAATGCTGCTGTTTTAAAAAAAAAAAAAAGTTTTTTTAAAAGCCAATCTATGTACTAAATTGCTTCCAGGTAATTTTTGATTTCCTAAAGTGCACTGAGGTTATCTGGAAGACTGGGTGTATTTTTTGGTGACTGCTGCATTCAACAGCGATGAACAACTACCACTGTATAGTCATAGGTCTACGGGGTTGGGGGTTTTGTTTTTCCATTCCTCAGTACAGAGCAGAAATGATAGATTTTTGTTGTGTGGGGTAATGTTGGTATGCAGCAGAGGAACTTAAATATTCGGTCTTGGTTCAGAAGCCTAACAGATTGCTAGACAAAAGAAAAAACTTGAAGAAAAAAGAAGCTTAATGCTTCATAAGTAGCATTTATATTTATAGCACCAATGTACATTTTGAAACTTTCAAGGGTGGGAGATATGGGGAAGGGGAAGGGGTGGGCGTGAAGGGGTAGATGAAAGCTTTAATTTAGAAAGAAAAAAAGTTTGAGTAAAGGAAATTATTTTGATTAAATATATTTTATTTGATCTGGGTATTTTTGGACCACATTATTAAATTAATTGTTAAGCTGCAGTTGAGTTGTTCAAGTGAGAGTTTTGATAAGCCACGTATGGACCGCATTGTGAATCACTTGCCAGTTGTACTTTATGGAGCTTATTTTATGATTTAAAATACTGTACTGTACACAGGAGGTATGTTACCTTCTCTTTATTTGTATGTTTACCATATACTTTGATATTTGAAATGTTATGTACTGGAAAGGCCACTTATATTTCTAGAACAGATTGGATTTTATGCAACCTTTTTTCCTTGAATTAACAGCAATAAAAAAATGAAAAACAGCTTAAGAATTGTGCCTTATTGCAAAGTTTGTGAAAGTGAAAGGACATCATACATGGTGATCTTTTTTTAAAAAGATTCAACCCATTTCCCTTTAATGTGGGCAGTGAATCCCAACGTTACTCACCAGCGGGATGTTCTTCCTTTGTTCCCCAAACGACCTGACTGCATAGGTCATCCGTGTGACCACTAGAGGGGGCCCTGCACGTCAGTGTGTTGAGCACACTGTATGCGGGAGGCTGTGCTATAAACAAGCGGAGTCCTTGTCAACCTAGATCGTGTTTCTGGTGTAGGCCACCCCCACCAAAAGTGGAAAGAACCTAATTTCTTAAGCTTGTTAATATGATTTTGTTAGCCAGGCACTTATCTCAGTACAATTTCAACTGTCTTTTATTTCATTATAGATTCTCTTCTGTAATCCAGTCTCAAGTGAGAATTTTTACACAATAATTTATAAGAGGCTGTTGGGAGGCCCATGTGCCCATGTCCTTCCCGTAGTCCTGACACAGTCCTGGACAAAGGGGCCCGAGCCCTCAGGCACTGAGTTACTGTCTGGAGCCATCTAGCGAATGTTCCCTGTGTGTACAGCTGGGCAGTGAGTTGGAAATAGATATAGATTCCCTGAGTGTTTACAGGCATCAACTTTCTTTTTCGACAGCAAATGTACACCTGTATGTAGTGTGTATAAGTCATGAGCCCAACTTCAAATTAACTAGAGTGTCTCCAGTGTCATTACCTATGTTCCTTACCTGTCCCATCTCCCTCCTTCCACCACTACACCAAGGTTACCACAACTCAAATGTTGCATTATTCCTTTGCTTTTTTTTCTCACATCCCTTCTATAAATATATCGTTTATTTTGCTTTTCCTGAGCTGTATAAAAAGGGTATCTTTTAGTACCTAGTATTCTGTGACTGGCTCTGCTCCTCCAATTTTATAGACATACAGTTTTCAGTTTTGCTAATTTATAGTAATCAAATTGGGGAAGAACATAGATAAATAATTTATCCATTCTGTCAATGGACATTTGGATGATTTTCATTTTTTTGGCTGCTACAAACAAGGCTGCTAGGAACATTTTTGTACCAGTCTCTTGATTTGTGTGTGCGAAAGTTCTCTCAGGTATTACTCTTGGGGTGCAATTGCTGGGTTGTAAGACACGTGCATACTTAGTTTTCTGAGATTTGCCATATTTTCCAAGTGATGTACACTCACGCTGACAGTGTGCTAGGGACCCGAGTCCACATCCTGACACCTTCCCGAGCGGGTATCCTAGTGCGAGGCAGGGGACACATGTGCAGCCTGGGTGTCTGTTTGAGGCCCCATGGCAGAGGCGATTCTGGAGAAGAGCCTCACAGCCCGGTCAGGGAGGATTGACAGTCACCCCAGGGGCAGGGGATGCATGATGGGTAAGAATTGTGTGTTCCAGGAACAGAAATGACGATGTGTGGTCGGGGAGGTAGGAGAAGGAGACAAACACAGCTGTAATCAAGGGAACATTTTGAAAGAGGAGCTTTGCGGGTGCCATAGATAAAATGGGGTCAGACTGGAGAATTTGGAGTTGATTGAAAAATCAGAAGTTACCAAGTTCTAAATAGAAGGGAAATATGTTGATGATGGTACTTGAGGAAATCATTGGATGGTTGCAGAAAGCCTGAAAGTTGAAAGACAGTTAGGGTGAGGCCTGGTTAGGAAGGTTAGGGGAAGGCCAGTGTCGGGAAGAATCGATTTGGTAATGCCCATTTAGAAAGGGATGCAGGAGCCAAATAGAAGGAATCTTGGAGCTCTGAGCTTCATTTTCCCTAGATGTAAGATGATTATGTATCTTAAATTATGGCTCTGAGGGTTAAAATAATATGTGAGAAAGGTCCAGCATAATGAAATAGCACCGAGAAGGCACTCAGACATTCGTTGACTTCAATTGTGATGAACAGGACTATGATACTGTTTTAACCCCTTTCGTACCACATAGAAATCTCTAAGACATACGCCAGGGACTGCACATTTTTGGGCAAACTACACGTTATTTAAATCATCTTAACTACAGTGAAAAACGAGAAAACTCATGAGCGGTCCTTAACAGATGACGCTCGAAACAGGAGAAAACTCGTGAGCGGTCCTTAAGGTGTTAAGAGACAGGGAAGATGTGGAAGAGAATGTGTTCATCTGGGAGTGATGGCGATGGCTTTTTGGGTGGTACAGCACCTCACATAGCTCATTAGGTTAACGTTAGTTAATTCTGCCCTATCCACAGATAAAGACATACAAAGTATTCCTTGCACTCAAAAGAAACCTAGTTGGAGCTTGCCAGTTAGTTAATGGTGGAGATGGACTATATGTACATGCAGAGTGGTATAGTCCTGATCTTTCAGTACCAAAGTAAAATGAGTTCATTGCACAGCAAAGTCACATTTAATTTTTTATGTAAGCACTAAAAATCAAATTTTTCTGAGGAGGTTCCAAAGAGATTAAAGCACAATGTAAAATATCTTTTTTCTTTTTTTAACAGGTAGCATCTAGTACTTAGGAGCAACATCCATTTGAGCTTGGAAGACACCTTTTCTCAGTTCCGCATACTGATTACAAAAGCACTCTAAGGTTAAGGCAGTGAAACCACATGGAGGCAAGCTGTGACAGTAGTGCAACCCCATAACCCTCCCACAATTTCATCTCAAAAGAATAAAGAAAAATGCTAACTCCCCCCACCCCACCCCACCCAAAGGGCTCATTTATTTTCAGAGAAATGAGTTTTGAGGTGTGGGGGACGAAGCGAGGACACGGGGTGCTCTGACTTGAAACACGTCACAACATCTCTGCATCTTCTCTTCGGGGGGCAGGAGCAGCTGTTCCAAGGATGAAGGGCTCTGGGGTCTGAGGGTTGGGTAGCAGATGTCAGCAGGGTGTTTGCACTGTAGTGCTGTAGACCCTGCAGCATGATCGTTTGCAGAGAGGACAGGGCATGGTGGGCAACCTTGTCTTCTCCCAGGGACGCCCATTCATATACTGGCTTGCACAGCTGGGATTCCTAAGGTCAATCTAACCATCAGTATCTTATCACCGTTTACAAATCACAGCTATTGTGCCTGTACATGCAAAAATAACTTTTCTTTGCCATATCCCAGAGAGAAATGTACCTAATTCTTAAATGCTGTCCTCTGTTGAAAATACAAGCCCACTAAACTGGAACATGTGTACACATCTCCTGAACTCTGTGTGTGCAGATGTTTACCAATCCCCGTAGCACAGGGGTTTGGGGCTTCCTTCTTTCCTGTTATGGAAAGTGGAGTGCATCACACCACAGGCCCTCCACGTGGTCACCTCCGCCTGCAGTGACTGCAGGCCTTGGTCACTGGAAGCTCCTAATCCCAAGATCCCGTTTTGTTCTTTGACATTTGGGAGTGGGAGGTGGGGTGAAGTGGGGGGTTGGGTGGTTCTTCATTGTTTTTCTTTTTCCTCTTGCAGCTCCAATTTGATCCGCTGTAAAAGGAGGCCTCAGCTGGCCTCCACCAGAAGAAATTGCTCATTGGAAAGCAATGCCACCTGGTGGGAGACAAGGACAGTGCAAGCAAGCAGATGCTATTTCCTACTGACCTAATTTAGAGAAAATTAAACGTAAGAGAGAAAGCGTTTGGGATTGTAAACCTGTGCCCAAAACCTTAAAGAATGCTGGCGGGCTGGCTGTAAAAGCGGTGTGAGCAGTCTCCTCGTTCAGCCGTTGACATCTGAGTTTCTGTGTGAACACCTTAAAGGCATGGATGGTTCTTTAGTTTCCTTTGCACTTTTCCTGTGTTCCTTTGGTCATCATGACAGTGAAAGGGATGGGATCTTCCCCCTGCCCCCGTTTTCTGTATTAGGAATTGGGGGTTCAGCAAGATAAAGCGATGACGTCTCAGTCCCGACTTCAGCTTTGTGCTCACTTCCCTGCACCGCGTCCTGCCTTCTACGCTGAACCAAGTGCAGTGGCTTTTTAAAACTGTGTAAGATGTTAGGAACCCACAGACATAACCACCATGTGGCCTCTGGATTCCTAAGAGGGCTGGACCAGGTCGTGGGCACACCTGCAACCCAAGCTGTGTTCTAACTTGTCGGGACATCTCTTTTCTGTGTCTCTGCTGAAGGATTTAAGGACATGGAATGGGAAAACTTTTCCAGAGATAGGGAACTTCGGAACTTTTAGAACTACGCTTTAAATATTTGCCTATCTCAGATAAATTCAAGGAGTATCAGTGCTTGCTGATACTGAAGGTTTTAAACATGCACAAATACCCTCATGGGCACACTGAGTTTTGGTTTGCAAAGGTTTTTGTTATCCTTGTGTCTTAAGTCGAGCATGAAGTGAATAGTCCATTCCATTAGTTTTAAAACTTCAGAAATTAAGGAATGAAGAGATGGGATGAGCAGAAAGGATGAGCAACTGCTGATATTTTCGAAGCTCTGACATTTGTAAGTCAATTGTCCCAAGCACCCTTTCTACCAGCCACCCCCCACAAAACACTCCAAAGGCAAGGAATCTCCGTGGCAATAACTACAATCGTCCCCACTCCAACAAAGCACTGCTAAGTGCTGAGAAAGCCACTAGGCCACCTAGCAGTCAATCAGTGCTTGCTCTTGCTGGCATAGTGGCGTTAAGTCCTGTTTGTTACATGGTAACTCACTTGTGCCTTGGACACCCTCATAAAACCAGCTCGCTGGATGTGCAGTGCTGGTCCTGGCTTTGTGCCCAGCACCCACCGCACTGCAGGTGACCTTGCTCAGGCTGCTTTACAGAAGAGGGGGATAGTATCACTCACTTCATAGAATAGTTTGCAAGGATTAAATCTGGCAAAATAAGTAAAGCACTCAATGTCTGACACATGGTAGGCTCTCAATAAATTTATGCTGGTAGCTAACAACACTTGAATGCCAGCACAGGCCAGACACGATCGGCGCATTTCAGCCTTACAACCAGCCTGTGAAGTAGGTTCTCTGCCCCATCTTACAGTTAGGGAATTCGAAGCAAAGGCTAAGAATCGCTGTCCAGGGACACAGAGCAATTAAATGACAGTGCACCCAGGCAGTGTGGCTTCAGGGGCGCTGCTCTGTGCCTCCTTTGTGTCTGTTGTATAGATATGTCAGTGCGGGTACAGACAGCCCTGCGCTGGGGTCAGGCAGGCGGGGTTCTCAGGCTCTGCCTTAAACACTGTTGTCTTGAACAACTAGCCCTTTCTGGACCTTTCTTTTCTTGTCTGAAAGCTATGTGGATGGTAAATGGTGATAAGAAATTGAACTGAGTGATCTTGTGTTCCTTTCAGTTCCAAAATTCTGTGACTCACTGGAAGCTTGCTTTTTCACTTTAAATGATTTATCAAGGTTTATAATTCTTTATCTTTACACTTCTTTATGGCTTAAAAAGTTTGAAGTCCTTATTTGGTGTGGGTCAAGAACACAAGCCCCAGCTGTCACAGCGAGGCTGTGGGACTGAAAATGTTCTCCGGTCTTGAGGGAAGAGCTGGGAGGAAGGACCGGCCGGTCCCCAGAGGGCAGCACAGGCTGGCCAAGGCAGACAGCAGTTTCTGTCCCTCCTTCTCCATCAGGGTTTTTAGGCTCCTCTTTACCTGTATGTATAAAGTTGTCATTTTCAGGGGCTTTTTAGTCAACAGATAAAGCTATATGAGTCTCATCCCAAAGGATATGAGGTTAAGCACAGCTCTGGGATAGGCAACATATACCAAAGGTTGGCAAACTACAGCCCACAATCTAAGAATGGTTTTTACATCTTTAAATGGTTAAAAAAGAACATTTTTAATGACACGTGAAAATTATATGATACTCAGATTTCAGTGTCTACAAATAAAGTTTATTGGAACATAGCTACTCTCGTTCCTTTACATATTGTCTACGGCTGCTTTCATCCTGTCTCAGCAAAGTTGAGCAATTGCGATAGAGACCATGTGGCCCTCAAGGCCTAGAATGTTTACTGTCCTGTTACAGTAAAAGCTTGCTGACCCCTGACATTTACCAGCCTTATCTAAATAACTTTGCCCTTTGAAGTATCTTTAAAGTCTGAATGCTCTGGAAGGAGGAATTTGCACCCTCTTTTTTTGGTGCTGTTTTCTTAGCACACTAAATAAAAGGTAGTCCTTGGACATGTTCAGTTTAGCAAACATTGGCTGGGAGCGGGGCCCGGGAGGGGTGTAACTAACCACAACAGAGTGACATGCCGTGGACCACAAAGAATGGAGAGGTGGATTCTGCCTGAGCAGAACTGAAGGGGGATTTTTCAAAGGACATGTTCTAGTTGGGCCACGGTGGAAGAAGTGTGATTTTCCTTAATGAGGACGTGAGAGATGGCAAAGAAAACAGCATAATCAAGGGTGTATTTCAGAAAAGTAGCTGATATGGAATGTATTGGGTCGGGGGCGATGAGGAGGTGGTGGCAACAGCGGCTGGCAGGGCCCAGGCTGGGAAGGCGCAGGGCCAGGGGACAGGCCGGGGCGGGAGGGGTAGAGAGGAGTGGGTCTGCTGCACGGGGATGGTTTCGTGGTGCTTGAGTGACATGTGGTCAGCCAGTGGTTCTCAAAGTGTGGTCCTTGGGCTGCCTGCAACAGTCACTGCATTCCATGTTTCAAGTGAAAACACAGACTCCTTGACTCTCCTTCCCCCAAACACATTCCTACAGAGTGGAGGTTTCCAAAGAAAGCAGAGCCACCACACAAGGCTGAGAATGAGAATTGAGAGACATTGGAGAAGATCAAGAGAATGTGCCCTGAAGGCAATAAATAAAAGATTTCAAGGATGAAATGGCTGTTGTTATCACATGGGTAGGGATAAGGAATCATTCAGCAATGTCACTGGTGACTGTAGGAAGCGGGTTACTGGAGGGCTGGCGGGGAGCAGGGCTGTGTGAGCAGAGCTGGAGGGAGGTGCCCAGGAGGGTGGAGGGGGTGAGGATGGAGCCACAGCTGTACTTGGGTGGAAGTGGCCCGACCCCGTCCTTTGTCCTGCTGAAAGAAGGACAAGTAGGGGTGAGAGGAGAGAGCCCAAGGTCTGGAACTTCTGCGTGGAGCAGGGAGCTGAGCACTGAGAAAAACGCAGCCTGAGGGTCGACAGAGATAGAAACCGAATACTTGAGGGGCGGCCAGTCACACAGCACAGTTCAGGGATCCCTTTATTCCTCACGAGGTAGGAAGCTGGGGCGAGGGTAGGGTTAGTGATTTGGGGTGGAGATGGTGGGTTTCCTGCAAGGATTTTGTGCTGATTTCACTGCCCTTGCTCATGCAGCTACCTCTTGTGGGCTTTCACCCCCCTTTTCTGTCACTCTCCAACAAGCCCGTTTCTGTCGCTTCTGCGAGCCCCATGCCCTGTCCGAGGGTCCCAAGTCAGCACCCTGCAAGTGCCTGCTCCCTGCAGCCACTCTGGGCCTTGTCCCAAGGGTCTTGCTGCCACCAGACAGCTCAAACCTTCACTTTTCCGAGCTCTAGTTTTTGTCCCAGCTTCCAGGGCACTGTTCCCAGATGAAGTGGGAAAGGGACTTGCCCCTAGAGACCCAAACCTTGTCCCCCAGTCACTGATCTCTGGTAACTCACATCAGTCACACAAACCAGAGGCAGAAGAGGGTCTCCCAGCGCCCCCCCCCCCAGAGGAGTGGTTTTCCTTCACAGCTAGTGTGTATGCACGAGGCAGCAAGCTGAACTCCGTACCTGAGCAGCAGGGGCCCACCGGGCAGCTGCACTTGGACTTAACTCATTTGGATTATGGAAGTATGAAAGGTGAGTGGCTGAAATTTGCCTTTCTCTAATGGCAGGGGTGAGGGGAGGGAGGGCAGTTTGCTGAACGTAGAAGCAAATTCTTGGACAAGCAACTTGCAAGCATTTCACAAGGATTAACAAATAAGTGATATTACAGTTCTACTCTGTTTAACCTCAGCCTAGTTGCTAAATTTTTTAAACAGAAGTATGACATAGAGGTGATCAGCATAGACTGAGTGTGAACCCCAAGGCTGCCACTTACATGCTGGGGCCACACAGCAGCTCCGTTTACCTCTGAGCCTCAGCTCCCTTCCCCGTGTTTTCTATAGGTGAATGTCCACCCCATAGGTTTGTGTGAGGGTCAGTAAGATGCTACATATAAACGTGGTGGCTAGCATACGGGGAGCATGAACACATTGCTTCTTTTTAAAATGTTTTCTTATTCAAAACCTGCCTTCCTATTTTCGGGCCTGTCCAAATTAGAAATGCCTCCCTTCTCTGGATTAGACTGTATTCTTTTGTGTTAGCTATTTTTATTTTACATATTCATAGTCATCCCATACATGCATTTTATGTCTCGTTTTTATAATTGATGAGTCAATATTGATACTTTATTACTAACTAAAGTTCATAGTTCATTGGGGCTCACTCTTTGCTGTAGAGTTCTGTGGGTTTTGGCAAACGTATGATGACAGGCATCCTCCGTTACAGTATCATACAGAATAGCTTCCCTGCCCTAGAAGTCCTTTGTGCTCTGCCCATTCATCCCTCCCTCCCCTCCAACCCCTGGCGACCACTGATATTTTTACTGACTCCATAGTTTTGCTTTTTCCAGAATGTCATATAGTTGGAATTTCACAGTGTGTGGACTTTTCAAGTTGGTTACTTCCACTTGGCAATATGCATTCAAGGTTCCTCCATGTCTTTTCACAACTTGATTGCTCATTTCTTTTTTTGCCAAGTAATATTCCATTGTATGGATATGCCACAGTTTCTTTATCCATTCATTTCTTGATGGACATCTTTGTTGATTTTAGGTTTTGGCAATTATGAATAAAGCTGCTATAAACATTTGTGTGCAAGGGTTTAGACATAAGTTTTCAGCTCACTTAGGTAAACATGAAGGAGTGCAATTGCTGGATCATATGGTGGGAGTATGTTTAATTGTATAAGAAACTGCCAAACTGTCTTCCAAAGTGACTATACCATTTTTGCATTCCCACCAGCAATGAATGAGAGTTCCTGTTACTCCACATCCTCACCAGCATTTGGTGGTGTCAGTATTTGGGATGGTAACCATTCTAATAGGTATGTAGTGGTATCGTTGTTGTCTTAATTTGCAATTCTCTACTGAAGTATATGTGGAACATCTTTTCATATGCTTTTTGCCATCTTCTTTGGCAAGGTGTCCAAATCTTTTGCTGATTTTTGTATTGGGTTGGCTGCTTTTCTATTGTTGAGTTTTAAGAATTCTTTCTATATTTTGGATACCAGTCCTTTATTGGATATGTATTTTGCAAATACAGTATTTTCTCCCAGTCTGTGGCTTGTCTTTTCATTCTCTTAATGCTTTTTTCTTTTTATTGCAATGAAACTGAAATTTGGGAACACCAAGGAACAGAAACCAGTCATAAGGTTTTACTCTGCTTTAATTCTCATCAGATGCGATGCCAGGCATTCTCCAGTGGTACTTCCTTGTACATTCAGCAGCGTGCTAAAGGTGGGACATCTGAGCTGGTGCAGCTTGCTCAGCAGAGGGTGTGGACACTGGGGACTTAAAAGTTCTTCCCCTGTAGGGACAACTGGACACTATATGGGGGCTGGACCAGTGCTGATCCCTTTTATTACTTGCCCTGTTCAGGGGACAGAAATTGTAGGCCTACAGGACTTCCCCTTATAACTTTGTTTGACCTTATTTGAGACACAAAGGTCTGAGCTCCTCCCCAAGGTATTTATAGAGATGTGCATATTAGAGGAACAAGTACTAGGTTTCCAAACTTAGAGACTTCAAGCAGGGATCGCAGGTGTTGCCTGTCCCCTCCCCACTGCCCAATGCAGATGTGCCTTTTGGAAGGCACACACAGACCTTGGCAGGGCCTTGGCAGAACAATAGACGACAGTTCCAGATTATTAATCCTGTCTGCTTCCCATAGGATGGAAAACCATTACATGGCAGTGGAAGGGAAGTTCAGCTCATGGAGGGCTTTTCCTGTGGGTCTCCAGAACATTTCTCCCACTGTACCTGCCTCCTGATAACACAATGTCCTGATGCTTCAGAAGATCTAAGTATCTTCTCAGGAGTTCAATATTAAAATATACCTATTTCTGGCTATATTGGAAAAAAAGGCCAAGGAGCAAGTGAACTGTCCTCAAGTTTCTCTGACCCCAGTGAAAGTAAGAGCAAAGTGGTGGAGACCACTGAGGAAGCCTGTGAAATGCAAAATGCCTGGAGTAAGCCTGAGAGTGTGCATTTTACAAGCTCCCAGGTTATTCAGGTACACATATATCGTTAGGATAAAGCATAAACTTCAGAAGCCTAAAAACCTGGATTTAGATTTTGACTTTGCTGCCTTTGGGCAAATATTTAAATGCCATAATTCTTATCTGTGAAATGGGAATGATAACAGCACTGTGGAAAAAAAAACAAAAATCAATCCATACCTTGCACCATAGTCAAAAATGAACTCAAAATGATTCATAGATCTAAATGTAAAAACAAAAACTATAAACGTTATAGAAAAAAACCAGAAAAACCTTTCTGACCTTGGGTTAGGCAAAGATTTCTTAGCTGCGATTCTGAAAGCACAATCCATAAGAGAACAAATTAAGGAATTGGACTTCATCAGAACTTAAATTCTGCTCTTTGAAAAGCATTGTTAAGAAAATGAAAAGACAAGCCATAGACTAAGAAAAGACATTTGCACATCACATATTTGGTAAAGGACTTGTATCTAGAATATGTAAAGAACCTTCAAAATGTCATAAGAAAACAACACAATAAAAAATGAGCAAAAGATCTGAACAATTCACCAGAGAAGGTATACAAGTGTCAAGCCCATGAAAAGATGTTCAACATCATCAGTCATCAGGGAAATGCAAATTAAAACCACAATGAGAAACCACTACACACCTATTAGAGAGTGGCTAAAATTAAAAAGACTGACCACACCATGTATTAGCTAGGGTGTGGAGCAACTGGAATGCTCATATACTTCAGGTAGGAATGTAAAATGATACAACCACTTTGGAAAAGATTGACAGTTTCTTTACAAGTTAAACACACACCCACCATGATCTAGCCAGTCTACTTTTAGGAATTTACCAAAGAGAAATGAAGCCATATGACTATGCAAAGATTTGTGCAAGAATGTTCATAACAGCTTTATTTGTATTAGGCAAAAAGTGAAAACAACTCTAATCTCCATCAACAGATGAAACTGTGATCTCCAAACAATGAAATACCACTCAGCAATAAAAAGAATGAACTACTGAGACACACAGCAACATGTGTGGATCTCAGAATAATTTTGCTGAAAGAAGCCAGTTGAAAAAAATCAGTACAGACCACATGATTTCATTTGTATAAAATTCTAGAAAATGCAAGCTATATGATGACAGGAAGCAGGTCATTGGTTGCCTGGACCTAGGGGTTGAGGACAGAAATGAAGGAATTACAAAGGGGCACGAGGAAACTGTTAGATGTGATAGGCATATTCACTATCTTGATTGTGGTGATGATGGTTTCACAGGTATAAGTGGGCCGTCCGGAAAGTATCCAGCCACATAACCGTTACACTAACAATGGCTGGATACTTTCCAGACAGACCTCATATAAGTCAAAACATCAAATTTTACACTTAATGTGCAGTTGTCATACCTCAAAATAGTTAAAATTTAAAAATTGAAATAAAATTTAAAATTCAGTTCCTCAGTTGCACCAGCCATATTTCAAGCACTCAATGGCTACGTGGGACTAGTGGCTGCCACACTGGTTACCAGAGGGAGAGAACTTTCCCTCGGAGCAGAAGGTTCTATTGAGCAGTGCTGGTCCCAACACAGGCTGGCAGCAAATTCTCATAAAAAGAATTATTTTTCTAGCCTACTGCCCCTTTTGCCTACAGAGCAAAATGGTACAGGAGGGGAGGGACACACGTGGCAAGCAATCGTCTGCCATCAGGACAGGCCATTGCCAGGGACCAGGTGTGCATGTGCATGCCTGTTTCTTCAGTTACGCCATTGGGAACGTTGGTATTTTGCTCTCTAGTCCTGCTCTTCAAACTTAGTGCACCGCTAAGTAATCTATTCAGTGTGAGGACTCCAGGGTCTTTACCCAACTTATCTCCTGCACCTTTCAGTGGCCAGGCGAAGCCACAGATCCCCTTCTCAGAATGATGTGTTTAAGTTTACCAAGTCTCATACAGAGACTTACAAAAACCCACCGTGTTAAAATACAGCATTTTGTCCCCAGAACCTGGCGGTACAGGACCACCACTGTAACTGGACGAGGCCACTCCTTGAACCTATTTTGATAATTTGGCGATTCTCATCCCAGTTTCCAGAATACTACCGAGCAAGGAGTTCGATTTCCCTAGAAATCGGTCCTTCTTGGATGAATGAAGGAACTGAGATGACACCAGGGCAGCAAAGAAAAGCCAGGCCACCTGGCCCTTCTCAATTCTGGCCGCAGACTCAGCCAGTATTGTAGCCAAATGCGCCCTCCAACGCCCTCTCCCCAAATACATATATTTTTAAATTATTTATTCAACAATGTGTTGGGGTCGAGCCTTCTGTGCTGCACTGGGACAAGACTGTCACATCAAACCTCACCTGGGACTGGGGGTGGGCTCCAGGCTTGGAGGCGGATGGTGGGGCGGGCCTGGCGCTGGGCGGGGTCTCGTCAAGATCCTCCAAGTGGGTTCCCCGGGGGACCCTGTTCGCTATGCAGTCCTGGGCCCCTGGGCCAAACCGTGTGATCACTCGGGCTCCGTTGCCCTTGGACCCTTCCCCGGTCCCATCCGGCCTACCCCGAGCGCCCCCGCTCCCGCCCGCCCCAGACCCGTTTGCGAAGCGGCCAAGGTCGGGCGCCCTAGCCGGGGAGCTGCGGGGCTGCGGCTGATCGGCTCCCTTGGGCGGCAGCTGGGGTGAGGGGAGGGGCCGTCCTGGCGACCTCCCCGCCCCGCGCCCGCGACATCGGTCTCCCGGGCCAGCGTGGAGACTCCTCTTCGCGTCTCCAAACCACTTTTGTGAACAGAAGAGGATCCCGAAGAATTTCATCCGGGCGCACCGCCCTCTAGGGGTGTTGGAAACGCGCTGGACGTCTTAATGCCCAGGGCTGAGGATGTCCGGGAAAATGCGCGCGACAGCCCGCGCCACCCAGGAGCAGCCAACGGGCCGGGGAGGGGAAGATCCAGCCCCCGCCCCAGCACGCGCGGAGCAGATGTCTGCCGGCGCCCAGGCCGACCCCGGGCCCCGCCCGGCGCGGGGCAGGCCCGTGTCCGCCGGGCTCGCCCCAAATCCGATGGAGAGCGAGGTGGGAGCGCAGGCTCTTCAGGGCTCCACTCAGGCTTTAGTG
Organism: Cheirogaleus medius; assembly: GCA_008086735.1. Classification (NCBI taxonomy): domain Eukaryota; kingdom Metazoa; phylum Chordata; class Mammalia; order Primates; family Cheirogaleidae; genus Cheirogaleus; species Cheirogaleus medius. The sequence continues at coordinate 43,345,893 of VBSM01003157.1, forward strand.
CATCCAGCAGACATGTGACTGGAAGAAGGTGAGAAAGGGTTCTTCTCAAAGGTTAAGATAGAGCTTCCAGCACCTTCTAAACTCTCAGAAAGTGGTGGTCTAGAAATTGCTTCTCCGCTCCCCAACCCTCAAGTGGAAAGGGTCCTTGAGCCCAGGCTGGCAGGCAGCCCCATAAGGCCAGGAATCTCCTTTCCCTTTGGATGTCTCATCCTCCCTTTCTGCACCCCCACCCCAGGGTGCTAATCCCATTTGCACCCAGACTGGATTCTCCCTGAGCGGTGGGAGGGGGAAGAGATTTATACCTGGGAATTGTCTGCAAAACAAGCTGCGCCTCATTTCTAATGAGCACTCAACAAACATGAAGCGAATGAATGAAGTGAGGAACCAGCTGCCCTTGATTCCCTTTTGTTCCCCTCTTATTAAGAAATCCTGTATGCTCCCAGTGGGCCTTCTAGGACCGTAGCCCTGATCGGATGAAATTATGGGCCCACGGGTCTACCGCCCCTGGATCTTTCCCCCACCGAGACAAGAAAAGGACCTCCCAGGCCACTAACTTCCTTTTAACAAGCAGATAGGAAAGGCAGGAAGCACCATTCTGAAAGCAAAAGCAAATGGCTTCATTTATTTATTTTTAAAATAATACATGTAAAACATGAGGACATGCTCACTCACAATATTTTTGAAAATAAAGTTAAAATCCCCTGTCCCTATCCCCTAGTCTTAATTCCCTCCCCAGGGACGGCCACTGTGGGTTTGATGTGCATCCTGCCTCTCCCTCTGCATTCCACCTGCCTATTTCCTGCTGTTCCACCCACAGGGCTTGGTGCTTATCATTCCTTCCACCTAGAATGCACTCCCTTCCTTTTCTTTTTTGGGAAGGAGTAATTTTATTTGTATTAAGGTATAACATTCGTATAGTAATGTACACACACTTGAAGTGTGCAGCTCAATGAATTTTTACATATTTTTTTACATATGCTTGTACAGTATATTCACCCAGGTCAAGATATAGACCATTTCCAGCACACCCGAAAGCTCCCTCGGGCCTCCCCCTCAATACCCAGCCCAAAGGGACCTGCTATTCTGATCGCTCCCACGCTACATACATTTTGTCTGTTCAGGGAAATGATGTGTCTCCTGTGTTTTATGTGGGAGCACATTTGCCTCCTCCAGGTCTCAGCTCACAGGTCACCTGCTCTCCCCTTGCTTTCCATGGCATGGTGCTGTTTCTTTCCTCCAGAGCACTTCACAGTCTGCAGTCTCTGTGTTAGTTTGTGGACTCGTTTACTGTTTGCTTTCCCAGCAGAAAGTGTCCTCTGCTATTCGCTGCTGTCTCCTGAGCCCCTAAGTGCGGTGTCTGGTCCGCGTAGATGTTCAACAGATACTTATTCAGTGAATGGATATGTGTGTAAACGAAAGGAAGAAATACGCCAGGCATCAATTTGTTTGGTCCTGAATCTAAAACTGATTATTTGTACAAACACTGGCCTGTGACTGAGGTCTCTGCACTTCTTGCTACAAAGACAATATTCACCAAATTCAGACTGGGAGGCTTGGAGAAAAATACCAGCGTTATTCCAGTCTGCCTGGAAGCAAAAAGTGGGCTCCTTCTCACCCTCTATAACAGGATTACCTTCTCCACCAGGACTGGGATTTGCGCTTTAAACTGTTGAATCGATGTTTTATAAAAGAACTCCACTTTGGCTACGTAAAAGACTCTCAGTAGTGGTTATCTCTATTGGGATGATGGAGGATGACTTTTTTTTACTTCCTTTATACTTTTATGTTTTGACATGGGCAAATATTACTTTTTTAAATAAGAAAATAATTTAAATTATGATAAAATACACATAACTTAAAATTTACCATCCTAACCATTCGTGATGTGTATAGTTCAGTAGTGTTAAGTACATTCACATTGTTGTACAACCTATCTCCAGAACAGTTTTCACCTTGCAAATCTGAAACCTATACCACTAGGCAACTCTCCGTTCCCCTCTCCCTCTAGCCCCTGACAACCACCATTCTACTTTCTGTCTCTATGGATTTGACTACTCTAGGTACCTCATATAAGTGAATCATACAGTATTTGTCCTTGTGTGACTGGCTATTTCACTTAGCATAATGTCCTCAAGGTTCATCCGTGTTGTAGCATGTGTCAGAATTTCCTTCCTTTTCAGGCTGAATTATATTCTATTGTGTGGTTACCTCACATTTTATCTGTTCATCTACCCAGAAGTGGAATTGCTGGATCATATGGTAATTCTATTTTTAATTCTTTGAGGAACTGCTGTACTGTTTTCCATAGCGACTGCACCAATTTACATTCCCACCAACAGCGTACAAGGGTTCCAATTTCTTTGCATCCTTGCCAACTCTTGCTATTTTCTGTTTGTTTTTAAGTAATAACCATTCTAATGAGTGTGAAGCGGCATCTCATTGTGGTTTTAATTTGCATTTCCCTAATGACTAAAGACGTTGAGCATTTTTTCCTGTGCTTATTGGGCCATTTGTCTATCTTTGGAGAAATGTTTATTCAAGTCCTTTGCCCATTTGAGTATTTGGGTTTTTTGTTGTTGAATTCTGATTACATATTACTTTTAAAATCAGAAAATTATTTTATGAAGAGAGGGAGAAAAAGCCAGTCAAGAGAGGTA
>VBSM01003157.1:43349773-43379151 GCA_008086735.1 Cheirogaleus medius
TGCAGGAAGCTCAGAGGTCACTGCCTGACTCCCCCGGAACAACGGGACTCCAGTCGCTCTGCCTTTTCTGTCGAAGAGATTCCTGTGTCAGTGGTTTTAACCTTTCTGAGGCCACAGATCTCTTCAAGACGCTGGGCAAAATCTATGGACTTTTCCCAGAAAAACGTACACGGCCACGGGTGCTGCCTGCATTTCCAGGGTCATGACTCCAGGAAACCTGCCCAGAGCCCCCGGGTTAGCACTCCCAGCCCTCGGGCCCCTACGTCCCTCTCTCGTCCCCCTTTTCTCCTGGGGCCTGAGATGTAAGTGGCCCTGGCGTGACCTGCACTCAGAGCACCCGTCTAGGAAGGGCCAAGTGACCACACCGCCACGGCGCCATCTCGCCGCTTTGTCCGAAGTCTCCCTCGCTGTTGCCTGGACACCAGGACAAAGGGGACTCCTCAGCAGGGAGCCAGTGTCCCTGCCTTTCCACATGCTGCTCTGTCCCTATTTAGGGCTTGTAAAGGTGCACCCTGCTGCCCCCACGCCATGCTAAGTAGGCCACCTGGCCTGCCAGCCAGCCCTTCAGAAGTGTGTCATCAATCCAACCATTTAGCCCTGTCTGGGAAGTTCCCAGGGCCTCCTCTTTGGTGCACACCTGAAACGACTCTGAAGGCCAGGCCTGGCCTGTGCTGTAGCCAGAACGTCCACCCTCCCCTGGTGTCATGGGACAGGCCTGGAAGGGCTGCCTTCCGCTCCCTCCGATCTCCAAATAAACAGCCATCTCCACCGCTAGCTCCGACCTGTGCCTGTGAACAGAGCAGAAAGGGCACCGTGCCCAGGTGGAACAGAGTTCTGAGACTAATTTGATCCCGAGAAGTGAGTAACTCCTACGAGGCTGCAGGGTGTAGCCAAAGGGGACAGGCAGCATGCTAGGAGGCCATCACACTCTCCGGCAAGGTCTCGCTGCAAGTCTCCCTTGGGGAACTGAGGGAACCATGAACTAGCTCAAGGGCCAAAAGCACCCTCATTCCCTGGGTCCCCAGGAGCACCCGGCTTTTTCTATCTTTTCATTTGATGCTGGAGAGACCCAGCCATTGCTTCAGGCTCTGTTCTCTCCCTGAAAATGATGCAATCCATTTGCTTTCTCCCTTCCCCTCCGTCCCCCCGGTTCACCTTAGAAAATATGGAAACCCTCCAAACAGTAGCAACGATAAAAGAACTTTTTAATCTTATTAATGACAACAAGAATAAGGAATATGAAAGCAAAGCAGTTAGCTCAGCCATAGGACGTTACAACGTGCTCAGGCTGGAGAGCCCAAGGAACCCCGGGCCCTTTTGTGTTGGTTAACAGCACAGAGAGCTCGGTTTCTGGGCAGCTGCTATCTCCCCAGATTCCCGTCACCCCACAGAGCATCATCACCTCCCGGACCGACAGGGCCCACACTATTTGCTCTAGTTAACTTCTTTTCATGGTAAGAGTCTTAAGTCATTTTAAAAAATGGGAGGGTAGTATTTTTTTTTTATAGTAGTAATGCTTTTAATAAAAAGGCAAAACAGCACCTGCACTGCTTATAAAGTAAAGCACAGATTTCATAAAGCCACACTAAAAAATATCTTATTTCTTTCTATTCAGAAATTTTGGACCCAGAGTTGGAAGGGAAACGTGAGGGAATTAGTGAAAGTCAGCAACTTTCTTCCCACTCCCCCTTAGCTATTCCCTCCCCGTCCCATTTCACCTCGTGAAGGGGAGTATTTTAAAGATGCTCATGGTGAATGACAGCTGGATAGGGACACAGGTGGATGGGGGCCCTGCACATAACCCTCCTGGTTATGTTGAGATCCCTTCTAGATATTTCCCTCCATTCTGCAATCCATGTTCTACATGGTTAATGTAACCACAGCCAATATAGATTCTATGAGGCAGTGGAACGAAACTGGAATTTCTGCATGGGCAGAGTGAGAGCCACCCCCTCCCCTGGGCTCCTGTGCCCACAAATTCTAGCAATGGCAGGGGCAGCATCACTCTTGGTGATTTGTCCCCAGTCTGTCCTGGGCCCTTGCAGATACTACCCTAGCCTCACACTGGGACCTTCGCCATTAGACTGATCGACCATCTGTGGGTGGTGAGAGAATTTGGGGGTCCCCATGTGACCTCGCTTCTTTGTACTAAGGTGAGTTCTGTGGTTGCTGAATCTGACTTCCAGAGCTGCTGCCTGCTGGGTTGGTCGTGCCAAGGCTTTCAGCTGGTGCCTGTATCACAGGTAGAGCTACCTGGCTTTCCAGCTTGGTTCTAAGGTCTCAGAATTAATTGAGGGACCAAAACTCCCTGCAACCTTTTTGAGTGTGACATATCCCTTTTTATTAGGCTGGGGATTTATATGATGATACATTTCCTGCAGAACCTCTTGGGGGTCTCTTGGCTCCTACATAAAGGCTTTGGCATCTGCAGGCTTCTGGGTCACTGTGCCCTTTGGAGTGGCCAGCTCTCAACAGTTATGATGGTGCCCAAAAGACTAAAGTCTCAAGGCCTTCACTGCTTGGCAGTAACTCGGGCTGGCCTCCCCGTTGGAGAGTGGGGGGCACCCATAAGAGCCCAGCAGCTGATCTGATTTTGACCTTGTTGCATGACTGGGGGCTGGACGGCTTCATCCTAGAAGTTGAGGGCCAGGCAGGCACTGTGAACGCACACTGCAGACCATCATTATGTTATGTGAAAGTCAATGCCATTTAAAAATAAACTCAGTCCCTTCAGCAAGCTGCCAACGGGTTGGCCTTTCCATACACAGGACCACTCGCCCCCACTGAGGGCTCCTTGAGGTGCACACTCTGCCTTCCCAGCCACAGTCTCATTTGGTCCTCATGTTTGGTTTTAGGATCCTCACCCAGTAAGCAGGGAACTGAGACAGAGAATGTTTAAGTGATCTGTTCAGGGATCAGGGCAAGACTAAGAACCTCCATTTCCTCACTTCTAGCCCCTAGTCTGGGCCTTTAGTTTGATGTTAACAGCGCCTTACAATTTTAGCAGGGGGGTGTGTACAGAGCAGTATTTCTCAAGAAAGGGAGGACGGCATTAATAAATGCCTAAGAAGGTCACCCTACTTATTCCTCCAGTTTCCCTGGGTTCCCCTGTCTTTGCTGCCTCATTTTCTTTGTTAGAAATTCCCTTTGCTGTCATCTGTGCTCATCACACGTCGTCGTGTTGCGGGGGCAGCAGAACGCGGGTAATGAGCTCCCAGGCTTTGCCGCCCCTTTGTCTCAAGCACTTTGCATCCTCCTGTCTTTCTCCTCCAGAGATCAAACTCTCCTTCTCTCTCTTTTCCTTTGATGCAAACTTTATGACTGGGAGGATGTGCTTGGCGCTTGCTGTTCTAAGGAGTTGGAGGTCATCTCAGTCCCGGCTTCTGCAGAAAGGATGAATTTGGAGGAAGCAACCCACCAGCCTCCCCTTCCTCCACTCCGCCTGTTTGTGTGTTTGCATAATCTGTTTTCAGCAGTCATTGTCCTACATATGAAAATATGAAGGCTTATTTTGACAGCTGGCAGTGTCTTTGATACTGGAAGATGTCCTTTGGAAGAGGGGGAACGGCGGCAGATCGGAAGCAGCTGTGCGCCGTGGTGGTGGCCCGCGAGTGCAGCTGTGGGGTGGCAAGGGTGGGATTTGGGGTGAACGGGTTGGTGTTTGTCTCTCTTTTGTGCTTTGTCAAATCCCCCGGGCTGGATAGCATCAGGCTACAAGCACCACATTCTGTTTAGTTAGAACCAGGAGTCCATGACATCAGAGAGGAGGAGGAGAAAGAAAGAGCAAAGGCACCGAGAAAAGAAGGGAGGGGCACAGGAGAGGACCCCAAAAGATGGAATAAGGCCATGAACGCAAGGGAGAGAAATCACAGGAAAAGAAAGACAGAAAGGAGGTGGAACTGGACGCGCAGTGGATATGCTAATCTGAGTCGGATGCAGATTTTCTGAGACCTGGATATTCTCTAGCTGTTTTTGCTGCTCAGTATCCCAGACACGACGGCTGCCCTAGTGCAGGGAGCCCTGCAGGCTGCAGACAGCAGACAGGGCCCCCACCTGTGGCCACCCCCACCCAGCAGCTGGGATGCCCACCACCCCCAGCAGGCTACTTTGAGGCTGCCTGTGTCTGCACATACGCCCATGACAGAAGTGACTTTCTTGCTCTTTCTTGGGGTTCCAAGGCAGCCATCGAGGGCCCTGTGTTGTTCCCCTCCAGACAGGTCGGGCTTGCAGCTGCCCGGGGTGACATTCTTGCCCCAGCTATCGGATCAGGCTCTGTCCTGGACCCGGCACATGCCTGCACACATGCCCTCTCCTGCACCTCCTCCCTCCCGGTCTCAGTCTCCAGTCCTGGGCATTTCTTGTCACCACCACCAAGAAGTCCAACTCTAAATCCTGCAGAGGCCGGGGCTTTGTGGGAAAATCTGCCCGGCGCCACTTCTGCAGGCTAAGGCTCTGCTTCACTGCAGACGGAGATAAGCCCCAGAGTAGAGTTGGACACAGGAGTGGGAGTGGGCTCCCTTGCAGGGTCTGTGACAGGGGAATCGTCGTGGGTCAGCCGACCTCTCTGCTACCGGTAGCCACAGGACTTAGGGAGGACAGCCAGGCCCTCCCTGGCCTCCTGCCCACAGCTGCTGGGGCTTGCGGCTTCAAACCCAGATTATCACATGAAACCAGGGCAGCCAGTGACCAGCCTCTGAGTGGAGGACAGAACCACGCCCCAGGTCGTTGCTGGGGAGGCCCAGGCCTGGCTCAGCTTAGGCTGCTTCCTCCTTTCCAGTCTAAGAATCTGCTGCCCCCACCCCCAGCCCTGGGCAGCTCCTACAGGGCCCCATGGAAGGGGAGGCCATCCCTTGTTTCCTGTCGTCATCCTAGCTGCCTCCGTTTCTGCAGCTGACTCTGTGGGAGTAGGGAGTCTTGCTAGGAAGACAAGTGGGATGTGTCTCCATCCACGTCACACTCAGCTGACAGAAGCCAGACCATTCCAGGGGAAACTCCCTCATTTCTTTGGAACGGGCAGCCTACACATCGAGTGCACAGAGGCGCCGTGCGAATCCCACCTCTTAGTCCCGTCATCCTGGTGGGAAGAGGGAGCAGGGAATTGTGTGGCTGGGTAGCAGACCCTCTGCCATGGGACAGGGATGGCTGCAAGGCCATGGGATGCCGGAGTGCCAGCCTTCCACAGGGGTACTATGCGAGCTTCTATACGAGCTTCTCCCAAATGCTAGAGAGTTGGGCACGAGCTCAGGAAAGGGGAAGTTTCAAGGAGACGAGTGGTCCCAGCATTCAGGTTTGCAGAGAACCCAAGGAAAGCACTTGTTGAATCTCATAGCTAGGAGATCCCTGAGACAGAGGAGCCACAGATAATACCCAGACACTGCTCCTTTGGGGATCATGTTAGCAAGAGGGAGAGTAGGAGGGACCCTAATGAGGGCCTTTAAATGAGAAGGAAAGAGGAAATGTAATTATTTTTTAAGATTAAAGAGATCAGGTGGCATGATGGTATTAATAATTGGGGAATAAGACTGTCACACACAGCATGACACTTCATCAGTTCCAGCCTCTCTCATGTGACAGCTGACACTCATGCTTCCAGGACCTCGAGACACACAGCAGGGGAATGAGGGGTAGTTCTGTCCCTTCTGCCTCCACTAAAGAAGCATCTCAAAACGCAAGTGTGTGGCAGTGACTTTATTATGGAGATAACCTTGAATTGCCTCTAATTTATTAAAATATTAAAATAAACCAAAGACTGGTACTTTAGTTCACAAAGTGCTAACAGCATGCCTCTCAATAACATAAACCAATAAAAAACTCAGTGAGATTGAAAACCGTGATAGTTCAACTAACACCCCATATATTCAGTCTTCCCTTTTTAAAAAATATTAATGCCAGCAACTTACAGAAAAACCTAATAAACACCAAAATGTTATTTCATAAAAATTCCCGTTAGGTATACGTTGATATATAGATCAGTATACAAAGTTGTAATCAATATGTACATATAATTTCATGTTCTATTTTTATTCACTAAATATTTTATATACACAGTCCCATTTACTGATATATTGTCACAATTTCTAGGGGCTGAAAATATGTTATTAATTAATGTCTTCCTATTATGGACTATTGGTTGTCTCCCATTGTTCATTTTATAAATAGTGCTGCAATTTGTTTTCTTATGGTTTCCATTTTGAGGTAAAGTCTCCCAAAGTGAAATTACTGAGTCAAAGGGCATAAAGGGTTTGATACCCGATTACCTATCACCAGATTCCTTTTCTATAAGAATAAACCTATTGTTAGTACCACAGGCAGTGTATAAATCACCAGTTTCCCTTCAGGCTTAACAGATTTTTTCTTTCTTTCTTATCTTTTTCTTCTCCTTATTCTTTGTTGTTGTTGTTGTTAGTTGAATAGATATACAATATTCTGTGAAAGAATTGTTTTAAATTTGTATTTCTCAAGTTGAAATTAGTCAACCTGAAGCTGCGTTTCTGATGCCACCTTAGAGTGTCAGAGCCTCTTCACCCTGACAGCCTCTTTGCGCACATAAGCGTGAACCCGACAATGGAAGTTTCTTCAAGACCCAAGCCCAGACAGCTGGCTCATAAATGCATGTTACTGGTCAAAAGGGAAGGGTGTAGCTGGACTGGAGCCTGTCACAGCAACTATTGATTCAGTACCTGGTGAAGGTGGACAGTCCCTAAGTAGGCATGGAACCATGTGCATCTTGGGAGTATTAAGGAGAGGGTGACGTTGTGAGCCCGTCCTTTCCACAGCTGCCCAGCAACTACACATACCTCCTAAAGAGCTATTCTTACTCTGTCTTCTGTTTTCTGCTCCAAATATGGCAACGACATGTCCTAAATCTGCTAATATTTCAAATAGGTAGTTCCAGTTGTCCCCATGAAGTGTACCCATTCTTTTAGACCACGTGTCCCAAATTTGGATTGGGAATTCTGGTCACTACTGTTTTGGCATTTCAGTCTCACACACTCCACTAGAATGCAAGCTTATTAAGAGTAAAGACTGTGTCTTAGTCAGTTTGTCAAGTTCCAAACTTATATCGTCCCTTTCCTACTACCTACACACCATCCTTTAATTATAAAGTTGGTTCTACTTGCTCACTTGTCCCTTCGAGAGTTGCTATCCTTTGAAAATATAGACCCTAAAATAGCATCATCTCTCTTCTTTCTTCCAAGCTCTGGATGTGTGTGTGAAAATGGGTTTCCAAAATATTATCTATCCAGTAAGCATTGCCTATCAAATTAATTCTTGCTGACAAGTGAAGAGTGGTATTTGAAACTCACAAGTTTCACTGCTTTCACTTAGTATGCAAATTAAAGCCAGTGTGGCCCATGAAAACTATCAGCAAGAGGTGTCAGTCATATAAAGAGCTTTCAGTATGGTGCTATGAATGCACAGTTTTCAACCGACGTTATAAAATGAAAATAATAAACACTTTTCAGAAGTTATATACTATTCTAGAATATCCATACACGTCCTCCAGGGTATAAGAAGCAGAACCCTGGCAAATGGTTTGATTCTAAATTCTTCACATTCCACTGACTTTATCACAGACCCAGCACCTAATATTTTCTTCTAGATTCTTCCTCCTAGTACAATATCCAGGAGCCAGTCTTGTTGAACTGGTACAGTCAACATGCAAGGAGACCACAGCCACCTGCAACCTAGAGCTCCGAACCAAGCTTTAGCTACTGGACCAAAACATCTAGATGGGTTGAGGGGGTGGGGATGAAGGGGGTATCTAATCATTTATAGAATGGCAGGAATTGTCTTTCATTATCAATTAGAGTTTTTAATTCTCCACCAAAAATGTAAACTGTGAATTCAAGGTAAATGAGGAAATATCTTGTGGAAGGTAAACATCCCTCATCAATCCCACTTGTGCGTTCCCAGGACAGCTGGTGTGAGTCTAGGGTAATAAAAAACATCTCCTACAGCTCCCGGCTCACCCTGGGCCCCAACCCAGAGCCTCCTCAGTCCGCATTTCCCAGCTTTCCTCTGCTGCCCAGCGAGCCTGTGCAAAGGCCGCCGAGCAGCAGATCAACCGGTGAGTGTGTTTTGTCCTCCTCCCTACTTTGCCCGTGACATGAGCTCCAGACCCGACACACAGCAGCGTGGAGCAGGCTGGGACTTGACCAGAGCTAACGCTGAGCCGTGGCTCCCAGAGGCCGGAGACAAAGCGGGAACGCTGCTGGTATTGGAGGATGGAGGTGGGGAATATGGCTGTGGAAGTCTAAAGAGTGTCCACCAGGAAGCTGTCTGCATGGCAGAACCCCAGCTGGCCATGCGCACCAGGAAAGGGGTCCGGAATGACCGTGAAAGGCTCGGCCCTGGGACAGCAAGAAGGGCTCTGAGCTGGGAGAACAGGCTTCTGGACCGCCTGGCCACCTATCACAGTAAGTAGAGAAGGCTGAGACAGGAGCTTGGTTCTGGACACTGGGTGAGGAGGAAGAGACATTCTGTGACCCAGCATCTCCACTGGGCGTCCTGGGCCACAACTGTGGTTCACTCACTCACATATGGACTGAGCTCCTCTCTTAGCTGGCCAGGGTTCCTGGGGCTGGGAACTAGCACCAAATGAGCAGACATGCTCCTGCTCCTGTGGAACGTTCGTGAGGGAGGGGTTTTCAGTAGGAAGCAATAGCAAAACTTGCATTTATAACTAGAGCCCTGTGGCCAGGTACAGTGGCTCATGCCTGTAATCCTAGCACTTTGGGAGGCTGAGGCAGGAGGATGGTTTGAGGTCAGGAGTTCGAGACCAGCCTGAGCCACATATTGAGACCCCATCTCTACTAAAAACTAGAAAAAAGAAATTAGCCGGGCAACTAATAATAGAAAAAATGATCCGGACATCCTGGCACATGCCTATAGTCCCAGCTTCTTGGGATCAACCTAAGGTTGTGGTGAGCTGTGATGATGCCACTGCATTCTATCTGGGTTGACAGAATGAGACTCCGTCTAAAAATAAATAAATAAATTTGTACTTTGTAAAGCTTCTCCAGCTGATTCTGATGCGGTAGGTTCTCATTCCACAGGCTAATAAATGCTGCCCCAAGCGTGCACTAATTAGCCTGGTGGTGCTCAAGGTGTGGTCTGTGGCCCACCAGCAGCAACACCTGAGTACTAATTAGAAAACCAGATGCTCAGGTCCCACCGCAGACCCACAGCATCAGACACCCCCCTGGGGGTGGGGCCCAGCAATCTGGGTTTTAACAAGCCCTTTGGGTGGTTCTGAGTCACACTGAAGTTTGAGAACCATTGAGCTAGATCTTTTGACAACTCTTTGTTCACTGATATACCGATGGCTGAACCAGAGCTTTTGGATAACTGGATATGTAGTTTCACCATATCTGTGACCAATTACTGGAGAAAGAGATGATTTATTCTTTTATATGGGCCTGGAAATTGATTTGCATATTACTGAGTTAGAAAAGTTGATAAAGAGAATTAGAAACACTCTGGTACTGGAGGACGCACCTCTGGCATAACTGATAGAAACCTCAAGGAGGCAAATTTTGGCTTTGTAGAAGGACTCACTGTCTTCTGTTGGAAGGGTTGTGGCCACGGGATGTGGCCATGCGCTGTTGTTGAAGACGTGCCCTTGGCATGCTGTAAGGACATTCAAGAACAAACTAGGCTGGCCAAGCCTTCCCAAACGCCTATCTGAACAACGTCAATATCAGAGTCACCTGGGATTGTTAAAAGTACATCCTGGGGTCCCACTCAGACTCTGATGTGGCCCGTCTGGGGTGGGACCCTGGCATTGCATCAATTCCCAGGTCATTGTGAAGCGCCAGATCTGAGAAATACCAAACCACGTATATTTGACGTCCTTTCCAAATTCTATGGCTGTATAAAGGAGGGTGGAAAGATTAGTTTCCAAGAGTTGGGAAATGAGAAAAGATTAAAGAATTTTCTCCTTCAGATAAGAGGTTTGCATTCAAAACTAATATGGAGAATGGTGTTTTCAGCTCTGCTAAGGCCACCCCTAAGATACGAACGGGTTTAAACTACAGAAAAGATTTGCATTTAAGGAAAAAGATTTCTTGGCAATAAGGATTATTAAACATTGCTATGAGCTAAAGAAGTTGATTGGGGAAGATTCTTGTCTAGAGATTTAAAAAAAAAAAAGGTGACTTCTCATCTGTCTGGAATGATGCCCGGGGATCATTTTGCCTTCTAGCCATGATTCTGATGTTCACATTTACGTCACAGTGTATTAAATTAATATAGACTCTGTGTCCCTCAAGCTTATAAAAGAGCCATAATGGGAGCTTCCCTCATTAATAGGCTGCTAATAAAGCAGAATTCGCAAGTGGTGAATAGATAAAATATTAATACACTGCAGAGACCTTGGTTTGAAGGAGGAAAGCCCAGTTCCTTGTTTATCAGTCACTTAACCCTCCGTGAATGATATAAGAGGCATCAGCTTTTGTCCAAGCACTTGTCCTACAGGGACCAAGTCACCAATAAAGAGAAATAAAAGAAACTTCTACCTATAATATCTTTCTGTGGCTTTGATGTTGAGGTAGAGTTGGAGTTAGACTCAAGGCAAAAGTTGCTAAAAAGGGAAGATCTTAAAGTAAAAAAGCAGACAGGAAGGAAGCCCCTGAACACATACAGACATGGATGGCCGCTTGCAAGCACGGGCCTCCGCCCTGGGTATGAAGTGAGCTGCTGACAGCAGGCCAGGATAGCAGCATCGGACCCGGAAGCCTGCCCAGCTGGGGACCAGGCCAGGAGAGACGCAGCAGTCTCTGGGCTTAAATCTCTTAAGTATTTCTGCTTCAGAAAAGATAATCCTAGGCAGACGCTTGTAGTTTTACAGTTGGAATCTTGACCAACACAGACGTAGAGCTTATGAAAACCTTTCCAAGCTTATGAAAACCTTTCCGAGCTGTACAGAAAATCCAGAAGACTCCTGTGAAGGAGCAATGTTATGACATGCAGTATGGTGGCCCTGAAGTCAAGTGACTTGGATTAAAACCTTCCTCTGCCACTTGACTGCGGGCAAGTTTCTTAACATCTTTGGGCCTCAGTTTCGGTATTTGAAATTAGGAAGACAACAACTAGAACTGGGTTATCAAGGCCATTTCACAAGATAATGACTGAGAACAGGGGAAGCATGTGACCAGTGCCCGGGATGTTAGCCTTTTACCATCTTTCTACAGAAATGCATGGCTGGACTCCTCCGCTCACTGACGCAGTGCCTCCCGCATGCTCTGGTGAGACCCGGCAGCGGTCTGTGACAACGTTTTCAGCATTCTTTGGCAAAACGGGAGAAATAAGGACAATGTTGTAAGTGCACAGGGGCATTTGGTTGCCAACAACAGTTTTCTTTCTTGGGAAGCAAAGCAATGTCCTTTCCTCTGTTCCTCTGATGATGTACGATGTCCTTTGCTTTTGGAAATAATGATCACAGAAGATACTTTAAGTTTCATGTTCTTTGCAACTTTAAGTTAGTCCTTTATTTGTTTATTTTCCTGGTCCATGAACTCCAAGAGTCCAGGAGCTGTTCTACAGGGTGTGGGAAGTACAAAGAGGGGCGAGCAGGGCAACTACTCGTGATTCTGCCTGATGTTCCAGCTGTGCGGACTTGGCAGGGATAGCTTCGTTTTCTCTTACCACCACAGGCTTTTCTTCATGTTTCTCATGTTCTTCCTTCTCATTTCTTCTTCCTTAGCCAATTTCTCCCTCTCTTTGAGCATGTTTCTAATCTCATTCTCCCACTTGCTTTTGCTCCAGCCTGTTAGGTTTGTGGCATTTTCCCCTTTTCATGCCGTTTCTCCTCCCCATTACCCACTTTATATCTGTCCCAGGTTTTGTACCTGATTATTTTTTTTTCAAGCCACAGGCGCTACATCCCCAGGTGTGCCTGCTTACCCTCGTGGCAGCAGTAGAGGACACACACGTGCTGCATGCACTGGGGTAGACCCTGTTTGTCTCTGCCCAACAGAGGTCTGTGCTGAGACACAACAAACACACTCTTGTCTCGGTCTATTTTCTGTTGCGAAGACAGAATACCAGATACTGGGTAGCTTATCAAGAAAAGAAGTTTATTTCTCACAGTTATGGAGGCTGGGAAGTCCAAGAGCATGGTGATGGCATCTGGCGAGGGCCTTCTTGATGTGTCATAACCTGGCAGGACAAGTGAGCTGGTGAGATAGAGAAAATTGGGCTGAACTCATCCTTTTAATCAGAAATCCACTCTCAAGGTAACTAAGCACTCCCTTGATAACAGCATTAATGCATTCGTAAGAGTATGACCTTCATGATCTAATGGCCTCTTTAAAGGCCCCACCTCTTAGTACTGTTACAGTGACGCTTAAATTTCACATGGGTTTTGGAGGGGACATTCAAATCGTAGCCTTCAAGATTGATCCTGTTTCCACATTAGTGACATGGCATTGAAGGGTTCCCTTGGAGCACTAGAGGATCATTCCTCCAGCAGTAGCATTTTTTTCCTTAGAGCCAGCTAGGCCAACTTGTGCTGGTTCACCTGGAACTTTCCTGGTTTGAGCACTGAAAGCCTGACCCACATCCTGGCAAGCTGGGACAGTTGGATACCCTAGAGCCAGTGGTAACTGTCTACTGCACTATAGGTCAAAGATTAGTCACAGGTAGGTCTAAGTTCAGAGAATGAGACCAATGGGGAGAGATTAAAGGTTCTGGGATTGTTTAACCCAGAGAGAGAAGGCTGGGGCGGGGATGGGAAGGGGCTATTTTGGTAATAACCTTAACGTGTGTTGGCTGGGTGTGCGCGAATGTGTCCAGCTGCAGTTCTCCACCCGAGATCAGAGCCAGAGGAAATGGGTGTGAGTGGAGCCCGAATTTACTCACAAAGCTGAATTTCCTGACAGTAAGTATTCTTAGACACTAGAATGAGCTTCTAAGACAGATTAGGCATTGTCCTGGAAGGTCTTCAGCACAGTAAATTCCTGAGGGCTTTAGGAGTTTAGGTGTGGCCCAAGGGCTGAGGGGACCGACAAAACACATTTCCAAGATTCCTTCCAACTCTAGGATTCTGTTTCCATCTACCTATCTATTATGCCTCTGATTATTTTTCTTGCCCTCTTTTGCCTGTAGTTAAACCTTACAATGACCAGGAAGAAAGTGGCTTGTTTATAATCTCCTAGGGAACCAGTCAGTCTTCCCCAAAGCATGATGGAGAGAAAAGATTAGCATGTTTGTTTGTTTTTCCATAAGGAAGGCTTAAATTTAGAACATGTTATTTATTGGTCAATTTAATGACAACAATATTAGAAATTTAAAACAGGGAGAAAAATTCCCTATGGTCTCACTGCAATAAACTCTTCCCACTTGTTGCCCTGAGATTTCCCCAGGTCTTCGTGAATGTTTCACCTGGCATCCAACTTTGCCCGCGTAGGATTCTTACATGGTGGCGATTGGACCTTGTGGAGTAACTAAAGTAAAAAGCAAAGCAAACTAAAATAAAAAGAAAATCCTAGTTGAGTTATTTCTAACTTTTATAATCAGCTTATTTCCTTCATGGAATTGTCTCACATTCCGGGAAATCAACTGAGCCATGTGGTGGATCGTTGTGGTTACAATTGATAAGCTTTGGGGTTAGCAGTGGGTTCTTGTTGTTTTAGGGATTTTCTCCCCTTCATATAAATAGTTCCATTTGTTGGAAATGGAGAACAGCCTCCACTCACCTGGGCATCAATTTCCACAACGCTGTTAAGTTGTCCTACCCATCACCGCCCCTGACAGCACAAATGCTTGGGCATATCAATCAGCTCTTTGGCATCACATGGGACTTGCTTGGGTTCTCTGTCCCTATGCTTAGCACACACCCCGCCCCAGCCCACCACACCTACAGCCTCATCTCGGGTTACTCTACGGACTGAAATGACTATGCAAAACTCAACCAGTTGTAACCAAAGTAATAAAACTGAGGCCCCCAGGAAAAATCCTCAGATCAAAGAATACCACCTTGATGCTTACATCAATGGCTTTTTTCAGGTAAGAACATAAAATAGTTTTGGTTTCACCTTTGGAAACTAGATAAAAGAAATTATGCTCCAGAGTGGTATAAAGTATGAGGCCCTGCCTAGATATTGATTTTGTATTAAAAGAAGTGGTTGTTATTATACAAAGCAGCAAAGCCATAGAGCAGAATGCGGTGTAGAAACCAGGGAAGGGTTTAAGTGATGCTTTTTGTTACATGAGTTAAGCAATAAGCCTGGGGTTTCTCCCTACATGGATTCTTCCCTGAAGGAGAGAAAATTGCCTTTTGTCTTGTTTTGTTTCCCACTGGGCACCCATTTAGAGTCACAGGTTAATGTTCGAGGCACTGACAGGATGTTGTCAAAGATGAGAGATCACTCTGTATTTTGCATTCTACTTACATAAGGCTCTTTCTTTTTGTTTGTATTTTTTCTACTTGGTTTTCCAAATCAGAGCTTTATCCATAAAGCTCACGCAGTCAGAAGCAGTAGGTACACTTATAAAAGTAATTTTATGATTTGGTTTTATTTTGTTACTGTCCCTTAATTACCCATCCCCAATCTGATTCTTTTCCCATGAGTACCCATGATTTATTTTTTTATTTTATTACTCTGTCCCCCAGGCTAGAGTGCTGTGACGTCAGCCTAGCTCTCAGCAACCTCAAACTCCTGGGCTCAAGCGATCCTCCTGCCTTGGCCTCCCAGAGTGCTAGTTTTACAGGCATGAGCCACCACACCTGGCTGAGTACCGTGTTTTAATGTGTGCTTTTCCAACTCGCCTTCCATACCTTCATATGTATAAAGTAGACTTTAGTTTAACTGTGAGTATTGGGCTATATATCTCATTTTGCTTATTTTTTTTTCATTCAACATGTTTTTGAGATATAGCCATGTTGATATAAGCAAGTCTTATTTGTTGCTCTGGCTGCTGTCTCTTTTTTCCATCCTATGTACAACCACATTTTACTTATCCACAGACTAAAGGACAGTTAGATTGTTTCTAACTGTTTGCACCACCAGATAATGCTGCTGCAAACATACTGACATGTGTCTCTTTGTGCATCTGTCCGAAAGATTCTCTGGGGTATCACCCAGGAGCAGTATTGCTGGGTCACACAGGAATGTACATATACATGTTTTCACTAAGTGCTGCCCAACTGACCTCCAACAATAACAGCAGAAGGCGACTCCTGCCCATCTGTAGTGCAAGGAGGGGTTCCATTTCCCCACATCCTTGTCAGCACTTGATATTGTACAACTTTTTATTTCTTGCCAACCTCATAGTTGGAAGGTAGTATCTCATTTTAAACATCATTTGCATTTCTCTGATTACTAATGAGTTCAAGTCTCCTTGTATATTTATGAGCCATTCCAGCTTTATTTCTGTGAATTTCTTATATTTTTGCCTATTTTTACATTTTTTTTTACTGATTTGCAAAAGTTCCTTAGATATTTTAAATTTTAATCCTTTGTCCTAGTTTGCAAAACATCTTCTTCCAGCCCATCTCCTGTCTGCTACCTTTCTCTAAGGTGTTTACTTTTGATGCCATTAAATCTATCCATTTTCCCACTGATATTTGTACTTTTTGTGCCCCTACTTGAATTAGTTAGCTTTTGCTGTGTAACAAAACACTCCAAAGCTTAACGCAACTATGACTTATTACTGTGGGTTGTTGGGGTACTGAGCCTGATTGGCTAGGGCTGGATGGCCCCCTGGGCCCCGCCTCACGTGGCGGGGCCTCAGCTAGGTTGGCCGGGCCTTTCAATCCACACAGCCTCTCATCCTCCAGGGGACTAGCCCAGGCTGCTGCATATGGTGTACCAGGGTTTCCAGCAGCAGAAGAGGCCAAGCCCAGTGTACATGGGCTCTGCAAGGATCTGCTTCTTCACATTTGCTCATGCCCAGGGGACCAAAGCAAGCCATATGGCCACACCCAAACTCAAGGAGTCAACGAAAAGACCCGTTTCCTAATGAGAGAAGTCATTCTTCATTCAGTTGCAGTCATTGTTCTTCCCAATCTACTGTGCCACTCTAAGCTCCTAAAGCTATTTCTTCAGTATTTCTACTTAGTAGTTTTGTGGTCTTAAAACTATTTGGCATTTCTTTCTTTATATTGTTGTGATTTTTAATTTATTGAAATAAATTCTTTTGCTCTTTAATTTATAATCATATAAGTAATATTTATGGACCAGGCACAGTGGCTCACACCTGTAATCCTAGCACTTTGGGAAGCCAAGGCAGTAGGATCACTTGAGGCCAGGAGTTCGAGACCAGCCTAAGCAAGAGCGAGACTTTGTCTCTACATAAAACAGAAAAATTAGCCGGGCATGGTGGCACAGGCCTGTAGTCCCAGCTACTCGGGAGGCTGAGGCAGGAGGATCGCTTGAGCCCAGGAGTTTGAGGTTGCAGTGAGCTATGATGATACCACTGTATCTAGCCTTGGCAACAGAGTAAGATCTTGTCTCAGGAAAAAAAGTATTATATATTAATGTAATTATACATTATCATGTATTAAAATAAATTTAAATGTTTAACTTTTAATTTAAATCTTATTTTTCCACAGAGCAAACCACATTTCTATTAAAATAATCTGTCTTTTCCCCTCTGATCTGTGATGCCACCGCCACCATGTACAAATTACCCACATAGACATGACCATGTTTCTAAACTTCTTGTTCTGTCCATCAGTCCATTGTCCTGCCTATGTTTACGCGTTGTCCTATGGGTTACTGTCTGATAGAGCTAGTCCTTCTTTGCTTTTCTTTCTCAGAATTCACTTGGCTATTTGTATACTTTTACTCTTTATAAATTTCAGAATTTTTCCAATTTAAACATCTTAAGAGATTTTGATTAAAATTGCATTGACTTAGAGATTAATTTAGGGAGAATTAACTTCTATTCTGTGCTAAGTTGTCCTTGACAAACATAAAATATATCTGCCTATTTACTTTTTTGGTCTTTATATTCTTTATTAGAATTTTAATTTTTTTCCCCCTAACTTTGTGATTTTTTTTTTGTTAGGTTAATTCATAGATACTTTATAATTTTGGACAGTATTCCCCAACCGTTCTGGCACCAGGGACCGGTTTCATGGAAGACAATTTTTCCATGGAACACGGGGTGGGGGCATGGCGAGTGATGGGGAGCAGCTCTAAGTACAGCTGAAGCTTTGCTCGCTTGCCACTCACCTTCTGCTGTGTGGCCAGGTTCCTAACAGGCCATGGACAGGTACCAGTTCGCAGTTCTGGGGTTGGGGACCACAGGTTTTGTGGCTACTAATTCAATACTATCAAACAATGTTGCTTTTTATCCCCTGCATTTTACTAGACTTCAAATGTTGTTGGTGTGGTCTAATGGAATTGTTGACATGTTGTAATCAAACTCTGAGTGAAGAGCATGTTATCCAGGGTTATGTTAATATTTGAGATGACATCATTTATCATGCCTTCTAAAATGGACCAAATGATTAGTTTTAAAATGAAATCAGCCCGTTGAAGTATTCACCCAGGAGATTTTAATAGAGTTTTCTTTCCCAGTAATGCAGGAGGTCAGTTCTCAGTAAAACACACAAAGGCATAAGGTCATGAACTCTTCTCTCTGAAATCTCCTTTATTTCAGCAGCTCCCAAGTATTGGAGAATTAATTGCTCAGCTGTAAAAGCTGGGTCCCCGAGAAGTTTCCAAAACCAGCCAGATGGGAGAGAATTTTATGACACACGTGGTCTTATACCCTAGCAACGAAAAACCAGAGGAAAGAAAGAAAAGCTTACGTTTCTATTGTCAGCACAATGTCTATAATTTTCCTTTGTTCTGGGGATAAAAACTGAGGCAGATGAAGGGCTAAACTTATATACCTGAATTTTCATAATGTTGGGTGCTCGGGTTGTCATCACTTGCTCAGAAAAAGATTATAACTGCTTGTCATTTTTGCATAGAAAAAATACAATGAACCTTTTGAGAAACACATGTTTAGACAGTTTGAGAGTGCTTTGTCTTTTGCATGTATAAATGTGTTTAACAGAATGAAATTGCTAAGGAGCAAATATTACATTCATTATATTTTTGTTTAAGACTTTTTTCCCCTTATTTTTGGTTTTTTTGTTTTGATTGCTTTTTATTGTAGTTTTAATCCCCCCTTTTTTTTGCATTCATTTTTAATATCTGGATCCACTGCAAGTATCTGTCAACAAGGAGACATGACATGGTAGGTTGAGCCTGGATTGCTCAGTTCAAAGCCCCAAAATTTCATTTATTTGAAGGACCTTAGGCAAGCCACACTCCTTGGAGTCTTAGTTTACTCATCTAACACGGGAGGGGTTTAAATGGTCCCAAACGTCCTCTCAAATTCTAAGATTCTAAATATCTTCTTGGACTCTTGGCCTTTGGAGATCATTCTTGGAGTTCCTATAAATAAAAGCAGAAATTGGCCACCTCCTTAAAGCCAATGAGAAGCTTAGCAAGCACAGCAATCATGATGTTTCTGTAATCCCCAGGGAACCGAATCAGAAATTGCCAGGATACCAAGGCACTCATGTGATAGCAGGGAGCAAAGTGCAGACTTAATATATCTTTCCAAAGTCCACATTTCTTCTTCTAGCAATTTCTTAAACTGCCATGAAAATTGGAATAGATGGGAATTTTGGGTTGTCAACAAGATAAAAGGCTCACAGATAAAGTAAGTTATCTGCTTTTTGTTTGGACCAAAAGGTGACTTTACCAGAAATTATGTGGAACATCTAAGGAATTAATCTGGATGAGTGAGCTCAGCCCGACATAAAGATGCTCTGATGCCCTTCTTAGCAAAGATGCTGAAATAGCAACAGCTTTAGTTTACTGAGGCAGTAACAGCTGCCAGGGGGTAAAAAAAAATAGAAACCAGAAAACCAAAGCCATTCCAAAGGTATAAGGTAAGAATTAGGAGACTATCCTCTTGAAATGCTTACTTAAGTAATCAATCAACCAATATCTATTTATTATCTACCGATCAAGACATCATATCTGTATTCTCTGCCTTCCAGGAGCTCATGGTTTAGTTAACAGCTGCCACCTTTTCTCCGGGATGAGGAACCCCCGTTCCTGCAACTCTGAGATCGCACCACATCCCTCAGAGCCAAGGACAGCCCCTAGTCTGTGTGTCTTTTCATCATTTGCTGTTTGAGTTTTCTATCCCTTTCAGTTCTCGTTGGCTTTTAACGGCCTGGGTCCTAACATAATTCTGGCTAACCATTTTTCATTCTTGGAATCCACTTTAGTTGCTGTTGTGTTTGCCTTTCTAACTTCATACATTTAGCCACTGGTTCTGAATTCTGCAGCCCGAGACCTTCCAGGTGCATGTGGCACACTAAGGCTTCCCCTGCATCCTAGCCACCTTAGCAGAGCCTCGTCTGTGGGCTGGAGCCACCCTGCAGCCTGTCCTCTCCTGGAACTTGACTCTTCCTTGGACCCACAAATGTGCCTTGACATGACAGATGTGGTTTCCAGTTCCTTCATCACTCTGTCAGGTCATCCACCACCGGACATGCCCAATGTAGTGTCCAGAATATGGCTTGCTGTTGTCGGAGCAGAAAAGACCAGAGCAAGAGCCGTCTCTCCTTTGTTCTAAGAACCTGCTTCTTCGGGGCTTCCACTGACGATTCAAACTGAGACTTTTCTTGAGTTAAAACTATAGGCCAACCTGAGCAAGAGCAGGACTCCATCTCTATAAAAAATAGAAAAATCAGTAAGGCATGGTGGCACATGCTTCAGTCCCAGCTATTCGGGAGGCTGAAGCAGGAGGATTACTTGAGCCCAAAGAGTTTGAGGTTGTAGTGAGGTATGATGATACCACTGCACTCTAGCCCGGGTGACAGTGAGACCCTGTCTCAAAAGAAAAAAAAAAAAAAGCTAGAGAGATCAAGTCATTAGTGGCTGGGCGCAGTGGCTCACACCTGTGATCCCAGCACTTTGGGAAGATGAGACAGGAGGATCACTTAAAGCCAGGCCTTCAAAACCAGCTTAGGGAACATATCAAGACCCTGTCTCTACAAAAAAAAATTTTAAATTAGCCAGACATGGTGGCTCACACCTGTAGTCCCAGCTACTCACAGTCCTTCCCTGAAGCAGGAGGATCTCTTGAGTCCTTGAGTTCGAGGCTACAGTGAGCTATGATTGCACCACTGCACTCCCTGTCTCAAGGGAAGAAAAATAAAAAGAAAACCATTAAGTGTATCTGTAAAATGTGTCACCCTTTGACCCCTCATTTTCTCTCACCTAGACCATTAATAACCTCTTAACCCTGAACTTTCCAGCCCCACCCTTGCCTTCCCCTTCTCCTCTCTAACAATGGCTTCCCTTTGCCTGGAGGAAGGAAATTCACATTTGTAAGCACAATAGTCAGAGTTCTCCACAAATTGGCCATCTCCCATCATTCATCACCGCATACCCTGTGAATGTGAAGAATGGCCAGATGTCATATCTGATCTGATGTAACGCATGTTCATTTCTGTGCTGGGCACAACAAATGCCCCATTGCTTAAACACGCCCTGTATTTCTACCTCATGTATTCCTGTGCCCGGACTACCCTCCTGTCACCTCCTGTCTCCTCTCAAGCTGACCTCAAATGTTCCTGCCATCCCACAAAGCAGAACAATTCTCCTCTTCCTTGAGTGATTACGGCATTTAGCATCTTTGTTCTTGTCCTGCTCAGGGTTGCTCATGTGTCCATCTTTCCTCCTAGCTTACAAGCCTTTTGGGTCCAGAGAAATGTAATATTCCTCTTTATGGTCGCCACAGTCATTGGTCACTGTAGATACTCAAGGAATGTTTGTTGCAATGAATCTGCCCAAGCAAGGAACCCAGCCTGGTTCCAAAGCTTGATATCTACACGCACACATACCTATACTATAGACACACGTGTGCACCCACACGCACACATTCATGCACAATTGCACACTTACAAGTTCATGTGCAAACTCACAATGCACACAGGTGCACATGCACACACATACTTGCACCACAGGCAAACTTGTATACACATTTGTGCATACACATGCCCACATGCAAACTCATGTATGCACATATGTACATTCATGCACCCTTGCATACATCTTCACATACCTGCCTGTTTATACACGTGTGTGCACACATACACACTTCATCATCCCTGGAAAGATATGTTCTGCCAAGGGCATTTCAGTGTGGGACTGGAGGCTACAGTCCCTGGGGAGGTGTGGCATCAGGTTGGATTTGGGGGTGACTTATTCCTCCCATCTGATGGTTCCTTCAGGAGGAAGGCTTCAAATTCACGGAAGGGAAAGAGGCTGAGGACATCCCTCCCGTTGTCAGTCGGCATGTGTATTCATTGCTTGTGGTGTTTAAGACGCCACTGTAGGTATTTAGTGGGTCCCAAAGACGTATCTGCTACTTCTTGGTTTTCCCAGGACATGGAATCTCACTGAAAAAAAGGCCACGTCCATATTTACCTCTGTTTGTTTACAACTGGTTTTGCTGGCCAGGCTCGCACTCTGCTGGCTTCATCTGTCCAGGGAGTTGGTTTCAAATGCTGGGATGTTCATTTTCCTTCCCTGGGCATGACATCATTGTGTTGGCCACACCTTGGCAGGCGTCTCATCCAGCAGGAACTCTGTTTTCTTCACTGTAATAAAATACTGCTGAAGACATCGCAGAGTGGCCCTGATTTCAGCAGCGTGCTCAATTCCGGGGTGACATGGTTCCTTGCTTTGTCCCACTGCTGAACTAGGCACCGTATTCCGTTCTTCTTTGGGGATGATTAGTGGGGAGGAAAATCCTCACCCCTAATCTTAGGAGATTCTGAGATAAGGGTTAGGGTTGCACTTAGGGCCAGTGAGGAAATGCTAAAGGGAAGGGGATTGTTGCAGGGGGAAGGCTGAGGAGCGGGTTAATCACTGTGGTACCCAGTACCTGGGTAGTTATTTCACAGTGAGCAAGGAAAGGAGAGGAAATAGCCACAGGCTGCAGCAAAGGGACTGAGCTTGGAATGGGTAACACACGGGCTCAGTGGATTCATCTTTTCTTGAGAGCTTGACAATTAGAGATTATAGTCTTCCTGGGACAGTTGGCATTACTCTTCAAATAAGTCTCAGAAAGAAATAATTAGTCTGTCACACTAAAAATATTTTACCAACTCCATTTCCATCAAAAGAGAGTTTTTTGTTTTTATTTGCCCTGTAATTTCTGTGTACTACCCTCTCCCCCAGATACATTCAAATATGAGTAACACTGTGGAAGCTGTGGATATAAATTCGACAGTTGTTTATGTCTCCAGTTAAGAGCGCTGCCCATCTGAGATGCCTGCCATTGTCAGCTTCGGAGGCAATCTATTTGTTGAGCATATATTTACTTGTAAAACTATACCTAAGTGAAACAAATATTTCTAGAATTGTGTGCTATTTTTGAGATTTTGAAACTGGAATGGGAATCTCAAAATGTAGATCTCAAAAGTTATACCGGTTATGTGATGTATTCCCCATCAGACATAGTTTCTCACACCAGCTCAGAGTTTCCAAAAACGTGATATGTGCCATTGTTGGTGTTCCAGACAATCTTAGGGACACACACATGACCTCTTTTTTTCTTTAATACTTGTGTATTTACTTTCTTACACATTAGATAAAAATAATCAAAGGGTAGACATTCAAAGAGAAGTGAGGAGAGGTATGGTGGGGGAACCAAGTTAAGATATAGGACAAATAAGTTTAGATAGCAAATGTGGAGACTGCCAGGGAGGATCATGGAATCAGTAATTAATGTAATAAATAGCATCTTGGTGATAGAAATTAAGCTTTGGAGAAAATAAGATGAAATTCTAAGGTCAAGTTACTTAACTCTCTGACCGTGAAAGCAATGATGACTTTTTCTGTTGCAAATGGAAAATGGGATACGGGTGATCAATGGGTTGAGATGGTGTCACAATTAATTACATCATCACTGGCGGTAGTTATGCTTCTGGCAATAGCTGAATAGGTTAATCTGTATCAAACTTGTTTCTGAAAACAACTAGAAAGCTGGACTAAATATAAAAATATCTTTTTTAGAACACTAGAGAGCTACCAAGGTTAGAATATTTTTTCAGACTGCGTTGAAATCAAGCTAAAAATAAAAAAAAAAGAGAAAATTCCCACCTGTCTGGAAATTAACTAATACACTTATAATACTGATAGGTCAAAGAATAAATAACAATTGAAATTAGAAAATATTTTCAATTAAGCCATAATTAAATTTCTACATTTCAAAACTTTTGGGATGCAGCTAAAGTCAAGCTTAGAAGGAAATTTATAGCTTTAAAATGCACATGTTAGAAAAGAAAAAAAGGCTGAAAACCAATCATCTAAGAATCAGAAAGTCAAATCTAACTCTTTAAAAAAGGAAATAAAGAAAAAAGCAGAAATTAGTAAAATAGAAAATAAATCTATAGTTGATAAAATCAACAATACCAAAAGTTGGTACTTTGAAGATTGATAAAGGCCAAGACAAATTAACATAGAGAAGGCACAAATAATACAAGAAATTAAAAAGGACATCACTATCAAACCTACATTTAAAAATAATAAGAGTATCATGGAAAACTTTGTGCCCATACATTTGAAAGTTTTAATGAAGTAGAGAAGTTCTTTTTTAAAAAATGACTTGCAAAAACTGACAAAAGAATTAAACCCAAATATACCTATCTATAATAAAGAAATTAAATCCGCTAATTAAAAAATGCTATGACAAAAAAAAAAACTTCACTGGTAAATTCTACCAACATTTAAAGAAGCTCTTTCAAAGAATAGATTAAGAGGGAATACATCTCTACATGTTTTATGAAGCTAGCAAAATCTTGATGTCAAGATTTTCAATGTTATTGCTGTTTTTGAAAGAAGCAACTTTTGGTTTTATTGATTTCTGTTTCCAATTTCATTGATTTTTGTTCTTTATAATTTTTTATTCTTCTACTTGCTTTGGGATTTATTTACTCTTCTTTTTTTAAGTTTCTAAGTATCTTAAGCCTAGATTAAAAATTTCAGATCTTTCTTTTTTTCTAACATATGTAATGCTATAAATTTTCCTCCAAGCACCATTCTGGCCTCCCTCCATAAATTTTGATATGTTATTTTTGTTTTCATTTAGTTCAAAATATTTTAAAATTTTTCCTGAGATTTCCTTGTATACATTGGACTCTATGAAAATCAGGTCTTCTGTGCCTCAAAGGATACCATTAAAAGAGTAAAACCACAAACCACAAGGTGGGAGAAGTTATTTACAGAACATATAAATGACAAAGGGCTTTGATCTAGAATATATAAAGAACTCCTACAAATCAGTAGGGAAAAGGTAACCCAAAAGAAACATGAACAAAAAACTAAAAAACCCAGATATTTCACAATAGAGGAGATTCAAATGGCCAACACATATATGAATAGCTACTCAACCTCAATATTCATCAAAGATGTGCAAATTAAAACCACAATGAGATATCTCTATATATTCACATTGGTTAAGTATCAATACTTAAGTCCTGGTGAGGATGCTAATCCACTGGAGCTCTCATATGCTTTTGGTAGCAGGAATGTAATTTAGTACCACTTTGGAAAACCATTTTTGCAGAATCTACTAAAGTTGAACATATGCATACCCTATAACGTAGCAATTCCATTCTTAGATGTATAACCAAGGGAAACGCAGAATGCGTGCACCAAAAGACACGTAGATGAATGTCAATAGTAGGTTTCTTCATAATGCTCTGTAGTAGGCTGAATAATGCCCCTTCAAAGATATCCACAGCTTCATCCCTGGAAATGGAACATGTTACATTACCTGGCAAAGGGGACTTTGCAGATGTAAAGAAGTTAGGAATGTTGATGTGGGGAGATTATTCTGGATAATCCAGGCGGGCCCAATGTAATCACAAGGATGCTTATAACAGGGTCACAGGAGGGTCAAAGTCAGAAGTGAGGATGGAAGCAGAGTTCAGACAGAAGAAAAGATGCTATGTTACTGGCTTTGAAGATAGAGAAAGAGACCAGGAGCTGAGGAATATATGTGGCTTCTAGAAGCTGTAAAAGTCAAGGAAATGCATTCTCTTCTAAAGCCTCCAAAAGAAAAACAGCCCTGGGGACCCATTTTAGACTTCTAACCTCCAGAGCTGTAAGATAATAAATGTGTGCTATTTTGTTTTAGCAACAATAGGAAACTAATACACGCTCCAAACTGGAAACAGCCCAAATATCCATTATGAGCAGAATGGATACATAAATGGTGGTATATTTCTGTAATGCAAAGCCATACAGCAATTAAAATGAACAACTATAGCTTCACACAACACCATGATGGATGGGCAAACATGAGCTTGAGCAAAAAAGCCAGATGCATAGGAATACACATTGTATGATTCCATCTATATGAAATTTAAAGCTAGCGCCCTGTCCACATAGCCTGTTTGGGTGTCCGGCAGGCAGAAGAGGTTCAACTGTGCAAGTGAATTCAACAATATGGAGGCCGACTGTCCTACAGTGACTGGGCAGCACTAGCCATGGAAATAAGATTATTTGAACAAACACTATTTGGAAATTCTTGTTTACATTAGGTTCTTGGCTCCTCGGACAACATCTGCATTCAGAAGTAGTCCTCCGTAAAATTCAACAGTAGGATAATGGAAGGAAAGGCATTCCCTTTGATTACCTTTCAGAGTCGAATAATGGCTAGGAAAGTTCACCATCCTGCTTTCTTTCTAAATTGCCAAGCAGGAAGCAGGCCCGAGGGTGGAGTTGGCACTTCCTCACATAATAGGGGCCCTTTCAAGGAAGAATTTAAGGGAGTTTTGGCTGTTTTACAAGATTTAAGTCCTAAGAACAATTTCTTAGGCTGCTGTAACTGAGGGCTGTGCAAATTAAGGGCTTGGAACAGATGTTCCCTTAGAGAAAGCAGGGGAGCCGCTTCCTGCAGGGCATGGATGAAGCCTCCGCTACCTGGCTGGGCACGTTCCGCCTGAGTCCCCACATCTGAGGGAAACAAGATGATCAAGAGTCTGCGAGTTCAGCCCCAAACTGTTGTACAGAAAAGCAAGTTTGGAGGATGAAAGTCACTGGGTGATGTAGACTTTTCTCGTCTCTTTCACACACGGGAAGTAGCGGCTCTGGTAGAATCCAGCACTCATCGGCTACAGGCTTTGGGTTCCCACCAGACGGTCTCGTTTAATACAGGCACCCCTTGACTTGTGATGGGGCCGTCCTGACACACCTGTCACAAGTCAGAAACAGCGTTTAAGTTGCAAGTGCACTGAATACCCTGGCAAACCCATTGTAAAGTTGAAAAATCCTAAATCGAACCATTGTCAGTCAGACCATCTGTACTGCTTTTTCGTGGCTGGGCTGCCAACATTCCCAGGGGCCCTCTCTGCTGCTTCTTCCCCCACCCCCGATTTATTCTGGATGATTCAAGTTCCACCTGAGTGCAGCAGCGGCCCCTAAAGAGTGGTCTAGATGTTTCTCCTGGAGATTCATCCCCTTTATTCCCTACTTACATAGTCATCTATAGAATGTCATGTTGCTTCACATTTTTACAGCAAGACTTCAGATTTATTGTTGGTGTTTTCTACAGTGTTGATCCTGCACCAAATTGTGGTGTGAGCCAGAGTTTTCTCTGGAGATTGCTCCCTCCCCCTACCCCATCATTGGAATCTCCATCCCATATTTTGGGTCTTAAACTCTTTCCCAAACAAAATCTCTCTCAAGACAAAATCTGAAACCAAGTCACACCAAGTTTAAGTGACTGTCAACAACTATCAGCTCAACTAGTTACCTCCACCATTTTGAAAGAGGCAGGGTCTAAAGCAAAGGAATTGTACATCCAAATTGGAACTTTCAGGGAATAGTAAACAAGTGCGAGAGAGAGTTTGTTGCACAAAGAAGCTTTCCCAGTGCCCCAGAAATCACATTAAATAATCAAATGACAATTTGTAATGTTCCCTGAATCCCTATTCTAATATCTCAGAATTGGCAAGTGGGGATTTAAAACAATAATGACCATTGATTCATTACCTGATTCAATCCCAGGTTTTAGACATTATAATGCCTCTCTCAACCCTCAATAGAACAACAAGCAATTTAAACACCACATTACCTAAACATCAAATCTTTTCTTATGAGAAAAAGTTATGAGTATAAATGGAAATGACAGGTTTTTTTCTTATTCAATCCTCCAAAGTGTCTACCACAATAGGCTGAATGTTATAATCGTTCAACAACTTTCTTAGATAAATATCAGAATATTACCTACTAATGGATTCTCAGTTACAGAATTGATGTCTTTCTCAGCTGTGTATTAATATACGTCAGTTGAAATTTCATATATCTACATATTTATCTTAAGAAAAAATTGTTTCAGAAAGAAAATATTCACCATTTTTAACTAAAATTTTGAATATTTTCTCAGGAAACCAAAAAATGCCTATTTATTTAGACCTCTTAAAATTCAACACTTTTGATACTAACTTGATATATTTATGACCAGTCTTCCAAAATCATATTCAACTGTATTCTTACATTGACCTCTATATCAGCAATTTTTTTCCAGTTTCTTAGCAATACTGTCTCTCTTTTTCTTATTGTTTTGGAAATGTTAATATTTATACTTTGAACTCTAGTGCATTTTTTAGATTTTAAAAGTCTTCATGTATAGTATTATTGATTTCACCCTCACACATCCATGAAATAGCGAGAGGGATAAAGAGATGAATGTTTATCACAAAGAAGATGGAAAAGTACACAAGCTGCTCTTCCAAAAGACCTGGTCTGGGGTGGAGACGAGGGTGAGAAACGTACAGCTGGGGAAGGTCCTGGGAGAGTGCCACAGTGCTGCTCTCTTCCTCACCAGAGAGATTCAAAAAACTGAGATGGCTCCTCATCAGTCAAATGCCCATTTGCTTTTTAAGCCAAATGTGATTTTAAAGAAAGTACTTAAGAGTTGGAACAATCACAGCACAAAGATTATTAATAACATTTGATCACATACTGAGCCTCCCTGATTTCTTGCCGAAGCTTGGAAAATCCCTGGCTTTGAATTTCTGTGGACTCTTGACATCCATGGCCTCCCTTCTTTCATGTGGCTCCCCTTTCAGTGTTTTAGAGTTGGGTCCATTACAATGGATAGACATATCCGGGAAAGTCAATTTGCAAGGAAAAACTAACCATACAATATTTTGAAAGTTGCCTAGGAACAGATGACACGTCACCATAGGTTTGCATAAATTGTGCCTATATCTTGGCAGATAGTAAATGGATATGAATGTAACACTCCTTGGGTCATATGTGGGGTGTGGCACTCAGAAAGTCCTGTCAGAGTGCACATGGACCGTTTCCTTTATTACAGAGCATCCTGACAATGTACAAATTTGCCTCTTACACTGGTTATGTCCTTTAGGATGGTAATTTGGCTGAGGTATCAATAACCATTATATAGTGTTTATCTCCTTTCACACAATCTCACTCACTCCTGGCAATTGATCCTAAGAAATATTTCTATTAAGCTTAAAGATGTTTATTGCAGTGGAATCTATAAGGAGTGATGGGTGTGATGAAAGGGGATAAATTATAGCATATGTATGCACTGGAATTTTATGCTGCAATTGAAAGTTGTAATTATGTAACAACCTAGCAGTATGTTGATAATATAATATTAAGTGAAAACAGCAAAATATAAAATTGTACATGCCCTATGATTAAGAATATGTAAAAAAATGCTAATGTCTGAAGAACAAAGCCTGGAAGGGAATAGAGAAAACTAGAACAGATATATTCAGATGCTGGAATTGAGGTGGTGGTGGTGGGGTTTCTTTCACAAGACCCTTTCCTGTTATTTTTATAGAGATTTTTTTAATAAGTGAAAATAAAAAAAAAATGCAACATTGGAAATACTATGAGGAGAGTCCAACTAAGAAGAAACAGATTGCCAGTCCCGGAATTGTTTGGCTCAAGTCAATTTTGTGACATGATTGACTATAATGCTGTTTAAGTGCCATTTGTCACACTGGATGCTCCAAAGCTAGAAGGGGTAGAGGACATTGTTAATTGCAGGGAGGACTTAGTATGAAGTGCTTTAATAAAGCTATACCATCATGTTTTTTTCTTTCCAGACACATGATATGCTAATGACCTTTATGGTACCTTGAAGTTAATCACAGGACTATTATACTGTGATGCAAAGAATGTCCCAGGAAGAGGAGAAAGTACAGACAAGATCTAAGCTCCATGGGGGAATTCAGAGCATGTCCTAATCTTGGCAGGTTCATAGGGAAGAGACAGTCAGATCAAATAGCTGCTTTCAAAAGAAGGGAGACGGCCGGGCGCGGTGGCTCACGCCTGTAATCCTAGCTCTCTGGGAGGCCG
>VBSM01003157.1:43379251-43390291 GCA_008086735.1 Cheirogaleus medius
AAAAAAAAAAAAAAAAGAAGGGAGAGACGTTATCTTGTTTCCCATGGTGCTCAGCACAATTTGACACATAGGGAGCACTCAGCGGGACGAAGCGAATGCAGCTCTGCACTGGGCGTGGCTGGTGAAGACAGGAAGCAGGAACACGAGGGAAGGTGGACCAAGGCAGCTGGGGCAGAAGGGCAAGAACAGACAGGAAGGTGCACAGTGAGCAGTAGGGTTGACAGGAGAATGGAAGTGGGGAAGGGAGGATGGTTTTAAGGTTGGGAACCTGGGACAATAGAATTGTGGCTAAAATCGTCTAAGAAGCAGTCACTCGCAGTTATTCATCTCTGAAGCATAGTTAGCCTCTCCATTCGGTCTCTTAGCTCATAAAATAAAATGAAAGAAGTATAAACACAAAAAAATTATTATAAGATACCAGTCTGGCCACGTGGGACCAAGGGAAAATGAGAAGATGGAAAAAAGTATCTCTGAGGTAAATGGGCAGAGCTGCTCAGGCGGAGGGATGAGGAGTCATACCTTATGTAAATGAAGGGATCCCACGAGTCCCTAAATATTTATAAATTATATTGAGGCACAATCATGTTGCCACCTGGAAGAGCTGTTTCTTTGTCCTCTGTCTGTTGTCACGGGCTACCAATCCTGGAGGGAAAACTAGCTCTGAAACAACTGATTAAATAAATTTAATTAACTTGGAAAACATAAATGGGCCCTCATGGGACTTCTGTTTGGCCCAGCTTCTGAGATATTGTCACAAGGCTCTCTGTTTTCTGCCCTGAGACACCCAGATTGTTGTGAGTTTTCCCTGAAGGTGTGTATCTGGTCCTAAAATACACATTTCTGTGTGTCGAGAGACTTCTTACTCAGCCAAGGGGGTGTTCTTTTTTAAAGCATTGGTTCCGCTGCACACAGCTAAAGGCCAGCCACGATGCAGAAGGTGATCGTGTTTTACAAGGTCTGAATCAACTCAATTTTCGTTTCCTGGTGGACTAGAATACTCACTCCAGTGTTGTTTTCTATCTCTTTAAATTAGAATTCGAGCGAAGGGTTGCCTGTTTAATAGGCAAGTCGTAGACCTCAGATACAGACTAGGCCAGCAGTTCAAAAACTGTGGCCCTGGGCCAGCAGCCTCCACCTCACCTGGGGGTATGTTACCAATGCAAATTCTCAAATCCCCCTTCAGACCTACTGAATCAGGATCTCTGCAGCTAAGGCTCATAAATAGGTGTTTTCACAAACCTGCCAGTGATTCTGATACAGTCTAAAGTCTGAGAACCACTGGGTTACAGTCTAGAAAACTAAAACTAGATTTTAGATTGAGCATCACACAAAACGATACATTTACCTTCCTTCCTTCATTCAATCACTATTTCATTAAGCATATTTTATGGGGTGCTTGTCATATGTCAGACTTTCATCATTACTTACCATCAGACTGGGGTGATGGACAGCAGATGAGGCTTCTGCTCTTGCATGGGGATCCCAATAAAATACAGGATGCCCAGTTAAATTTGAGTCTCAGATAAGCAATGAAAATAATTGTTTATTATAAGTAAGTCCAAAATATTGCATGAGACATACTAAAAATTATTCTTTATTTAACTAGGTGTTTTGTATTTTTATTTGCTGAATCTAGCAACCCTACTTTGTTGTGGCACTTAGATTTTAGTGAGGAATACAGACAAAATAAACTAACAAAAAGTAACAACGCTTTCCTATGGGGATATGTGCAAATAAGAAAAACAGGCTGGGTGAGGGCTCACGCCTATAATCCCAGCACTTTGGGAGGCCGAGGCAGGAGTCACTTGAACCGAGGAGTTGGAGGTTACAGTGAGCTATGATTGCACCACTGCACTCCAGCCTGGGTGACAGAGTGAGACTCTGTATCTTAAAAAAAATTAAAAAAGAAAAGAAAAACAGAGTAACATGGTAGAGAGTGGCATCAGATAGGCCGGTTAGGATATGCCTCTCTGAGGAGCTGAGCGCTAGCTATGGGTAGATCTGAGGGAACAACATGCCAGGCAAAGGGAGCATTTAGTACAAAGTCCCTAAGGTGAGAAAGATCTTAATATGCTCTAGGAACGGACGAAAAGTCAGCATGGACAGGCGCAGTAAGCTACAGGGACGGGGAGACAGGAGCACAGTCATGGAACCTTAGCAGGCTACAGCAAGAGCGAAATTTACTCTCGCTGGAGAATTATTCAGCACAGAAGAGCCACAAGATTGCATTTGTGTTTTCAGATGCTAGCCTAGCTTCCGTGAGGAGGAGGATCTGTAGAAGAGGCAAGCATGGGAAGCAGGGTGGCAATCGAGGAAGGGCCGTGAGGTCCAGGTGGGAGATGACAATGGCTGGGACAGGGATAGTCACGGGTAAGGGGAGAAATGGGCGTATTCGGGACAAGCAGCGGTGGGAGTTGAGCACCAGAGCACGTGGGTGATGGTGCTTTGTACTGAGATGGACAAAGGCGAGGTGAACTAGATTCTGACCAGAGGAAATGGAATTCTTTTTTGGACAGATTGAATTGATGATATCTATTAAATATTTAGGTTTGGGTCTCAAATACATGTACAAATATATTAATCTGGAGTACAGAGATTTCAGGACTAGAGATACAAACTATTAGCATATATGTGGTATTTATGCAACTAAGGAATGTTACCCAGGGGAGTAACTGTAGACAAGGAACAAAGGGACCAGGACCAAGCAGGGACACTTTCTACACTTAGAGGTCAAACCACATGGGTGAGCCAGGATATGAGGCTGAGGTAGGATAAAACAGAACAATCGAGATATCTTAAAAGCCAAGGGGAAAAGTTCAAGAGGAGGTGGGAGTAGTCGATTGTGCTAAAAAGCCAAATAAAATACAGAAATGTGATATTGGGTTTACAACAAGGAGGTCACTATAACCTTGAAAAGAGCAGTTTTAGTGGAAGGGACAGCGAGGTCAGAATCATCGTAGAGTAGGTCCAGGAGATGGACAAAGATGAGTAGGTCGAGGCAGAACTTTGGGAGAAGATTTACTGTGAAAAGAAGAGAAATAGGATTGATAATTGGAGAAGAATTTAGGATCAAAGGAAGAAATTTTTAAGCAACGGAAGGTACTAGAATGTATTTTATGTCAATAGCACTAATCCAAAAGAGAGGAATTGCAGATGCAAGAGAAGAGAAAATTGCAGGAGTGAGGTCTTTGAGGTAGAAGAGGGGATGAGATTAACAGCACCAGTAAAGGGAACATGAAGGCCCTTTGACATGAGCAAGAATGGTTTATCCACTGCGGTATGAAAAAAGGTGTGGAGTGTGGTGCAGATGCAGAGTTGGTCAGGACATAATAAGCAAGTTTCAGGCAGAGGTACTTTTTATGCATCAGCTTTATCAAAAAAATTCTTTTGTGTGTACATACATTAATAATATCATAGTTCTTCATATATATATTGTAAATTATGTCAACTACCACTTCTATTTAAATTGAAGACAATCACAGCTTGATTGGATGCAATTACAAATTATGTGTATGCCGTGAACAATTCCAAATACTATTTCTGCTCCATTTGGCAGGTTCATCCATGTTGCAATATATGACAAAATTTCCTTCTTTTTTAAGGCTGAATAATATTTCATTATATGCATATGTCACATTTTCTTTATCCATTCATCCATCAATGAATATTTAAGTTGTTTCTAATTCAGCTATTGTGAATGATGCTGCAATGAACATGAGAGTGCAAATATCTCTTCAATATCTTAATTCTTTCAGATAAATACTCAGAAGTTACTGGATCATATGGTAGTTCTATTTTTAATATTTTGAGGAAACTCCATACTGTTTCCTTAGCAAGTACACCATTTTACATTCCCACCAACAGTGGACAAGGGTTCCAATTTCTCCACATCCTCACCAACACTTATTTTCTGGTTTTCTTTATGTTTAATGGCCATCCTAATAGGTGTGAGGTGAGGTCTCATGGCTTTTATTTGCATTTCCCTGATGATTAGTGATGTTGAACATGTTTTTATATACCTGTTGGCCATTTGCATGTCTTCTTCAGAGAAATGTCTATTCAAGTTCTTTGCACATTTTTGAATTGGGCTATTTATTATTTTGCTATTGAGTTGCAGGAGTTCCTTATATATTTTGGATATTAACCCTCATCAGGTACATAGTTTGCAAAAACATTCTCCCATTCTGTAGGTTGCCTTTTCACTCTGTTGATTGTTTTCTTTGCTGTGTAGAAGCTTTTCTATTTGATGTAATCCCACTTGTCTATTTTTGCTTTTGTTGCCTGTACTTTTGGTGTCATATCCAAGAAATCATTGCCAAGACCATTTGGTTTCTTAACAGTATGAAGAGTGTGTTATTTTTTCCACAGTGCAGTGCTCATCCAAAAATTGCATTTATAGTATCCCTACAAAACCAAATCATTTTATTTTGAATGGAGACTTTTAAAACTGAATTTATAATAGAATTAGCAATAATGTCAGACATTTCACCTTTGACAGAATGAACCTCTTACATTGATTCCATGAATAGTATGAAAAAAAAGCCATTATTGGACTGAACTGCTTTTCTTTTTGAAACATCTGATGACATTATCAAACTACCATTATTAGCCATTTGCAAAGTTCTGTTGCTGCTAATGGAGCCAACATAAACAGCCATCTTCCTGTTTTTTGTATCTGTAAGAAAACTTCAAATAAAAAAAAATTAATTTAGGAGAATAGTTATTTGATATAAATAAAAAGTCAAATTTCACAGAGTGAGATGTAAATGACAGCTGCATATGTCAAATTATTGTCTTTGGGAATAACTACTTGAAGTAACTTCTTGAAATAAATACTAACTTATTTATTTATTTATGAGATAGGGTCTTTCTCTGTGGCCCAGGCTGGAGAGCAGTGGCTCAATCATAGCTTACTGCAACCTCAAACTCCTGAGTTTAAGTGACCCTTCTGCCTCAGCCTCCCAAGTAGGTGGGACTACAGGCACACCTGGCAAATATTTTTTTCTTTTTTTTTTTCTGGAGATAGGGGTCTTGCTATATTTTCCAGGCTGGTCTGTGAACTCCTGGCCTCAAGTGATCCTCCTACTTCGGTCTCCCAGAGTGCTGGGATTACCAGCGTGAGCTACCATACCCAGTCATTAGTCACTTTTTAAAGAGATCCTGCTATTTCTTCCCCAGGTCTGTGCCTTCTGGTTTTCATGTGGTCAGTGATTGAATGACAGCTCCAATGGTGGACGGTAAATGTCAACAAACATCTTAACCAAGCTACACATTCATCAACAACTTTTGTAAAACATACTAATTTAGTAGTTAATGTAGAACTCTAGGATAAAATAAACTTCCATAAGATTCTGAAGGTAGAGCAAATCTTCAAATAACTTCACTCAGCTCAACACCATTTCATTGCAATGCTAATGAGAAAAAAAATGGATTCCAGCTGAGGCCACTGTCTTTGTGGAGCTTGCACGTTCTCATATCTACGTGGGGTTTCTCTGGGTCCTCCAGTTTTCTCCCACATCTCAGAGCTGTACATGTTAGGTTCATTGGCGTGTCTACATTGTGCCAAGATAAGTGAGTACGGGTGTGTGTGAGTGTGCTCTGTCCTGTCCAGGGCAGGTTCCTGCTTGGTCCCCTGCTTGGTGCCCTGCTCTGGCCACCTGGGACCCTGAACCGGAATAAGCAGGTTGGAAAATGAATGAATGAATACAATTGTAATGTCTACGATAATCATACAAATGCACAACAATAAATGATGCCGTATGAGAGTGCTCAGCGAGCCCACCATATTCGTGACTGTTTTTGATTGTGTGGTGGCAGGAGGGTCTCCTTGGAATTTTCACTTTGCAAACATTTATTCCTTGATTCAGCCCATCACAACTAAACTACAACCACTGTCACTCACTGATTCACCAAAAATTGGGTAAATAATTATCTCACTTGTTTTTATTAGTCTTTCTTAAATGCATGTGTAGCTCACATTTATTTCCATGTTTAATATTAGAAATGTTTGGGGTCTTTAGAAGTTTGGTGATGTTTTTGTGACCAGAAATATGTTGTAGGAACCAAACTCTAGTTCATATCAATTAGCTGATGGTAAAATTGTTTTTGTTATATAGATTGTTTAGCTTACAAGTCACAGTTTCCAATAACTTACTGATGGCATTAAGTGAGGATTTACCGTATTGTTCCAATTCTGAGAGCTTCCAGTGTTGCTATTGAGACGAATGTATACCGATTCTGGATCCTCGTATGTGACTTGCTTGTTCTCTCTGAAAGCTTTGAGGATTTTTTTTTTAAAAGTCTAGTATTCTTAAATTTTACAATGTTATGGCTTATTGTGAGTCTTTTTTTATTCTTTGTCCTAGGTACTAAGTGGGCTCTTTAAATCTGGGAAATCAGTCTCCTAGTTCTTGGGAAACTGTTTATTTCTGCAGTTGAGATCTCTAGTTGTCTACCAAATCCATCTTTCCTTCTCTCCTACTAAAAGAGTATCTATGCAGGATGGCAATGTGCCTAGTTAAAACTTCTCAGTCACCTTCGTTGATAGATGAAGTCATGTGACACAGTCCTGTCCAATGAGATGTGAGGTGAAGTCATACTTGGCAGGAATGTTTTCCCCCTCATTTTGCTGCTTGAAACATAGTTACAATGCCCAAGACAGGAAGAGGGTGTGTGGAAACCATTTTGTGTGAGGATGACAACAAAACTAAAGATGTCAAAGCCCAGAGATATTAATAGAAGGAACCCAAGTCTCTGTTGACAACATAGAGACCCTGTATCTGCTAACTACCCATTATATGATAAAAATGAAACCAGTAATTTGTTTAAACCACTATTATTTGGGTTTAGGGTTCTATACAGTCAAACTCAAGTTCTAACACAATTTATTTGATAACATTTCCTCTTAATTTTCTCTGTTCTCTCATTCTGGGGCTCCTATTAGAGGGTAAACTTTCTGAACTAACCCTCACTTTATTTTGGTGTTTATCTTTTGTCTTTTTATCCTAATTGTTTCCTCATTGTCTTCTAACCCTCTGTTGAAAATTTTTATTTCTGCTGTCCTATTCTTTTTTACTTTTTTGAATGGTTTTATTGAGATATAATTCACATACCATGCAATACATCCATGTAAAGTGTAAAATTCAATTGTTTTTAGTATGTTCACAGAGTCGTGCACCTGTTGGCACACTCAGTTTTAGAACATTTTTCATCATCCTGAAAAAAAAAATCCCATGCCCTTTAGCTATCACCCTCCAGTGTCCCTACTCCCCCCAGCCACTAAACAACCAGCTTCTTTGTTGTCTATTCTGCGGAGTTGCCTATTCTGGACATTTCATACAAACAGAGTCATAAAATATGTGTCCCTTTTTGTCTGGCTTTTTTCACTGAGCATCATGTTTTCAAGGGTCACCTGTGTTGTAGCATAAATCAGTATTTCATTCTTTTTATAGCTAAATAATATTCTACTGTATGGGTAATACTGTGTCCTATTCTTAATTTCTAAGCATTCTTTCATATTCTCTGAGCTTTGTTCCTTTTCATAAGATGCTCTACTTGTGTCGTGGATACATCATCTTCTCTTTCTGATGTTGTCTTCTTCCTGTACCATCTGTTTTTTTCCAAGTTCCTTTTTCTGTTTTGTTTTGATCTCTGGCCTTTATAGTAGAGGCTTCCCTCAAGTGTCTGGTGATCCTTGACTGTCTCTTCATCAAATTACTGATCAGTTCAGTGTATGTGTATGAGGTTGTCAACTGGCGAGCTTCACTATAAGATGATGGGGAAGTACTGGCATTTTCTCTTGACTTAACTACTTCCCCCAGGTACTCCACGGAGCATCACTCCTATTGTAGTCTATGAAATAATGGTTCCCTAGAGTTCTGCAATGCAGTCACCCTGTATAGAAAAAGCAGTGAGCTAGTGTACCATCTCAGGTGGTGGGGTAAGACAGTGGCTGGTCATATATGACTTCTGGATACTTACTCATTTTAGTAAGGCTTTGTGTTTTGTTTTGTTTTCTTTTTCTTTTTGGTAGAGACAGGGGTCTCACTCTTGGTCAGGCTGGTCTTGAACTCCTGAGCTCAAGCAATCTTCCCACCTCAATCTCCCAGAGTGCTAGGATTATAGGTGTGAGCCACCACACTCAGCCTAGGCTTGTGTTCTTGCCCTGTGCTATGCCTCATGTCTCCTGGATCAGAACATCTCTGGTTCACCCCCTTCAGATAGCAAATCTGTCACCTGCTAGATGGTAGAGGAGCAACATGCCCTGGCCATGTGGAGCAAGGGGGAAGGTCTGGGGTCCAGCTCCTTCTAACACAGCCTTTGAGTGAATCCTCTTGTCTTCAGCACCATCCTGATCCCCCTGGGTTTAGAGATGTCAGGTGCTTCCCATTTCTGAGCCTGTTAAGGATCCACAGTACATTC
Source organism: Cheirogaleus medius (assembly GCA_008086735.1). Lineage (NCBI taxonomy): Eukaryota > Metazoa > Chordata > Mammalia > Primates > Cheirogaleidae > Cheirogaleus > Cheirogaleus medius. Next base: position 43,387,673 of record VBSM01003157.1, read on the forward strand.
AATCTACATTTTGTTGGCTTCTCCCGGTGTAGACACTCAGCAGAATAAAAATAGCTGAAACTAAATTAGATGCCTTTGGTCCAAATACTTATATCTTTTGTTGACATCTTTTGCATCTCCTCTGCCATGCACTTCTTACTACTTTAGTCCTTTATGGCAATCTCTGTGGGTGTGAAGAGGAATAGAGATAAGGCATGTGTTCAATCTGCAGAATTAACTGCAAGTTGACAGCTCCAGGTGAGAAGGCAAGCCTAGGTGAGTCCTGAGAATGCAACCTGAGAATCCTCGGGCTGGGGCCACCGCAGCATGTGGACTTAAAAAAAATAGCAAGTTATAAAGAAAACCATTAATCTACTTCACAGTTTTATCTAGAGATGCCTAAGCCAAAATAAACACATATCTAAAATAGCTCCCAAGTTTCCTCTTGAGTGACCAAGAAAGCAGCTGCATATAATTACAACAATAAAAAACACCCCTGCAGGCAGAACTGTCAGATTCCAGCCCTGGTCTGTCCAGGCTATTAGGTCACTTGTCACAGACGCTGCTGCCCCGCTGCTGGGGCTGGTACTTACTTAGCACTAGTTTGCCCAAGCACTTTACATATTTTAACATTTTAATCCTCCCAGCCATCGTGTCCTTCAGCTACTATTATCATCCCCAGCAGGATACACAGTCGGCCCTCCAAATCCCTGGGTTCCAGAGATACAAAGGCTTCAGCAAAGCTCAGATTGAAAATATTTGGAAAAAACAATTGAGTCTGTGTCATTCCCTAAACAATACAGCATAACAACTATCTACATAGCATTTACATTGTATTAAATATCATTAGTAATCTAGAGATGATTTAAAGTAAGAGGATGTGCATCGGTTATAGGCAAATACTATGCCATTTTATATCAGAGACTTGAGCATCTGTGAATTTTGGTATATGTGGGGGCAGGGGTCCTGGAACCAAGCCCCCATGGATATTGAGGGATGATGGCTGTGGCACAGAGCAGTTGAGTAACTTGCACAAGTTCACAGCTAGAATGGTGCAAATAGAATGAATGGTTAGCAGTGCAAATAGAATGGTTCAAAGCCAGGATTTAAACCAAGGAAGACCCTGTCTAGAGTCTTTGCTCTTACAAATGCACTATGGGTAATGAATGATACTTGAATTTATGTATCACCCTACAACTTTCGGAACATTTTTCCATGATCTCATTGGATCTTATGCTCTGATTTCACAGTTGAGAAAGATGAAACCCATCTGGCTTATTCACGATCTGCAGTTTACCTTACTATTTTACCTAGTGATGACACTGATGTGCTTTGCTTTTAAGACTTATAGTATTTTGCAGCCCTAAGCTCAGCCCTTCATTGGTTCATTTTGATGATTATGGACATTCATTTTCATGGAATTCCAAGAAGAGGCATTATAAGGGCAATATAAATATTAAAGTGCAGGTTGTAAATTATTGGTTTAAAACTCAGAAGGGGTGGGGCATGGTGGTGCACACTTGTAATCCCAGCACTTTGGGAGGCCAAGGCAGGAGGGCCACTTGAGCTCAGGAGTTTGAGACCAACCTGAGCAACATTGTGAGACCCCATCTTTACAAAAAATATAAAAGTTAGCCAGGTGTGGTGGCACACACCTATAGTCCCAGCTACTCAGGAGGCTGAGGCAGGAAAATCACTTGAGCCCAGGAATTTAAGGTTACAGTGAACTGTGATGACATCACTGCACTCTAGCCCCAGCAACAGAGCGAGACCCTATCTCAAAAAACACAAACAATAACTCAGAAGGTATTTTCCCATAGAAATAATGGGAGTCATGATCAGTAGGGATATAAACTAGCCCACAAATGCTAGAATGTTCCTTACTGGCACCACAGTTTAACTGTAGCACTCCAGGGCCTGGGGTGAGGACAGGTGGTGGTCATAGCACATCCCATTGGGGAGATGAACCTGGCGCTGGAGGGTCTCTGTGAGGGGCTGAGCAAAGGCCAGAGATCAGCCGAGTGGTGTGACATGGGCTGGCCGGGAATAATTTATACACTGCACAAACCCATCCACTTAAATGCAAGGGAATAAAATTTTCCATTTAATCAGAGAGATTTTCTGGAACAACTGACACTCCATATCTAAGGAACATGGGCACCTTGGTTCCTATGCCTTGCAAGGACAGCGACAGTTGCATGGCAGGCCCGAGGCCAGCTGAGAGCCATGTGCAGAGGGAACATCACGTCCAGATGATTTCCCCAAGGAATTCTGCTCCTGTCTCTCTAGTCACTAGGCCCTTATTTTACTGTTAGCCTATAGACTTTGTATTGTTAGAGACTCTTTTTGTCCCAGGGTGACATTAGAAGAATCTCATATTCAGAGCTAATGGAATTCATCATTTTTAATGACAACTTCTGAGTTTTACATGCTTCCAAAATAGGGATCTTTTGGGGATAAAGCACTTATAAGCTTGATCCAGGATAAGAGCTGGGCATAATCATGTTTTCATTGACTAATTATAATAATTAAAATCATATTAATCGTTCAGTTACTCATCTATCTCTTTTGCTCATTCTAAAAATGTGAGGTGACCAAAAGTGTTTTTGCTTGTTGGTTTTTTGTTTGTTTGGTTTTTTT
>VBSM01003157.1:43390391-43410628 GCA_008086735.1 Cheirogaleus medius
TGGCTGGCAATTGGCTGAGAGAGTTAGGCTTTATCTAAAAGACCAGAAAGGAGACGCTTAAGTGTCAGCACTCTGGGAGGTCCAGACAGGAGAATGCTTGAGTTAAAATGGGGGCTTTCTATCTTTTAGGTGATGGTAATGCTATACCAGAATCAGGTTGGGAAGTAAACCACGCTTTATTTCATTAACAAAAACTGCTTAGTGGGAATTTACCATTTGTGAGGATTGCTCAAGCCCAGGAGTTTAAGGTTGCTGTGAGTAGGCTGACACCACAGCACTCTAGCCCAGGCAACAAAGTGAGACTCTGTCTCAAAAAAATAAATAAATAATAAAATAGAATAAAAATAAAAACTATATAATGACATGTATCCACCACTACAGTATCAAACAGAATAGTTTCACTGCCAGTCTACCAGCCTCTGTATTTTAATTAGTGAGTATAATCCATTTACATTTATAGTTATATTATTTAATAGTATAAATATTATATAATTATTTAATATATTTATAGTTATATGCATAATTATATGTTACGTATTATATTACTGAAACTCTACTTCTATCACTTTGCTATTTTTTTCTATATCTTTTTTGTTCTTAATTCCTTTGACCTACCTTCTTTTGTGTTTTTGTGATTTTTTTAGTGTACCATTTTGATCTTTTCCTTTTGTGTAATTTTTAAAGTTACTTTAAAGTGGTTACCATGGGGTTTACATTTAGCATCCCAAATTTATAACAATGTAGTTTGTTTGACTTGATCCCAACTTAGCGTCTATAACACATACAATTTCTGTTTCTGAACAACTTTGTACCCTTCCTTATGTTGTTATTGTCATAAATTACATCTTTATACATTGTAAGCCTATTAAAAAAGATTTATAACTATTGTTTGATGCACTGTATTTTAAATCATATGGGGAAACAAAAAGAGGAGGTACAAACCAGAAATACAATACTGGCTTTTATATTAACCTATGTAGTTACCAGAATTCTTTATTTCTTCATATGACTTCAACTTACTGTCTGGTGTCCTTTCATTTCTGCCTGAAGGACTTCCTTTAGCATTTCTTGCAGGGCAGGTTTAGTGGCAACAAGCTCCCTCAGCTTGCTTTTATTTACCTGGGAGTGTTTTAATTCTCCCCCCCCTCCCTCTTTTTTTGACACATGGTTCCACTTTGTTGCCCAGGCTGGAATACAGGCTGGATCATAGTGAACTCCTGGGCTCAAGCAATCCTCCCACCTCAGTCTCCTCCCAAGTAGCTAGGACTACAGTTGTATACCACCATGCATGGCTAATTTTTAAATTTTTCGTAGAGATAGGGTCTCACTATGTTGCCCAGGCTGCTTAAACTCCTGGCCTCAAGTGATCCTCCTGCCTTGGCCTCCCAAAGTGCTGGGATTTGGGGCATGAGCCCCCATACCTGGCCTCTCCCTTATTTTTGAAGAATATAGATTCTTGCTAGACAGTTCTTTTCTTTCTGTACTTTGTATATATCATTACACTGCTTTATGGCTTCCATTGTTTCTGATGGGAACTCTTTTAGTGTTATTGAGGCCCCTTATATGTAGTGAGTCACTTCTCTCTTGCTGGTTTCAAGGTTCCCTCTTTCTTTGCCTTTGGATATTGACTGTTTGATTATAAATGGGATTGATTATCATGGTTTGGATATGTTTGAGATTATCTTACTTGCAGTTCATTGAGCTTCTTGGATGAGTAGATTCATGTCTCATCAAATTGAGATCTTTTTGGCCATTGAAATATCTTTCCACCCCTTTCTCATATGCTGGGATGCTCATTGGTATTTCACAGGCCCCTTAAACTTTGTTCATTTTTTAAATTCCTTTTTCTTTATGCTTATCAGCCTGGATAATTTCAATTGTCCTATCTTCAAGTTCACTGATTCTTTCTTCTACCTATTCATATTTTCTGTTGAACCTCTCAGTAAATTTTGTATTTCAGCTCTTATACTTTTCAGCTCCGTTTTTAAATTTGGTTTATTTTATAATTTCTATTTATTGATTGATATCCTTTACTTTTTCATACAGCAGTTTCCTTTAGTTCTTTATCCTTGGTTTCCTTTAGTTCCCTGAGAAAATTTAAAGTGGTTGATATTTTAAATTATATTATTTAATATATTTATATACTTAAACTCTTTCTCTAGTAATTCTAATACCTGGGCTTCCTCTAGCATGGTTTCTGTCAACTTACTTGTTTTTTCATGTGAATGGGCCATAATTTCCTGTTCCTTTGCATCCCTATAATTTTTTGTTGAAAACTAGACATTTTGAATACTACACTGTGATAACTCTGGAAGTCAAATACTCTGCCCTCCATAGGGTTTGCTGGTGTTGATTGTTGAGGACTGCAGTCATCTGTTTGTTTAGTGACATTTCCCTAACTGTTTTTGTAGAGACCATGTTCCTTGTTTTGTGTGGTTACTGAAGTCTCTGTTTCACTATCTCAGTGACAATGGTCAGCCAGTGACTTAACAGAGATTTCCTTAAATACCTGGAGCCAAAAAGAAAAAAAAGAAAACAAACAAACTCTATTGGTCTTTTTAGATTGGCTGAAGTACTTCTTCAACTTTGCCTTAGCCTTTACCTTCTGTTTGCATGGAGCCCAAAGATCAGCCAGAAATGCAAGTGTACTGTTTATTCAGGTCTTTTCTGAGCATATATCTGGCTTTGGGTATATGTGTTGTACTCCAGATTCCCCAGTATACAGGGAGCTTCTCAGAGCATTTATTCTCTCTGCTACCAAGAATCTTCCTACTCAGTGTCCTCATTCTCAGGCTTTGAAGTCTGTCTGCTGCTTACCTGGTCCTCCAGCCTTTGTCCTAGGCAGCTCTGGGTAGTGTATGTCTTTACATGCTTTCACCATTTCTGTGACATCACTCACACTTCTGCCAGATTTTGCTCCCCGTTCATTTCTCTAATTTTTTTCATTATTCCCCCTCACTAGTATCTTTCCTTAGATGACAAATGATTCTAATCTCACTTATCTAAAAAGAGAATCATCTCTGTCTAATTCCTCTCTTCTCTAAAACTTGTTGACATTCTCTCTCTCCAACTTTCTTTTGCCTCACAAATCCCTGTATTCTGGTTTCTATTAAAATTCTGCTCCTTAAAGGCCTCCAGTGACTTCCAATAGCTCTGTTCAATGAGTGTTCAGTCATCATCTTGCATCTTACCTAGGCATTGTTCATTGTTAACTTACCCGTCCTTCCTGAAATAGTTGTTCCGTTTGACTTCCATGATATTTCCTGGTTTATGTTTCCTGACATTTATGATTCTTTTGATTCTGTCCTTTATGGGCTTGCCTCCCTCCACTCATTCCTTAATTCTTTAAACTCCAGGGTTCCCCAAGGCTTTATCCTCCACCCATGGTCTTTGTTACAGTCTGCCTAGGTGATCTCATCCACACTCCCTCATTATTTCAACATCATCTATACACTGATAACTCCCACATCTGTTTCTCTAAAACTTTTACTTTCCTCCCTAAAAAGAGGATTGCCTACTAGATGGATAGAGAAATAAACATCACACATGTACCAAAACAGAATCTAAACTGTCTTCCTCCTATATTCTCAATCACGGATGGTAGCACCACCTGTCACTAGGTTAGAAATTGAGTTTCATTCTAAACTCCTTCCTGTCCTTCATCATCAACATCTAAGTAATCACTCAGCACTGCCCATTTAGCCTCTTGGGTATTTCTCAAGTTGGTCCAGTTTTCTCCATCCTCATTGCCAATGTCCCAGTCCAAACCTAAGCATTCTCTCTTGGACCACCTGCCAGTATTCTCAGTAGTCTCTCTTGCTCAGTGCTATCAGCCCCTAATTCCTTCCTCAGCTGCCAGAGACATAATCCTTAAATGCAAATATAATCATATCCTTCCTGCTTTCAGTTCTTTGGTCGCTGCCCACCTACAGCTCCTTCATTGATCAAGTCCCTCCACACCCCATCTGTTGACATCCCCTGCATCTGACTTTATGTTCTAGAAATTTTGGACTGCTGCCATCCCCTCACATTTGCCAATCCTTTTCTCACCTCTGTGCCTTCCCTCCCTCTCCCACTCTGTAATGACTACTCACATCATCCTTGAAGCCTTCCCTGGCTCCATCTTCAAGGTCATTGCTCTGTGCTCCTGGGACACATTAGGCCTGTTCCAGTGGTTATATCCTGACACTGTTCCCCAGTGATCTGTCTCCACGTTGTTCTCTTTTACTGGGTTGGAAGCTCCTTTTATACCCATCACCTAGCTCTATTCCTGCCACATTGTTAATCCTCAGTTAAAGTTAACAGAACAAATGCATGAATAAATGAACAAATGATGTATGAATTTTTTTTCCCCTTCCTGTGGGAAAGAACTGGCAAAAGAGAAGTTAGAAGCAATAACTGGAAACGATTATGAGAAATGTTTCAAATAGAAAACATTACACTGCTGGCTAATTTGATTTTTTTAAAGTCATGGTATTTAAAGCATGTTTTAGAGTAGCATTTGAACTTTATGGAATTCTAAATTGAGAGGGATTAGGAGAGGTCATCTCTCTCAACCTTTAGTTTTTAAAGTACAATAATTAAAAAGAAAAAAACCAAATGGTCATTTTAAAAGATGTCTTTGAAAAGTAGTTTTGAAAATCTTAAACCATCCCTGGACAATGAGCCTTCCAATATCTGGACCTGCTGGACTAAAACTGCTCAATCCAAATACTAGAATAAGCTCAAAGGAAAGGAGTAGAGAGGTTTGGTGTAGAGAAGAGGCGGCGTTACCCAGGAACCTACAAGCAGCTCCTGCGACATGCTTGTTCCTGCCTGGCATCCCAGGTGGCCAGGAGCAAGGAACCTTACTTTTCAAGGTAGTGATATCTCCTTCTTTCTCTTTTTATTTATGTTTTGTTTTTTTTTGAGACAGAGTCTCACTCTGTCACCTGGGCTAGAATGCCCTGGCATCAGCCTAGCTCACAGCAATCTCAAAGGAAAGGAGTAGAGAGAGGGCTTAAGCAATTCTTCTGCTTAACTCCTGGGCTTAAGTGATTCTCCTGCCTCAGCCTCCCAAGTAGCTGGGATTACAGGTGCACGCCACCACGCCTGGCTAATTTTTCTATTTTTAGTAGTGATGGGGGGGGGGGTCTCACTCTTGCTCAGGCTGGTCTCGAACTCCTGAACTCCTGACCTCAGGCGATCCTCCCGCCTAGGTCTCCCAGAGTGCTAGGATTACAGAGGTGAGCCACGTCACCTGGCTTTTCTTTCTCTTTTTAAAGAGCCCTACCCTTAAACACACAGGTGAAAGTCACTAAATACTAATCCCTCTGTTTCTAGCCAGTGATTCGCAACCTATAGAGTATATTAGAATCACCCAGAGGGCTTGTTAAACCATTGCTGGGTCTGATTTCTGATTCAGCAGGTCTAGCTTGGGGTCCAAGCATTTGGATTTTTCACAAGTGCCCCAGGTGATGTGGTGATGCTGGTCTGGGGATCACATTTTTTGGAACCACTGTTCCACGCTGTCTCTCAGAATGGCCGTGATGACTTACATGACTATCTTCAGGATGCAATTGAGTGGAATTTAAGGCAAGGCTTTCATGTCTCTCATATACACAAATAAATGTAACATCACAAGAGGTAAACCATCACCTTATTTGGGCTGCTTTTTTGTTTTTTGCTTTTAGTTTAGTAGTTTTGTTTTTCTGGTCTTGGATTCATTGAAGATAGATCACAGGTTGATTGTGTGTTACAGTTAATGAAATAATCACAAATGTGCAATGCTAAGTAATAGAGCAAATTTTTAAGCTTCAGACAGGGTCTCTATGCATTGTGGCCAGTGGTCTAGGAACATATGTACTTTTTAACAAGCAAATTTTCTAAAAATATATGAAAGTAAATATTCTAAAATGAAACAATTTTCAAAATGGAATGTTTGATTTTAATTTTTTAAAAGGAAACAGACAATAAAAAGCTGAGTGTTCAAAGTGCTGAAAAGAAACCATGTAGCTTCCAAGTGTTATTACAGGGGGGTCAGGTGCCACAGAGACCCCGGATATGGCTGGGTACAGACGTTCTTTGTTCATGCTCCAAACCAGCTTCAAAGCAGGACTCTGTTCTTCCTTTTGTTTCCCCTGGGAGAAGATGCCAACCTGAGGCAGGAGTGCACAGTGTAAATTTTATAGACTGTGAGAGAATTTATGTTGCATGCCACTCAGCATTTCACTCCAAAGATTCCGCATTTGTCATCTGTTCCCGAGTCTCTCTCCTTGGTCCCTGGCTGCGGAGACTTGCGCTCTCTCCATTCACTCTCCCTGGCTCTGGCCGAGTGGAAACCATGGCCACCTTTTCCTGTGCTATGCTAAACAGCTCACTCAGTCTGAGCTCTCTCAAGTCCAGCCACCAGCTGGTCTGGGCTCAAAGACAACTCAGGAAAGCACATTATCAAAGCAAGTCACTTGGAGAGGGATTTTATCAGTAAGGGTCCTGGCAGGAACAGATGGAACACTCCAATGGGTAATTTGAGGGGAATTTAATTGACGGGCCATTTAAAGGCATAGCAGGGCTTAGGGAAAACAATTTGAGTGCTAGAAACAGTGGACTGACTTACTGCTCTACAGGAGACAGAATTCTAATCACCTGGGAAGAGTCACACCCTTGTATAATCTCCTGCCCTTAAATACAGCTGGAACTTGTGATTTGTTTCTAGCCAATAGAATAAGGCAGGGGTGATGGGTTATCACTCCCGTGATTGCGTTACATTATGGAAGACGCTCTCTTAGCAGACTAGAGTGAGAGATTCTCCTTCTGGCCTTCAAGAAGTGAGCTGTCACGTTATGAGATGTTCTTGTAGCAGGAAACCATGGGTGACTTCTGAGCTGAGAGTGGTCCTTGACTGACAGCCAGCAAGAGAACAGGGACCTGAGTCTCATGACTGCAAGAGATCGAATTCTGCCAATAACCATGTGAACTTAGAAGAGAGCCCCAAGCCCCCGAAAGGAACACAGTCTGGCTAGCACCTCAGTTACAGCTTTGTGAGACCCTGATCCAACTAAGTCATGCCCCAGACTACTGACTCACAGAAACTGTGAGATAATAAATGTGTGTTGTTTTAAGCCACTAAGTTTGATGGTGATAGACAACTATTATTTAATACATACCCCTAAGACCCCAAGTTCTAATGGACAAAGGCAGAGCGTAATTACCAGAACCCAAAGAAAGGGCAGCCTTTCGTGGGCATAGCCAACCTGCGGTAGCCTGAGGGAGGGGAAACAAGGACCCTGACCCCACTCACCCTGTTCTCTGGTCCCCTGCCAGTGCTCCCATTAGCTAACCCAGCCAGAGGCAGCCAAGAAGGGGCCAGGTGGTACAGTCCCACAGGTCAGTAGATGTGGAGAGACAAACAGAATACACACCTAGCACCGGTGTATTCTCAGACCAGCTATAAGAAAAATAAGAGTTTTCCTTCAAATAAATTCAATGTTTGATAGCAGAGTAGGGTGACTATACTTATCAAAAATGTATCGTACTTGGGTGATGGACACCCTAAATACCCTGACTTGATCAGTGCACATTATAAATGTGGAACAAAATTTCACATGTACCCCATAAACTTAAAAGGAAAAAAAGGAGTTTCCCTTCATATTATTACCTATACAAATGGACAGGAAAAGGAAAAATAAGTGATAATTTAGGGTTTGGTTTCCATGGCAGAACTAAAGAAAAGTATCCTAAAAACTTAAATGACTTAAATTTCTACTTTCTTCCTTGATAAGTAGGCTAGTGAGAGCATATCTTTACATAACTTGCTCTACACCAGTGGCCCCTGTAGTGTAATTACACTTTAGGCTCCAGCATTTTCAGGGTCTACAAAGAGACAATTCATGAAATAAGGCTGGCCATAAGTCAGACAGCTCTGTAGTTACTGGGTAAAAGGAGATGGTCTCTAAAGAACAGTTTCACTATTAGTTTTTCCTAGTCATTCCTTAAAAGATACACATTATTTACTGCTCTGATAAGAAATGGATTTGTTTAAATACCCTGTGACTTATAGCCATAGAGTTGAGGATCTGTATTAGTTTGCTAGTGCTGCCATAACCTAGTATCACCAACTGGGTGTTTTAAGCAGCAGAAATTTATTTTCTCACAGTTCTGGAGGCTAGGAGTCCAAGATCAAGGCAGGGTTGGGTTTTTATAAGTACACAGTCATATTGGATTAGAGCACACTCTGAGGACCTCATCTTAACTGGATCACCTGTAAAGACCCTATTTCCAAATAAGGTCATGTTCACAGGTATTGTGACTTAGGACTTGAAATCTTTTGGGGGAGGGGACACAATTCAACCCATAAAGGGACCCGGTACCAACTTAAGGCAAAGCTTACATCTAGTAGCCAACTTGAAGATCCCAGTAAATTCTTATTCATTGCCAAAGAAAATGCAAAATGGTGCAGCCACTTTGGAAAACAGTTTGGCAGTTCCTTGAAAAGGTAAACCTATACCTGCCATATGATCTGGCCATTGCACTCCTTGGTTTCCACCCAGGAGAAATAAAAACATGTCCACGCAAGAACTCACACACTGGTGTTCATAGCAGCATTATTCATAGTGGCCCCAGTCTAGACACAACTCAAATGTCTGTTACCTGTGAATAGATAAACAATATGTGGTATAGCCACACAATGGAATATTACTCAGTCATCAAAAGGAACAAACTACTGACAAAACTATGACATGGATGAATCATAAACACATCGTGCTAAGTGGAGGAAGCCCATTATGAAGACCACAGACTATATAGTTCCACTTATGATATATCCAGGGAAGGCAAACCTACAGAGACAGAAAGTAGGTTAGTGATTCCTGGGCCTGGGAGTAGGAATGGGGCTTAACTATAAACAGCCATGAGGAATCTTACTGGGATGATGGAAATATTAAAAAACTGAATTGTGATAGTTGCACAAGTCAGTAAATTCACTAAAAGTCAAAACTGTACACTCAAAATGGGTGAATTTTATGATTTATAAATTATATCTCAACAAACTTGTTAAAAAAAACCTCAGAGTTTACATTTATAGAATGCTCTTCAACAGCATGTTAAATATACCAAAGTCCATTTGTATGTACAGGTGTGAAACCATATCCAAGATAAAGAGATAAGTGAAAAGAAAAACAATGTTTGGGACAGTATGTATTTGCTGGTATGTACATAGACATTTTTCTGGAAGTTAACACAAGAAATTTATAACAGTAGTTTTTGCTGGAGAGTGGGAATGGGATGGGGACTTTTCCCTGTAAATCCTTTTGTATCTTTTACATTTGGTGTTATGTGTATGTATAACATCTTTGAAAACATGAGTAAACATTTTTTAAAACATCAATACACCACAAACCAAAATATATACTCAACATTGAAGATGACCTTCCAAAATATAAAAATAGTGGATTTTTCTCCCCACGCATGAACAGGACTGTCACTTAATAAGCAATCCTTCCAAATCTGATATTTGTCCTCATGTCCTAAGAATAGCTTATTCACATCTACCAATGAGCTGGTTTCCTCGAGGGGTGCAGAATTTTTAATTACTTGGCCATGTTCAAGATCAGAGACTTTGTGTCTCCCTAGTCTATCCTACCCACTTTATACAAGGAAATTGAGAAACATTCTTTCATGCAAACTGTTCCAGGGAAAGGGACTACACAAACATTAAATCATTAAAATAAAAGATGTGATTGGGAAGTGAATGGGGTGGCCATATTCACATACTTGTATGATTTTTGGAGTACCTTCTGGGCCATAGTTAAAAGGGCAACTATCTTACACTATTTGCTTTTCCTTTTAACAGTATAGGCAGTTGTAAATGATGCTTTTGTTATTGTTTATTGATCTCTCTTTAGTCTCTCCTTGTTGTATGAATAGCATCATACAAAGTGACGATAAGGTAATTTTTTTCCTAAGTGCAATAAAATATCATCATAGAAGAGATTCCTATAATGAAGCAGTTGGTTTCTAAAGTAAACGAGGAAGACTTACCAGTCCTGTCTTAGAATACTTTAGAGACCCAAAATATATCAGTCATGAATTCTTTCCTGTCCTTGCTGTCTGGCTGTGTGGTCCTGGTTGCTGTAGGCTCTTGTACAAAATGAGCTCTTTGCACTTGAGCTTCTCTGCTGAAGTTATATTCTGTAGTTACTCAGCCCTTGATGGCCTGAGAAAACGCACAAGCATCACATTTGGGAAACTGTCTTGCTTGTCCAGATCCTCATCACGTCTGGTCAGTCAGCCAAGCAGAAAATCAAAAGGCTTTCAGGTCTTTGCACGAAGCTGCTGTAGTGTGCTAATAGAGATTTTTTGGTTGACTTGGGAGTGGGGTAGGGGGAAGGGGATTATTATTTCCTCAAATATGTATGTCTTTAATTTAGTGATTTCAAAATGGCATTGTTATTCAAATTAGCTGTAGCCAAAGGAAAGAAAGTAAAGAAAAGCATTCATTAATGACGAGGTTTCCTGCCGTTCACAAGCAAGTCTATTTCCAAAGCAGGCTGCATAAAAATTGATCTGGCCTCATTGTGCCCCCGTTACATTTACTAGGGCATTATTAATTTGCTTAATGGTGAGCTGTCACACAATTCTTATTTGCAGCTCCCCAAAAGCAAGGATGCTGTAACTTCCAGTTTGTAACTGTGCTTTTGACTTCATTTCAGGGAACATGGAAAAAGTGGAAGATAGTTGATCAGGACAACTAATTAAGGTGTGTCCTCGTAATTCCTTTTTAAGCAGCTTTCATCCTCTTTGAATTCATGCTAAAATTAAATGTTCCTCTGAATAAATTGATGTATCTGAATACATAAGTGTGCATGTTGCGGATTTAATCCACTTTTCTATAAAATAAAACGTATTGATAGCTCACATTACTTGCTGAAACAACCTAGAAAGATTGTTTTAAAGTAAATTCTTTCCCAAGCTTTTTTTCTAATACTTTCTGCTCTAAGTATATGTGATTACTGGTTTCTAGTCCTTATCCCAACATAGAGAAATGAGGAGTGGGTATTTTGACAGTTTAGGAGTAATTAGATGCACATCTATGCTTTTCTTATTCTCCAACTCTTAACCTTTATTTTTCCTGTAATGTAATTCTTTTTTTTTTTTCAGAATTCAATTGAGTTACAAATGAATTCAGTGTTCAATTGTAATACTCTGAAATTACAATTTTCAGAGTAATACCACCAAAGAGAAAAATGAGTTCAATCTGACTCACATGTATAACAAAAATTGCAATTTTACTATAATAATATATAATAATAAATTATAAATGCTTTTATATATTAGTAGTGAATAATTTAGCACTTAGAATATATTGTTATATCAATTGCAAAAATTCTTCTAAACCCCAAAGTAATGTTATTCAAAGCTTTCATATAGCTCTTTGTAGTTTACAAAGCATGTTCACATGTTATCTCATTTGATTTGCTTAATAACCATTTTTTATTTTATTATTTTAAAAATTATTTTGTTATTTTTTAGAGTCAGGCTCTCACTCTGTCACCCAGGCTGGAGTGACACTATCACAGTGGCACTATCACAGCTCACGGCAACCTCAAACTCCTGGACTCCAGCCATCCCCTCGATCCTCTCAGACTCAGCCTCCCCAAGTGCTGGGATTACAGGTGTGAGCCACGCACCTAGTTCAATAACCACTTAAAATACAGCATTCCCATTTCACAGATGAGGAAACTATGGCTCAGGACGTGTCCATAAATGACCCAGAATCACCTGGCTAATACGAGGCAAGGTCATATGTGAAGGTGCTTCTGAAGCAAAACAGGTTTTAGCTCCTGCACTCGCTTCTGCTCTGCTGCCTCAGTTCCTTTGTGCTGCTTTTCTTCTCACTCTCATCTGAAAAAAGAATTCACACTCAGATGTGAGTTCCTGATTATGACTTGGTGTGTAACCCCTGCTAGGGTATTTTGGTTTCCAAAGATCAAGTCAATAGTCAAATGAATCCTCTCTAATGATGAACTTCCAGGCACTAGATCAAATGGTGATTGAACAATCATAATAGCAGTTATTATTTTTTTAGGATTTGCCCTCAGGCTAAGTGTTTTGCACACGTATTTAATCGACTCTTTACAGTTTCTCTAAGGTAGGTGTTCTAATGACCACTTTTCAAATGCAGGAGTTTAGGGGCTTAGAGGAGATAATTCCCTTTCCTAAGGTCTGGTGGGCTCTCGGTGGGGGGAAGAGCAGACCGGGACCAACCAGCTGTCTTCCCAGTTTGGGGGCAATGTCCGTGCACATTTGTTTGTCCTTTGTAATCAGCAGTGACACATGAAGTAAAGAGCATTAGACTTGCAATCAGGAGCCTTGGATAAGATCCCCAGGCCCCTGCTCATTTAATTTTCCTGCAAATAAAAATTAAAATAAATAATTGAATAAAATACAAATTATAAAATAATGAAAAAATAAATTTTCCTGCAGAAGGAGTTGCTCTTTCCTCATTTAAACTCCCAACTTTCTCTTCAATAAACAAGGACTCCTCTCACTGTACCTCAATACCTGAGTGGGGGAAATTGAGGGGGGCTCATTAAAAGATATTTTCAAACATATTACAGCAAACCAAACCATCATTATTTAATATTTCTTTTGGCAAGCATGCTGAATTTTTCACTTTTGTATCCCTCTCCCCCTTGCTCTTAGTAGATACCCATGTAAAGATATCATTAAGTGGTTTGTATGTCAGGAAGGAAGAAAATGTTCCATTCCATGATCTTTATTCATGGTTTGGAGTTACTTTTTAAAAATTATTTTATTTTCAAGAGTTTAGAGAACACTAAATTCTATTATTGGAAATTTGTTGGCACTCAGCTCTTAAATGGAGGCAAAGGGATTAGCATTTATAATATTTTTCTTTGCTGCTAATCACTAACAGCCTATTTGCAACATTAGGTCTCTAGATTGGGTGGGTTATCCATGGGCATGAAGCTGACTCCTCCCTTGGCCACTGATTATGGGGAGATCAACCAGGAATGAGAAAGAGAACAAAGAATACATCATAGATAACAATATGTATTAATTTCCTCTTATTGCCACAATAAATGATCACTAATTTCATGGCTTAAAATACAAATTTAGTATCCTATGTTGGGAGGTCAAAAGTCCTCAAATCCAGGTGTTGGCAGTGCTGCGTTCTCTTTTGGAGGCTCTAGCAGAGTATCTTTTCCTTGCCTCTTCGAGCTTCTTGCAGGCGTCCTTAAACTACGGCCCGCAGGCCACATGCCGCCCGCCTAGAACATGTATCTGGCCCGCAGGGTGTTTTTGCTACCTCTGCCTGTCCTGCTTAGCAGCCGACTGGTCGCGGGCCCACAGTGCGTACTCTCCAACAGTCTAAGGGACAGTGAACTGGCCCCCTGTTTAAAAAGTTTGAGGACCCCTGTTCTAGAGGGCTGCCATTCCCAGGCTTGTCGTTCCTTTCCATTCCAAAGCCAGCAATGGCCTAATGCTCTGGGCACTGGAAACACAGCAGTGAACAACAACAAAGGCCTCACCTTAAAGACTGTGTCCCATTGGGGAAAGAGAGAGACAAACCAACCCATAGAAAATACATATGTCAGGTGGTGACAGATGCCACATCTGTTTCCTAGGGCTGCTGTGACAAAGTACCACAAGCTGGGGTGGCTTAAAAAGCAGAAATTTGTTCTCTCAAAGAGAGAAATTCTGGAAGCTAGAAGTCCAAAGTCAATGTGTCAGCAGGGGCCGCACTTCCTCTGCAGGCTCCAGAGAAGTAGCCTTCTAGCCTCTTTCTAGCTTCTGGTGGTCGCCTGCGATGGTGGCATTCCTTGGCCTTGCAGCTGCATCGCTCCAGTCTCTGCTTCTAGGGTCACACAGTGTTTCCCTGTGTGTGTATCCCCAGGTGTCCTCTCCTCTTCTTATAAGGACACCAGTCATATTGGATTTAGCCACCCCCCCCCAATCAGGTATAACCTCATTTTAACTAATTACATCCGTCAAGACCCTATTTCCAAATAAGGTCACGTTGTGAGGTTCTGGTGGACATGAATTTTGGGGGGACACTATTCAACCCAGTACAATTGCGATGAAGGAGCATCAAGCCGAGTGAGGAGATAGAGCATGGAGGCAGCGCCATTTAAATAGGGAGGTGTCATCTCAAGGAGGCCTGAATGGAGGGAGAAAGGGAGCCAGGTCGCTAATCCAGAGGAAGAGTACCCAGGTTGGGGACAGCACAGCAGCACAGAGGCCCAGAGGCAGAGCCTGTTTGGTGGCTTCATAGGATAGTCAAGAGAGCAGCAGGGCTGTGGCAGAAGAGCCAGCAAGCGCTGAGGATGTGGGAGTGAGCCAGAGAGGTACCCAGGAAAGGGATCCCTGTCGCCTTGGAGACCAAGGTGGGGATTTTGGAGTTAGCCTCCCTTCCAGCAATTTTCTGAGGGTGAAGTGAGGTGCACTATTTGGTAAGCACTTTAGAGTACCCAGCAAAAAGTAGGCATGGGGCAAATGTTGGCTCTCTTCCCCTTTGCTCATCGTTATCTCAGCTCTTAGCACATTAAGACATTTCTCTCTGAGTTTGGTTTGACTGACTTCTCCAACTGAGAAGTTCTTTTCTACTTAACTGGTTACCCCATCCGGGATCTGACATTTTCCATTGCTTAAGGGACCACATTTCAGGGCTTGTATCAGATAAACTCCAGCAAGGGACCTTTACCAAGGAGAACATCTGCTAAGCCACCTACTGGCACAGGTACAGCTAGCTGTTGGATTGGAGCTGAGCCACTTCTACGCTCTGCCCTCACCCCATTCCTCTCTGCAGACCCTTGGCGGACACTGGGGAGGAACATGGCTAGATTCTAGAAAAGCCCTTTCTGTCTTCTATTTCCAAAGTGGCCCTATTATTGACCTAAGTCAACAAACTCTGAATGTTCATGTGTCATTTAAAATATCATACTGTAGTCCTTTTTGTTGGAAAAGCATTTTAATGAGTGAAGGAAGTGTAAGATCATGTCGTGTCTGAATACCTTCCCCACAGATGTCTCCTTAATCTATCCCTAGGACTGTTAATCAAGCATCACAAATATTTGCAAATTTCTAATTAATCTGTGTCAATTTCATCACCTCCCTCATTGGTCTTCAAAATAGGCATTTTAGGATGATGTTTCATCTATTCCCTCGTTACAGAAGTTCCTATAGTGTGTTTGGGAAAGTAGGCGAGTAATAGCCAGTGTTGTGGGGCACTCATGCTGTTCTCCAAAAACTCTGACCAAGAGGACTCAGGACTTATAGCTCTGCCCCCTGAAGACAATTACTTTGGTTAACATTTTAGGGGGAAACTGGTAAATATACTGACACAAAAAATAGCTGCGAACCAGGCTCTTTGGGGTGTTGTTAATGGACTTGCGTCAACATTTTGAATTCCAAATTGATACCATTCTTCTATGTGTACCTCTGATATGTCTGAGATGGAAATGTCTGAAAGGCAGCAATAACTTCCACAGGCAAATGGGAAAATTCAGTCTTAAAGTGTTATGACGGGCTTTTGAACAATACAAAACCAGACTTTTCGGTTGGTCTTGCATCTGTTTGGAGGGTGTCGAAGTTATAGCACAATGTATGCTAGAAAGAGAAAATGAGAAAACGGTTTGTAGAGCGATTAGGGAACATTTGCTACCAATTATACTTTCAGTCCTGAAGCCAAACCCTGAACTCGACTCAGCAAAATGAAATAATGAATCTTTCACTCAGTTTGCTTTCATCTTAAGTTGAGATTTAACATAACATTTGGTATTTTGAATGCAGCGTTTGACGTGCCAGGAAGGGGAAGCAGCTCCGTGGTGTTTGTTTTCCTGCACTGGCATGTTGTTTGGGGTGTCAATATGCCGTGGCCTGTGATAGGCAGCTGATTGCTGGAGAAGTGCAGCCAGAAGGAAAATCCCAGCCAAGCTGTGAACTTTAGTTCCAATGCTCATCTCTGACAGACAATGCCGTCCCTTGTGTGGACAAAAAACAGGGACAGAGCTTTGTATGGGAATGGTAATGACAATATGCCCTAAGATTCACTTTCTTATTAATGCAGGGTTTGTGCTACCGCGCCATAAAAGACAACTGTGTATTTACTGAAAACAGGGTCATATTCATTGTGTGGTGTTCTGGAAAAATACAGGATCCTCCCAAAACTCAAAACCTTTTTTTTTTAATTCTCGTTAAAGGATATGAACTTAATCCTTAGATTAGAATACCCTGTTTAGAAAATTTTCATTGTTTATTCTAATGATCTGGGTCTTTTTGACCCCCTGAGCACTTGACCTGGATCATTACTTCCCACCCCTTCACAAAATGCCCATTTCCTTGGGTTTCTTGGCTTTTCTCTTCGTGGAGGCTCCTTCTCTCCTGACACTCCACATGGCACTTATACAGCGTTTGCCTTTGAGCCTCTTCTCTTGTTTCTCAACATTATCTTTCCTAGGGAGCGAATTCTCTTCCAATGTAAATAATTTTACACAATCTCTACTGCAAACCCTGTCTTGCCTCCCGAGCTCTGGTTTCCCATTTCTGATCACCTGGATAACTTGCTTCTACTGCAAATGAAATTTGATTTTAAAGCCAACTTGTTTCCCCTTTTCCCTCCTTCCAACAAAAATACAGTCCTTCTGATTTTTAAAATGTAATTTTTTTTACTGTTACACATCCACATTATTTAATGAGTTGAATAGTTTTATGTCATACATTGGCAGTTCCCTGCTGCACTATTTCCTTCTCCTTAAAGGCAAAAGCTTTCAACATTTTTAGTTATTTTAGGGTTTCCTCCATAACACAAGATAACCTGTCTACATTGTTCCTTTTTGCTTGTTTCATTGAATCATGAGTTTGGTTAGATCCATTTTTAACAATTATTTTGATGATTTAACTCCATACCGCTTAGTAATATAGTATTTCCAGGACCACTTTTCCTTTCTCCTAAAATTTTGTTTTCCCTGAAGTTAATAATTATCTTGAGTTTTTGCTTATAGTTATTGCTAATTAATCCCCAAACTCTTCAGTAGATGAGCAAGTATCTTCTCCTTGTATTGGAACCCACCAGGAATTTTATGAATTTTATCTGTGGAAGCATCTGCCAGGAACCTTCTGAACTGTTCTACGGCAGACAGGGTGCCCTCTAGGCCTGGGGCACAGCTCCCGTTTTGGGGTTCTTTCTTGGCCATCAACTTGGAGATTATCTTCCCCTCTCTTGAATTAGCGTTTGCGTTTCCTGGGTCCCCCAACTTCCTATTTCTTAGCATTTTCCTTTATTTCACAGGAGGAAATTCTCCAGTAGCTTCCCAAGAAACAGAATATGCAGATAAAGTTTGGTAGACCTCAAACATCTGAAAAAGTATCTATATTCCACCTTAACTCTTTTTTTTTTGTTTAATTAATAAATTAATTTCCACCCTAACTTATAACTAGTTCTTTGAACAAGTATAGAATTCTGAATCGGGAGTCATTTTCCTTCAGAAATGGGAGGGCATGTCCCATTGTCTGTGGCTTTTGAGAAGTCTAAAGCAATTCTGATTCCTCAGGCTTTGAATATAATTTGTTATTTTTTTTCCTTTATGAAAGCTTTACGATTTTTTTCTTTGTATGTAATATTCTAAAATTTCATGAGGATGTGCTTTGACATAGATCTAGCTTTTAATCTACTATGCTGGAGGCCGAGTGCGGTGGCTCACGCCTGTAATCCTAGCACTCTGGGAGGCCGAGGCGGGCGGATCGCTCAAGGTCAGGAGTTCAAAACCAGCCTGATCAAGAGTGAGACCCCGTCTCTACTAAAAATAGAAAGAAATTAATTGGCCAACTAAAAATATATAGAAAAAATTAGCCGGGCATGGTGGTGCATGCCTGTAGTCCCAGTTACTCGGGAGGCTGAGGCAGAAGGATTGCTTGAGCCCAGGAGTTTGAGGTTGCTGTGAGCTAGGCTGACGCCACGGCACTCACTCTAGCCTGGGCAACAGAGTGAGACTCTGTCTCAAAAAAAAAAAAAAAAATCTATGCTGGACACTTGGTGTGCCCCGACAACGTAGAAACTTACATCCTTTAAGTCTAGAAAATTACCTTTCACGATTTCTGTCTCCTATTATTTGGATATTAATGCTTCTCTAATTTTCTTCTGTATTTTTATCAGGTCTTTCAACTTTTCTCCCAAACTTTCTGTTGAAATTTTCATTTCTTCTATCCTGTTTTGATTTCAACAAGCTCTTTCTTGTCCTGGATTTCTTTTTCATATCCTCTTGTTATTGTTTCATGCAGGTGATATTTTCACTTTTCTGAAGACCCCGGTGAGTAGTTTTTAAAAGTCTGTTCCCTCCCAGTTTCCTTTTCCAGCTTGTTTCCGTTCTCTTGACAAAGGTTGTCCTCAGATCTGATTGTCCTCAGCTGTCTGTTCGAGGTTGGGTGAAGCCAGGTCCGCACAGCTTTTCAACTGTCGGCTTCGCTGCAGAGTGTCCTGGCTGGGCTGTTGTGGGCTGTTTTGGGGGAGGCTTGTTGGAGACCCCCGAAAAAGATCTTTCATGAAGACTGTACGTTTGGCTGCCAGAGTTCCAGGCAGGAGCATTGCAAGTCCATGGCAGGTCTTTGTGAAAATCAGGACAAAGCACCCTTCCTCTCTGGGATGCAGCCCTGCAGGAACAGGGTTGGGGATCACATGGCACCTTCTGGAGAATGCAGAAAAGGTCACCTTCCTCTGGGCACACCCTGCACAGGGCACGTGGCTGGAGAGAGGACCTGAATCTCAGCCCCACTCACTCCTTCAGCCAGACGCCCTGTGCAGGGAGAGCCTGCACCGGGGTACATGGTGGCTATGGGTCTAGGGGCTGGGTGGAGGAAAAGAGCAGAGGACGTAAAATATCACTTTAATTCCCCTGTTTTCAGCACAATAACCCCAACTTCAATTGTGTTTGGTGTTTCCCATCTCAGAACTCTTGATTTTATCTACTTTTTCAAGAAAACAAACTCTGAAGGCCAGTTTTTCCCAGAAGGTGAAGGGCACAATTGCTCCCAAGTTGATTTGCAGCCTTTAGGAGGTTTTGTGTTATAAAATAGGTTGCTTCTCAGCTTCCGCTGCTTCTGGCTTGGAATTCATTCTTCTCAATTCTGTTAACTCAGTCATCACGCATTGATGCTTCAGCTATTGCCATGCTTTTTCCTGCTTATCCATGTTTATTTATTTTTTTAAAAAAACACTTTACAGAGGCATAACTGATGTGTAAAAAGCTGTACAAATTTAATGGATACAACTTGATAAGTTTGGGGATAAGTGTACACTGATGAAACCATCACCACTACCAAGACCATAGACATATCCCAACCCTCCCAAGGTTTCCTTTCACCCCATTTATATATGTGTGTGTATGTGTATATTGACTAATTGATTTTTTGTGGTAAGATCATTTAACACAAGATATACCCTCCTAGAAAGTCTTAAGTACACAAGATGACAGTGTGAACTCCTGAGAGGTAAATATCACACAGTAAGTTAGCCTTTCGCTTTGCTGGAACCTCTTCCACTTGACATGGCCAACTTCTCCTTGGCCTCTAGAACTCAGCCCAGGCGTCATTTCTTTTAGGAAGCTTTCCCCATCCCTTCTAGGTCACTTCAGAGATCTTAGCCAGACACTCCCCAAACAACTGGTTCTTACCTCCATCATTGACGAGAGTGTCTTTTCCCTAGACAATGTGAATAAATTCTTATTCTTTGACTCCTTTCAAATTTAATAGTACTTCTACCAAAACATCCTTCTTTCAGACAGGTATATTACTGCATAATTGACAAAGTTGCTGCTTTTCTTAGCACATTCTAGTCCTGAGGATACATTGTAATCACTTTGGTTGAACTTGGGTAGTTTTCAGGTCTCCATAGCCATATATTTACATTTTAGTATGGTCTATTTCTGAAAATGTCTACTCTCAGTGATTCTTTATTTTCAAAGGCTTTGTCTTCAAATTTTGTGAGTGGGAGCACCTAATCATAAATGCCCATATTCTGATGATCTACTTCCCAGAGCTGTCGGAAGAGTCAGGTAAGATGATGTACACGAGAATACTTTGTCAACAGGAATGTTGAGCTGTTAAGGTATTGTTTTTTCAAAACATCCTATTCTTTGTTTATAGTCCAGCCTATAAAAAAGTTTGATGGATTATGAAACTTTCATCTGGAAAAAATTCTATAATTTGATTGATCTTTATTTTTTATTATTTTTTTTTTTTTTTGA
>VBSM01003157.1:43410728-43424726 GCA_008086735.1 Cheirogaleus medius
GCCTCCCAGAGTGCTAGGATTACAGGCGTGAGCCACCGCGCCCGGCCTGATTGATCTTTAGATATAAATTTAATGCAAGTTATCTTTATATATATATATAAACAACTAGAATTTTGTTCATTTTTCTTTTTTCTATTTTTTTTGCAGTGGTCTTAAGATTTTTCATTTGAAAGTGCCTGTTTTTTCCCCCAAATATTAATGAATAAATCAAGCTTGTTTGTGCTCAGTGCTATAGAGAAATTATATTCATTTTGCAACTATAATTAATTTAAAATAGAACTGAAGTAGGCTGCAGATACCATAAAAATCCTACAAATCAATCATCATTGTTTCTAGAAATTCAGTGTTGAATTAGAATCAAAGACTCTCCCTGAGTTTTTTAATCTTGGATTTTGGGTCTCCAGCCTTTTCTATTTTCTTCTTAAATGCATTAACTAAAACTTGTTTTTTCTCCTTGTGTTTTGGTATCACTATTAATTATAAATGTTATCAATCAACATTGACTAACAGTATTTACATACTTACATTTACATAAGGAAAAAATAAATCTGAGCTTTCTCTACTATCATCCTTCCATGCCCTTTCCCTGATTTAAGTCTAACATACATTGATTTCACAGTTAAGTTTTTATACTTTCAAATACCAGAGGCAGATTAGGTCATAATTCTAGAAAATCTATGTTAACATCAAAGTGTCAACCTTCAGAATACAGAAAAGGTATAATTAGGAAATTATTGTTCATTCTTTGCAAACTTCTGGGATCAAAAAACTTCTTCTATTGTCAGCTTTTAAGTTGTTTCTATTTTTTAATTTTAAAAACTGTATGTCTACTATTCCAATCCAGTGGGAATTCAGTCCCTTCCCCCCTTCTTTCCTCCTTCCCCACCTTTGCTGCCTCCCTGCTTCTCTCCCTTCCCAAACTATGTGATTCTACAGGGCAGGGCTGCAGCCCAATTTGAGAAGTTGGTTCTTGTTGGAGACTTAAGCTCATCTATTTTTACAGAGCCAAATACAGATTGATAAGTGGGCTTTCTCCTCCCGAAACTGTAATATCCAAAAGAGGAGGGTCTGTGGAGGACGCGGTCATTATTATATTTTTTATACTTAGCAAAGTGCCTGGCACATAGCAGACGCTCAGTAAAACTTTCCTGAATGAGTTCGTTTGCATAAATGGACCCTCACAGTTTCGATCATGACATTGTATTCCCCAAAGGAGATAAATATGACCCATTTTAAGTCCAGATCACATGGAGCTCAAAGGAGGAGAGACAGGACCTGGTCCATATACACAGAACATTTATCTTAGAGAAAACACGTAGGAATTAAGACTCCTGGACACAGTTGCAAGTGAATGCCACTGTATTTCCTCTTCCACATTTTGCTGCCTATTTTGACATTGTCCCCATATATGCACCACAGCTTTCTCCTTCCCTTGGCCTGCCTACCTTACCCAACACTCCACCTGTCCCCTATCTCGCACGTCCAGAGCTCAGAGTTTTATGTAATGCATGTGTTAAACAAATCCAGTGTTCTCATGTCCTTAAAAAACAAAAAGGCAAAACTTTTTACTGGAGGAATGTGCATAAAAAGAAATCCTCGTATCACACAGATCTATGAATTTGCACACCTATACTCCACAAGCCAGATAAATAAATAGAATATTTACCAGTGTCCCAGAAGCCCCTTCCAGCCACTGCCCCTGGTTGAGGGTAACTTCTGTTCTGACTTCCATCAGATTGGTTTTGTCTATTCTTTTTGAAAATTGTGTCACAATACACATAACATGAAGTTTACCATCTTAACCATTTAAAAATGTACAGTTCAGTAATGTTAGGTACATTTACCTTGTTGTGCAACCAATTACCAGAACGTTTTTCATCTTGTAAAACTCACACTCTGTCCATTAAATTCCCCATTTCCCCCTTCCCCCAGCCCCTGAGAACCGCTATTCTACTTTCTATCTCTATAAATTTGATTATTCTAGGTACCACATATAAGTGGAATCACATAGTATTTGCCTTTTTGTGACTGGCTTATTTCACAGTTTTGCCTATTCTGAAACTCAATTCATATACATGGAATCATATAGTATGGGCTCTTCTTTGTATTTTCAACATAATAGTGTTAAGATTCATCCATGTTACTGCATGTTTCATTGGTTCTTTGTTATTGCTACGTAGTACTCCATTGTATAACTGTATGCTCCAGTTTATTTCCTCATTCTCCTGTCAATGGGCATTTGGGTTGTTTACCATTTTTGACTATTTATGAGTGAAGCTGCTGTGCATATTCATATATTTATACATATCTTTTGGCAGACATATTACTCATTTCTTTTGAGTATCATACCTGGGAGTGGAATTTCTGGGTTATCTGGTAGGCATATGTTTATCAGTAATAGACATTGTCAAACTATTTTCCAGAGCGGAACATGAGAGTTCTAGTTGTATTATCATCTCTCTATCACTTGGTATTGTCACTCTTTAAATTTTAATCTTTTTAAGATGTATGTCATTTTAATTTATATTTTCCTCGTTAAGTCATGATGGTGAGCACCTTTCCACATGCTAGTTGGCTTTTTGATATCTTCTTTTGTGGAGTGCCTGTTTAAACTTTTATTTGGCCTATTTTGAAAGGATTGTCTTTTTCTTGTTGATTTTGTACGAGTTGCTTATATGTTCTGAATATAAATCCTTTGTTTCCCATTTTCACTCTCTTAATGATGTCTTTTGATGAGAAGACATTCTTCACGTTAAAAAAAGCCCAATTCACCATTTTTTTCTTTTATGTTAGAGAGCTTTTTTGTCTTAAGACCTTTGCCCACCCCAATGTCACTTTCAGAAGTTTTGTTATTTTATCTTTCACCTTTAGATCTAAGACCCATCTCAAATTAATTTTGTGGTGTGGTGCCCCATAATATTTTAATTGTCACCCTAGAATGATGAGCTCTCTCTGGCTCTCTCAGAGATCTTGCTTCTCACATCTCTTACTTGATCTGACTGTGACCTTTTTAAGTCAAGCTGTGGAGATGTTTTTGGGAATGAGGCCTTTATGTCAAGTCACATCTCAGGCTTTCGCTTTCCCAGCTTTGAATGAACCTGTGTCTAATTTTGTTCTAGGGCAATTCTAACTTACAAGCATGTTGTCAATGTGCAAAAATTATAACTTGCTTAAAAGTTGAGGGAAAATCATAAATTAGAATTTCCCTTCCAAAGCAAAAATTGCACCAGAAAAAGTTAAACAGGCAAGGAAGAATGTATTCAAGGCTATTGAAATAGAGGAGAGAGAGACCGAAACTAAGTCTGAACTCAGCCCCACTGAAGCAGGGTTGGGGTGAGCACATGGAAAAGTACTGGGAGGAAAGATAAACTTCTCCCATCTTTATGAGATGAGGTAGTTTTGCAACTGGGAATAAAACACCCACTGAAGTTAGGCTTCTGTCCCGCAGGAACTGGGCGATAGGGGTGTTAACTTCTTTGATGATTACATTTCAAAGAAGTGGCTCCCAGGTCCTTGAGAAAGAAATTCCTGGCTTGTAAAACTGGCAAGAGGTATTTAAAAAGATTTACATACATCTCAAAGAGGTGGAGGAAGAATTTAAAATGACAAATTTTCTAAAGTAAATGCTCCAAGAAAAAGGAGGTCAAGGACTAGAGGCAGGAAGAAGGCTGTTTTCCTTTAGTGAAGCGGAGGGAAATGAATGCTTAAGGGTATCTTGCTTATGCTGCCCTCTGAGACAGTAGTGAAGATGTAATTAATACAGTCACACTGGAGTCACTCCCTGCTCCCTGGTCATGCCACCTTGTCTGCCTACAGGTTGGTTGGGCTTTGCAGGAGAGACATCTCGGCAAGCATGCCAGGACCCTGAACTGCTCTGGGAGCTGACGGGAAGCAAGTCTGAGGCTATGGGGACTTAAGGAGGGATGTGCAGCAATAGTTGCGGCCAGACGCTGGGTGTTGTCTCTCAGTGCAGAGACTCAGTCCCTCTTTGGTTCAGAGCTAGATGCCACTGAGCACACATTTGCCTGGAGTGACGGCTAGGGGCCCCAGTGGTGGCACTGTGGGGTCTGCATGCTTCTCCAAAGTCCCACCACAGACCTGAGCTTACACACAGAGCCACACCCAGGGGAATCTCAGGAGGACAGCTGAGGCTTAGGGACTTTGCCGTTGTTCCTGTTCCAGGTCTGTTTCATCTCCTGCACACACACCCCTCAATACTGGTACTTTTGTCACCTTGTCAGTTTGGGGCTAAGGGAAGTTTCGCCTCCCTGATCAAGACGTAGCGACTCTGAGGGATTTGCCAAATGGCTTGTTTAGGGAGAATCGGCTTGTTCGGGGAAGGGAAGTAGTAAGGTGCAAAGGGATCAGTGAGGGGATGCCAGAGAGCCACATCTGGTCATCCCGGCAACCTGGTCTGTGCCAGCCCTCAGTGGGGCTGGGGTCATGCCTGGACAGGAGGAGATGAAGGTAACTTACACAGCTTTGATCATGTTTCCTCCCACACTCCAGATGAACCAGTTCTGGAAGGTTCACTCTTTGCACTATTTATTTATTTTAAACCAAAATACATTTTAAAAAGCACCCCCCCCCCCATACAAAACAAACAAGCGAACAAAACAAAACCCAAACTCTTTCCTGGAGTTTCTAGGAGTAAATGAAACTGTCTCATATGATTGTCATCAGAAAGTGTGATGGTGCCTGAGTCTCCTGGCTTCCAAAGCTTGGGGCGAGGGGGTGTGTCAGAGCTGCCTCTTGCCTCTCTGTAGCAGGGAAAAGCCCCTTTTCCTAGGCCTGGTTTTTGAGTCATGTTCAGTAGCTTGGCCTTATTACCCGGGTCCAGTGCTCTAGCACTCTCCTCCCCTACTCATTTTTAACGTAACAGTGGAAAGGAGTGACAAACAATTTTTAAAAAGAAACCATAATAACAAATGAAAACCAAAAACACCCTTCTCTAGGCCGGGTGCGGTGGCTCATGTCTGTAATCCTAGCATTCTGGGAGGCTGAGGTGGGAGGATCATTTGAGCTCAGGAGTTTGAGATCAACCTGAGCAAGAGTGAGATGTAGTCTCTACTAAAAATAGAAAAATTATCCAGGCATGGAGGCACATACCTGTAGTCCCAGCTACTCAGGAGTCTGAGACTGGAGGATCACTTGAGCCCAGGAGTTGGAGGCTGCAGTGAGCTACAATGATGCAATGATGCCACTGCACTCTACCCAAGGTGACAGAGTGAGGCTCTGTCTCAAAAAAACAAAACAAACAAACAAAAAACCAAAGCACCCCTCTCACTGAGGGACAGTCGGCTCCATATTACCCAAACACTATGGGGTAGGTCACCAAATTTGGAGCCCTAATCTTTGTGTCAGAAAGTTTGGGTTTCTACCCTTTCCCTTTTCTAGCTGTGTGACTCTAGGAAAGTAACTGAACCTTTCTGCATGCTTCTCTAAAATGGGAATCAGGTAAGGTGCTGTGGCTCACACCTGTAATCCCAGCTCTTTGGAAGGCCAGAAGTTTGAGACCAGCCTGGGCAACACAGAAAGACTCCATCTATATAAAGAAATTTTTAAAAATTAGCTGGGTTTGGTGGCATGCACCTTTAGTCTCAGCTACTCATGAGGCTGAGGCAAGAGGATCACTTGAGCCTAGGAGTTTCAGGTTATGAAACCATGATTGTGCCACTGCACTCCAGCCTGGGTGACAGAGCAAGACCCCATCTCAAAAAAATAATTTTAAAAATTGACTAAATAAAATGGGAATCATATGTAATTTTCAAAGGGGTCAAAGGGATTAAATCAGAATATATACCTGATGGCTCTGGCCCTACTTCTGAAATAGGCTTGCCAGATGAAATACAGGACACCTAAATAAATTCAATTTCAGGTAAATACAAATTTTTTTTCTTACAATATGTCCAAATATTGTAAAAACTGAGCATCCTGTATTTTTATTTGCTAAATCTGGCCACTCTATCCTGGCCTATTATGGGCACTTGGTAATTGTTTCCTCATTTTGACTTCCTCATGCACTCATCTAAAAAGAGCTTCAGACACCGTCTGATTTAAACATGGCTACGTTGTGGTTTGAAGGATTGGGAGATAAGGAAAGATAAGGGTGGCAAAATCGGCTATAGTCTTATCCTTACTTCCACAAGTATAATAGCATAAAAATAGTATAAAAATATGGAAAGCCAATATAGTTTCCTCCCTGATCACCAATTCACCCCCTTTTAGAGTTCTTACCTAAATTACATTTCTTCCAAATAATGCATTTTTATCTAGAAATTTAAAATTATGCTTATGGTGAGCTTTTAACAACATGGAAAACTGCTTATGGCATAGTTTTAAGTAGGAAAAGCAAGATAAAAAAAATTATAGCTACATTATGATCTCTATTACATTAAAATGCATAGAAAAAATCTGGGAGGAAATATGTGAAAATAAGTCCGTGTCATGGAATTTTTTTGTTCATCCCCAAATCTTTATACCTTGTGATATTGTCCAAACTTTCTATAATGAACTTATCACTCTTACAATTAATTCTGAAGTTCTCTCTTAAACTATGTTAGATTATAACTTATCAATTGTTTTAAATTATCAATAAAATTCTAAATGAATTAAACAAGTTGTGGAAAATGTAACTTTAAACTCTTAAGAATGGATAGACCATAGAAATTCAGGTTGTAACAAAACCATACAGTTGATCTCTAAAAATACTTTGGTTATGAAACATAGCACAAACTGGAAAGTGCAGAAAATAACAATGTTCAGCTGAACACGTTTTTATAAAACAGAGACCAGGTAACTAGTGAGGTAAGAAACTAGAACTCTGTCAGTGTCCCTGAATGAAGCTCCACGTTCTCTCTCCCAGTCATAACCCTCTCACTTCTCCCCAGTTGGTTTGTGTCATTTACTTTCTTTTCCTGTCATTTCAGTTTTACCACCCAAGTTGCAACCCTAAAAAATACAGATGAGTTTTGTTTGTTCTTGAATTTGGCATAAATGGAATCATATGGTAAGTATTCTGTTGTGTCTGGCTTCTTTCACCCACCACACTTTTAAGATTCATTCATATTGCTTAACACTTCATTTTTTTTGCCATATTAGTATTTCAAGGTAGGATATGCTACCATTTCTTTATCCGTGCTACTGCTAATGGGCATTTGGGCTGATCCCAAGTTTGGGCATCATGAACTGCTGCTGCTACCTACATCCTTGTTTGTGTCTCCTGGGCCTGAGTACTCATTGGAGCTGATGTTTGAGCTTCTGTGAGATGAACTTACTTTATGCTAATGAGATTTATACCTATCCATGGCCATTTAAAAGGGAAAACTGATAAGGACCCTGGAGCTCAGGGATCTGAAGCTATGGATCTTGTTGTCATGAATTGGTTCCTATTCATGACAAATTCATATTTCTTTTTCTTTTTTTTGAGACAGAGTCTCACTCTGTTGCCCTGGCTAGTGTGCCGTGGCGTCAGCCTAGCTCACAGCACAGTGATCCTTCTGCCTCAGCCTCCCGAGTAGCTGGGACTACAGGCATGCGCCACCATGTCTGGCTAATTTTTTCTATTTTTGGTAGAGACGGGGTCTCGCTCTTGCTCAGGCTGATCTTGAACTCCTGAGCTCAAGCAATCCTCTGGCTTTGGCCTCCCATAGTGCTAGGATTGTAGGCGTGGGCCACTGTGCCCAGCCCATGACCTTCTACTACTGGCTATAGAATAGTAGGGTACTGGAGACAGCCAGTCCTTTGAAGCTCTAGTGCTGTGATGCCCAAATGCCAGTCTGAAATCGGGTATTGATCTGGGATGGCACTTTTCTTGATCTGTGGTGACATGAAAGAAAAAAAACCCGGCAAGTTAAGGAGTTTTTCATAAAATTAACTTTGTTCCATTGAAGGGACCACCTTTTATGCTAAGATTTGTCTTTCCCACTTTTTGTGTATGTTAAAAATGTCCTCTTTAAAATAGTGTTTTTGGCTGAGCATGGTGGCTTCCATCTATAATCCCAGCATTTTGGGAGGCTGAAGCAGGAGGATCCTTTGAGGCTAGGAGCTCGAGACCAGCCTGGACACCATAGCAAGACTCTGTTTAAATGAATGAATGAATGTATGAATTTTAATGGTATTTATAGTTTAAAAATGTTTTGAAGACAAGAATTGCAACTGTTTTGTTCACCATTATATATTCAGTTCCTTTTATGGTGCCTGGCATATAACAAAGAGTCAATAAATATTTAAATGAATTAGTAAAAAGTTAATAAAACTGGTTCGGTTACGTGTGTGTGTGTGTGTGTGTGTGTGTGTTTGTCTGTGTGGGTATATTAGGGAGATTTTACTAACTCCTGAGGCTTACAATTCTGATAAATTTCAGATTGTCATCCCTGAGGAAAGGTACAAAACACTCAGTATACTGGGTTAAAGTATTCCCTGCAAATTCACATCTACCCAGAACCTCAGGAAATAGGGTCTTTGCAGATATAATTAAGTTAAGATGAGGTTGTGATGGTGGCCCTGATCCAGTGACTGGTGTTCTTATAAGAAGAGGGAAATGTAGAGACATTGGGAGAAGGCCACGTGATGACAGATAGTGGAAGGCAGAGGGTGGAGTAATGCAGCTACAAGCCAAGGAATGCTGGCAACCACAAGAAGCTGGAAAAGGCAAGGAAGGATCCTACCCTAGAGACTTCAGAGAGAGAATGGCCCTGCCAACACCTTGATTTTGGACTTCTAACCTCCAGAACTGTGAAGAGATACATTTTTGTTGTTTTGAGTGACTCAGTTCATGGGGTACTTTGTTATGGCAGCCCTAGGAAGCTAAGGTACTAGGAATGTACGCCACTGCATGTGGCAGGTGGTAGAGTAGGAAAGGATGAGGAACTGATGGTGTCTCCTATAATCTCTCTACTGTGGGGCAAAAAAAAAAAAAAAAAAAGAACACCCATGCTGCTTTTTCAGGGCATAATTAATGACTATAAGTATGGGGGAATCATTACTTGGAGGATACTTTTCTACTTTTCACCATGGAAAAATCAGAAGAAATGCTTTGGGATGATGTAGGATGGATTTTGGATAGATACGAATTTTGATGGAAAGAGATATTAGGTGCTTGGGACAGGTTATAATCCAAAATATGTTTCTAAGAAGCTTGAGTACAAATTAACTTTTCAAATTAATATATTTTAAAATGTATTCACATTATAGAAATATTTAAAACAATTGTATGATGAATTCATTTGTAAGGGAAAGAATAAATGATACTCTGAGAAGAAATATTTATACTTTAATATGTAATTCATACATCTAGATTTTCATATATTCCACTTGCTTAATGCAAGAACTGTCTATACAAAAGAAAAGAGTAGGATGATTTTAACTGAAGATTTTCTTTTAAAAAAATGGCTTCATTAGGGCAGATATTTTTGTCCATATTATTTACTTATGGTGAGTGATACCTACACATAAAAGTTTAATAAAAACTTGTTGAATGAATGTCCCAGGTAATTTACATTGTTAGGGGAAGAGGGTGGGTCTACATGGCCTCTATTTCTGGTCTGAAACTTCATTGTTGTGATGCACAACAATAAGCATCTGTTTATTTCAGTAAGGCAGGATGTGAGAAGTAAGAAAAAGATAAAGAATAATGGGATTTAAAAGGGTGCACTGAAATCTGAAAAGCTATCAAATCATATCAATAAAATGGACTACCTAAGATGATAGTAGCAATCTAAGCTCTTGATAGAATTCAAATTGTAAGTTTTATGAGGGAGGGGTGATCTTTTAGAGAAACCATACGGTCTCATCCTGCTAGTGAACAAGAAACATATTAATTCAGTTTGGCCACCTGGGGCCCATTTAGTGCACTAGAGCAGTAATTTGCTAAATGGGTCCCTCATAGTAAAAAAGAATGAGTAAACAGTGAGCAATTTAGGCATGGTAAACCACTAGTAGCTCAAGGGATATAAAAATGTGAAACTATAATTAGATCCCTTGTTCATAATGTACTAACTAAATGTATTACATTGTATATTGCATCTTTCTGAGTTTATTTCTGGACACAGCTGAGCCCTTGACAATTCAGACCGAAACCATCCCTGCTATCAATTCATGCTTCCATTAAAATTCCAACTGCTTATATTAGAAAAAACCTCCAAAGATGATTTCTTTTATCTTAGATATAAGGATGCAGACAGGATTAACCTAGATGCAGAACACAGCAAGTCAGTTATAAATCACACAGCAGAAAGTAAACTGTGGCCATAAATTGAAAATTATGTTCTCTTTTTCTAAACTTAGCTGTGAAAATATTTTAACAAGTTGGCATCGGGATTTACAACTTTTACATCTGATGTTTCTTTTCAGGATTATCTTTTAGCATTTTAAGATCGGATTCTTTGAAAAGTGTGGATAGTCAGAAATGCGGTATTAGATTATACATTTGGAACACTTTAAAGGGGAGGCATTCATGACTTATATGGTTTTAGGATACTGGCATATTCCCCACTCTACTTTTAAGTAGGAGAAGCTGCTATTTCATGGGTATCTGGAATACATTTGTCTTTTATTGAAATCCTTTCCTTATTCAGAGAAACTGTATAGTGTGGGTTGGCACAGATGGTCTGGATGATGTTTCACAATACTAGCAATCTCTAAGCACAAGTTTCATTGCCCTTTATCAATTTGTTATTTCACCTACAAGGCTCCAGTTGATCTGGTATTAAGTGGACTGCCTATTCTTCAGGAACTCCCATTTTCTTTCTCTTTCTCCTCTCACCCCAAGTTTAGTAACTTCACTGAAGGTTTGGGGTAGAACAAGGGAAGGATTGCATTGTGGACCCTGGCCATTCTGCTCTCTCAACTCTGATTTTTATTATTTTGCATACAATAGAATATGCCATCTTTCAGATTATAGACTCTATGCATGAATTCCAGTAAAAATGTATTCTATAACCCCACCTCCCTACACTGTTTTTTTGAGGTGAGAATGAATTTCCTTTTTCTTTATGCTGAGATACTTGAACATTATGTCTTGCCCCCACACCCCCAACTTGGTATCAGGTATCCCTGGTACTAAGTCCCTATCTGCCAGGAGTGTATGATGGCTCCCGAGACCCTCCCCCCAATACTTTGGATACTAAATTCTCCAAGTAATGCCTTTTGTTCAACATTTTTTCCCCTTGGAAAAGATGTTTTGGCTATAAATACCTTCAAAGAGTAAACAAAATTCCTAGAAGATAAAAAGGCAGAGCGCACTGTGTAAAGCTAAGTGACAGGAGCCAGACGTAGATTAAGTAGAGTACTGTAATTTCTTGGAGAAAGAGCAATGTGACAGAATTTTTTTGTTTATTATTTCATTTTTTGAGACAGGGTCTCGCTCTGTCTCCCAGGCTAGAGTGCAGTGGTGTGATCAGAGCTCACTGCAACCTCAAATTCCTGGGCTCAAGTGATCCTCCTGCCTCAGCTCCCAAGTAGCTTGGAGGGACTGCAGGCGCACACCACCAGGCCTGGCTAATTTTTTTATTTTTATTTTTTGTAGAGACAAGTCTCCCTCTGGCTCAGGCTGGTCTTGAACTCCTGGCCTCAAGCCATCATCCCACCTTGGCCCTGCAATGTGCTAGGATTATAGGCGTGAGCCACTGCACCTGGCCCAGAATTTATGATTAGAAGAAAATTTCTTAGAGCTTGTTACTTTAGCTAAAGAAACATAACTCTAGAAAGCAGATATATGAGAGTTAACGTACGTTTCTTAATATAGCAAAAATTAAAGAGGTCTGTAGAAAGTCAACTAAGGAACATGAAGAGGTATATTTTAATACTGAAATTTAACATGTGCCTTGTTTTTTCACCTTACTAGAAGATGCCTAATTTAAAATACTATTCTTTCAATGTCTAGGATGAATAGTTTGTATTAGGGGCTACTGAAGGCAACATATGGATTAGTGTAGTTTAAATTTATCTTCAAAATCATTACCTTTTTGTTTATTTTTTCTTTCTTTCACAGACTAATCCTTCAACAAGCACACATTTTCATTCATTCCAAAAACTTCATTCAGTTAGGACTCAATTCTCATACTTCCTAGACTAGGTTAGCTCTTCTTGTTTTATGTCTATTTCCACCGCACCTTGTATTTTCCCCTCTGCACATCCATCTCACTTTGTTGAGTGTTGTTATTTCTCATTTATAAACTCTATGAAGGCAGGGACTGTGTATGACTTAATTGCTGTAACACAGTGATGGGTACATAATGTAGGTTTATAATTATTTGTTAAATTAATAGACTTGAATATATTTTCTCTTGGGAGAACTTGCAATCTCTTTAATTTTAAAAATGTCACTGCCGATTGAATTTAAATGGAATAAAAATTAGCTTCATGAGGACAAGGGGTAAAACTTTAAAAGAAAATATAGAAAATCATCAGGAATTTCAAGAATCATTGAGAAATATTTTTTTTTTTTGTCCCGGTACCTTCCTCTATTCCTGTTCAATGAAATTGTGTGGATAACCTAAGTACAACTTTCTTTGCTACAAGTTCCAGTTGATACTAATATCTCTTTCTCTCCCTCTCTCTCTTCATCTCCAAATTTAGTTAACTATTGGGGTTAAGGCAGGCCCTGGATAGTATATAGTTTAAAACTGTATAAAAGTCTCACATGTTGGCTCACGCCTGTAATCCTAGCACTCTGGGAGGCCGAGGCGGGTGGATAGCTCAAGGTCAGGAGTTCGAAACCAGCCTGACCAAGAGCGAGACCCCGTCTCTAAAAAAAAAAAAAAAGTCTCACATGTGAAAATCCAGATTTATAAAGTAATCAGGAGGAATGGTAATTCAATTAAAAGGGCTTACGAGATTCTTTTAAATAGTAAACTGCCCTCGCCCAGCCTACAATATTGATTCAACTGACAAAAAAAAAAAAGGGCAACTTTTAGACTACAATTAAACATTGTAGCTGTAGAAAATTTTTTTCTAGATGTTGAAAGGAAAAAACCAGAAACAACATTATTAAGAGAGAACAAGGAAACAGCCCATCTCATATCCCACGATGTCCCATTCCAACGTTTCTTCTACTTTCTACTGCTTTCCATGTTATTAAGCTACTTCAAACTTGAAGATCAATGGGAAACAATGAGACCCCGGTCTTTTGTCATTTCCCTTTTAGATACAGAAGAGGGAGAGGATGGGCTCAGGACTGTGCGACTTCCACCAAGCACACTCAACGATTGCCTCAGTTACAATGTCCAGAAACTGCCTCTCCCCTTGCCTTAAAAAAGTGGGGAAAAGTGAGGTTGGCTCACTCTGACGGCCAGTGATCCTGTGTGTTTTGGGTGTGTATTTGTATCTCATACAATGAACAGAGGTGAGGACCAAGGACCCGGGACCTTCGTACTGTTTACAGTCCCTGAAAGCCATCACTTTCAATTAGCAGGGAAAATAGAAGTCATCTAGCGAGCGGGAGCGGGTGGGTAAGGTACAAGTTAATGAGTAAGAGTATTCCGAGGCACATAGTTCAACAGCAGAGGGCACAATACTCCCTGGCCATGCCCAGTTGCAGGCAGCAAGGAGGGGCGGAACCTAAGGGCCGCTGGGACTTGTAGTTCACTTTGTTTCCCAGGGGCACTCCGGCCCCGGACCAGAACCACAACCCCCGAGGTGCACCGCGCGCCCCTCTGCTTGCTCCCGCCCCTCTCCGAGGCCGGCTCGGGAACCTCCCGGGAAACTGCCCCCGCCCCGCCCTCATACGCACCCGTCACGTTTGTTTACCCTGAAGCCCCGCCCCCGCCGCCCTCCTGCTCGCCCCACTCCGCCCTGGAATGCGGTCATGCTAATGATGCATATTCATGAGGCCCAAGCGGAGCTCCCGCCCTGCCGGCCTCCCGCCTTCCCGCTCCCGGCGCTTGATTAATATTCAATGAGCCCAGCTCCGCGGCTGGTTCGCCGGAGTGAGGTGGGGGGAGCGGGCGGGGCCTGGCTCTGGGGAGCCTGCGACCCGGGCGGGGAGGGCGTGTGTGT
>VBSM01003157.1:43424826-43449311 GCA_008086735.1 Cheirogaleus medius
CGACACCGAGAGCTTCAGCCTGAGCCCCAGCGCCGAGAGCGTGTCCGACCGCCTGGACCCCTACAGCAGCGGCGGCGGCTCCTCGTCGTCGTCGGAGGAGCTCGACACCGAGCCGGCCCCGACGGGGGCTCCAGGACAGCCCCGCCGCCCCGCCCCGGCCTCCCCGCCTTGGCCGCAGCAGAAAGCCCCGAGGGGCGTCGACGGCCCGAGCGGGGTCGCCCGCGGTGAGCTTTGGGGGGAGAAGGTGGCGGCAGCCGCGGCCCAAGGCGACCCCCAGTCGACCCCCGGGAGGAGCGGGGCGGCCGCAGAGAAAGCGCCTCCGCCGCCCCCGCCACCCACCCTGTACGTGCAGCTCCACGGAGAGACCACCCGGCGCCTGGAGGCGGACGAGAAGCCATTGCAGATCCAAAATGACTACCTCTTCCAACTGGGATTTGGGGAGCTGTGGAGGGTGCAGGAGGAAGGTATGGACTCGGAGATTGGCTGCCTCATCCGCTTTTATGCAGGTAAGGAAATCACCTGCACGTTGACAGGTGGGTGCAAACACTCGGAAGGACCGAGGAATGATTCAAATTGCTCGTCTGTTTGCCCTACCCAAGAGTACATGCGGGTCCTGGTGAGTCTTTGTCTGATACTTCTTTCCAGATTTTACGTAGAATCTATGTAGTACTAAATTGAGCAATCTTTAAATCTGCGAGTTTTAGTGAATCTTGAGGGCTCAGAGGTTGGAAAGCAATGTGAAGGAGGTGGCCGATCACCAGGAAGTACAGGAAGCAGATACTCCTGAAATAGGCAATAGCGCATTTAACAATAAAGGTGCTTCCTTCAGGCCTCCCCTCAGGGGCTTGTTGGGTTTCAGGCAGTTTGGGATTTCAGGTAAACTATCACGTGAACATAATACCGACAGAGGAAAATGATCAACCAAAATGCTCAAGAACACCCTTGCCTACATTTGACCGTCCAGTCTACCTACCATTCTCTCTGTTAAGTATATGCCAACCAGGAGCTTGTTCCTTCTCAACTGGTGCCCTTGTTTGTTCAGCTCTGCCATGCATATTTACTCACGTAGTTCTCGCTAGAAACCTGACAAATATGATCCTTTTTAAAGTAATATCTTTCCCCAGCGCTTTTTTGCTTTATTTCAGTCTCCTCTGCAACTTTGAGTCTCGCATCAAGAATGATTTTATCTGTTTCTTTCTCTCTTTTCTTTCTTCCAGTCTTAGTAGTCAGAACTGACCATTGATCGCCATAGGAGTTTCAGTAAGGTTCAGAATAAGAATTTGAATGATTGCTGTTTCTTCAGATGTAACCTAAAGTCCTCCCCGTCTTTTTTCAAAACTTGATCAAATTCTTGACTAGGGGTGATTAACATAAGGTTTCTCTTTTGGCTGAAGACTTGGCTGGTACTAAATTAGGTAGCTGTAGGTCCTGGTTATTGTATTTGAGCTTAATAAGTTGTTTGCATCCTTTTCCTCCTCTGGTTTGAAGAATTATGTTCTCAGTGATAAGGAATTTTATTTAAAATGAAGTTAGCATAGCAAGATTAAATCAGGAATGATAAATCTTTGCCAACTTTAGTTTTTATGTTGTATGGTGGATAAATAAGCATACTTGCATCTTCATTAATCTATAGGCATTCTTTCAAATTAAATATATTTTTGGTCCAAAATGTCTCCTAGTAGTAGTTTTAGTTTGCATGAAGAAATTATTACTCTCACAATGAAATATGCAGGACAGATAGCATTCCTGGTGGAGATTAATTGAAGTGTTTTTGAAATTCTTAAGTGGATTTCTGATGAATCTTTGCCTTATAAAGAAAACCAAATCACAATACAATAGCATTTGCAGTATCTGAAGATAATATCTCAACTAGATGACATGACTTTTGAAGCCTATGGCCCAGAAAATTGGTGATTTTATTATGTAGGAACAACAACTATCCTTTTCTCCTATAGCTCATGTAATTTGTAAAATACTGTTATTTCACAGAAGCATTAAATGGTAATCACACTTGGAAGGAGAATATTTTGTTGACATGAGAACCACAGATGCCCTTATTACTAAAATAACTACATGGAAGGAAATAGGTGTGAAACAAAGGATATATTAAACAGTATTTCAACATATTTTGTGTGGAAAGAGCTCTGCATCCCTTGTTTTGCTTATGATTGGATATGTTGATCATGATAAATGCTCATGGGAAAGGTTTTGGTGTCACAGTCATGAAATTTCAATCTTTGATTCTCTTTGTGTCTTTAAGAGTGCCTAAAATATTCTAAGTGGATGTTAAGCATTTTTATCTGTTTATTAAACTCTTCTCAATATAAAAATGACATGTCCTTTTTCTGGTAAAATTTTAACTTTCTGGTATGATCATTTAAATCTTTTTGTCTTGTTTTTTACGAAAAGCAGTATAAGTTACCTCATCCTGAACTTACTGCTTTATTTCTATATGCACAGCATAAATATATGTATGTCTCTGAGTATATGCTCGTAAAAATAACTCATAAAGTGGGGTCACACACACACACTCAGTATTTACCCTATTCTTGAATGTGAAGCTAGTGTATAAGTGTCCTACAAGGGAGATGCCTGATTTTTAAAAAAATATCTAATTGCTTATTTTGGTTTTTAAACAAAGTTGAGCTTATTTAAAGCCTAAGTTAGTCTACCAGACATCCCTGTGCTGATGTTCATTTCCTATAGAACAAAATTTAGCATATGGTGAGTCCACTTGAACTTTTGCAAGGAAGTTTAGGTATTGACAAACAAAAGGGCCTCCATAGAAGGTGGTCTCAATTATGGGAACATTGTCAGGACTTCACGTATGGTGAAGGTTTGCACCAGGCTGGAAGAGATTCCTAGAAATTACCTATGTGCTCCAGTGGAAAATAGGACACCTCAACAGGAGAGCGTTACATTTTGATATTAATTCTTTTCCTTAGAAAAAGGATAATTACTGTTTGTTTTACATGACACCCTTTAAGAGGGTGTTGGAAAATTTTGCACCCCATTTGCTTTTATAATTTTCTCTATAGCTTATTGCTGCATGTTTTAATATTTATGTGTAGTTGGAGTTAAGGATAGCTAGGAAGTTGCTTTTAAAGCCTTTTGAATATTTTTCTATATTTAAATTTAGCTTATCTATTGTCTATCTAGTTTATCTAGTCAGCTACTTTTTTTGAGAAGCTCTTATCTAACAGAGAACTTTCATTCTCTTAAGGGTCACCTTTCAATTAAATTTTAGTATATATAACCTAACTCAGGTTTTTCTTTAAAGGCTTTGAAAGCCATTTGTGGTTGCTTTGAATATTTAAATATTTATTTGGGTAAAGTAAAATGAAAGTCTTTAATGAAGTAGAAGGCGTTGGATAAAAGGTACTATCTAATTATAGACTTGTTAATGAAAACTTAGTTTGAAAATTGTTATTGCGTCTATCAAGCAACCATTCTGAGTTAAAATGAGAGAAAATTTAAGTGGCTTTATCTGAAGTTTCTTGTCTTTAATTTACTTTTAAAGTCAGACATCTTAAATTTTACCTGAAAGAGAGTAATTTTAGGTTCAAAAAATTAAAGAACTTAGATCACCTGACATAAATTATGGACTTCTAAACATGAATGAACTTTTGTTTTGGACTCCGTGGGGAGTCTGTGTCATTGATCAAGGGCAGTATTAAACTATATTTTTAAATATTTTTTTGACTCTTTTCTACTACCTTTTAGATCTGAGTAGTCTAGCTATTTCAGTTCCAATTGCAAGAATGAGAAGGGGTGTTGACAGAATGCAGAGCACACCCACTGTACCTAGTGAATCTTGGACAAGGTATTTTTGTGCGTGACTCCTTAGGATTGCTCGGTAACAATCTCCCTACCCTTCTCATATTTCTTCTCTTTTTTCTCTTCTGGGAATGATCAAACCTTATGTGGTTTTCTACATGGAAACCAAGAAGGGGTGGTTCACCATTAAGCTATAATATTGATGGGCAGGTTCTTATTACTATAATTACAGCAGTATTGAGTAATGTGGTTTGAACATGTGACACCAGTGTGTGCTTGAACAGTCTGCTTAATTTTAAGGACAAAGGGTTTAAATTTATTTTTGTTGTTTTTCTATTTTCTATTTGTTATTTTTGATATAAAGTACATGCTGTCTTTTTCTTTATACCTATGGTTTGATAACATTTATAATATCTTGGGTCTTATTATCTTCAAAAATCTTAAAAAGGCTTTTCACATAAATTATTTCATTTGTTCTTTCAAAAACATTAGGGAGGAGTTGGTGTCAATCCTCTTTTCATATAGAGAAATTGATGCACAGTGAGGTTTGACTATTGCTTGTGGTTTTTCAGTCCTTGGCAGAACTTGGGTATTCTATTTTGCAATTCATATCACTTTCCATGAATCGATGCTGAATTTCATTTACAGTTGAATTTTTCACTTGGTTAAAAAGCATTCAGAAAATATGCTATTTTTGGTGGTAATGAGGCGATACTTTCCTCTAGTTCAAAGTGGTATTCCTTGTGAAATGTGGATGGTTCTATTTTTATCATGTTGCCCTTAAAAACATAAAGAGCCAAGACTGGCAAATAAGTAGGCAACTCGGTAAGAATAAAGTGTTCTAAATATTCTGGTTGCAAATGGTCATACTTGCATTTAAGTTGATAAGAATTAAAGTTTACATAATAATTCTTTATTCACTTTTTCAAGATGCCTCATTTGTTAGACTATAAATTCCCATTGGGAAGTAGAGAATTAACACTTCACCTGAAAAGTGGATAACTTTTCAGAGTGTGTGTGGGGGGTATGTGACAGTTCAGTTCCTTTAAAACATGGCTTAAAGGAACTGAACTTGCCATTAAAGATCTTATTTGCCTAAACATTTTGTTTTAGAATAGAATTATTTGTCTTTCAATGATACTTAATTGGTGTTACTATGCTCTAATACAGTTTTTATAATTCATATGTTATATAGAGCTAGAAAGTGAGTTATTGAATTTCCTAGTTATTCCTACATTGATGTGTCTTTTGTATTCATTGAACTAATTATAGGGAGAGTAGGGAGAGGTGTAAATGAGTTGTATAAAGTTTAAGGTTGAAGGTTATATCTTTTTGTTGCTATAAGATTGTCAGTTCAGCTACCTTAAACGATTGGTTATGCAAAGATGATAATTATTTTTTAATGTGTAAGATATTTTTGTTGCTTCTCATTCTCTTTCTTTTTAGAATCCTGAATTTAGCTTTTGGTTTATTGGTAACATAACACTCACTGACATTGTATATGATCCAAGCCTAGTATACTTGGCATTTCAGTTTTACATTTGTTGAATTGAATTTGTGGAATTTTGTTAAACAGCTGGTGATATGTGCCCTGATTCTTCAGCCTTCCAGCCTGCTTGGGTCCCCAGGGATGTGTTAAGCATACATATACATGAAGGCATTTCTCCCATGGCAGGAGATTTTAGACGTGCCACATACTATTAATATCTTCTGTTGCACGTGAGTGAATTCTGTGTGGATTTTGAAAGAGCAGTTCTCTCTCAAAGTTTTCTTAGAGTTAACAGGTTTTTTTATTTTCTTTTAAAAGGCATCTCTTACCTCAACTTTGAGATGAATTTAATGAGACAACTGTCAAATGAGGCATCTTAGATTTAATGATTTTGTTATGTGCCAGTGTTTAACGTACTTCAGTCCGTCTGGACAGGAGAAGGGTTTAATAGTAACTAGAAAGTTAAGAGATCCTGAAGCCACTCAATAGAAAACTGTTCTTTTAAAGACGCCTGACATTTTGAAAAAGAGAAAGAGATGTTATCAAAATGTCTAAAACAGTCTGGGAAAACGAAGCCTTTTTTCCCTTTAAAATCCCACCTTCTAAAACCGATTCCACCCATTTAATCACATGCATCTGGTGGA
This sequence comes from Cheirogaleus medius, assembly GCA_008086735.1. NCBI lineage: Eukaryota > Metazoa > Chordata > Mammalia > Primates > Cheirogaleidae > Cheirogaleus > Cheirogaleus medius. The sequence goes on from VBSM01003157.1 coordinate 43,430,737, forward strand.
ACACTGGTAATGAGGGGTTTTGAATCTGGCCTAATGTCACTGTGCTTCTAGGGCAAACCCTTTTTTATACTTACCTTTGGTTTTCTAAACATAATATAATTGTAACAAAAAAAATCGACCATGTGGATTCTTTAGGTGTATTAGGTATTTATAACCTAAGGCTTGTGACTATGTTTGGATTTGTGTGAAACTTCAACTCTAGGCTTTAGAAAATTATGATACATTGAAACCTAAGGATCTGGAAAGAATAGATTTCAGTGATGCTTGATTAAAGGACATCAGTGTATTTGTTTAACTGTGGAATAGCAGCTCTTTCAGGTTGTGTGATATTGTACTTTTTATCGAGCATATAGTAATAGTTACTGGATTAATGAAGTGTTATTACACTTTGATTTTAGAGTTGAAATGGTTTTGTTACCATGAATTGGCCTGGTATACCTTTCAGTATTCAGTAGCCCCCAACCTTTTTGGCACCAGGAACTGGTTTCTTGGAAGACAGTTTTTCCATGTGGGGGTGGGTGGGTAGGGGACAGGGTAGCTTTGCGGCCTGGTCTACCCAGCGGGTGGGGACCTCAGTGTTAAATGAAACAAAGCATGACTATCCTATGATGCCCCATTGATGCTAAAATAATTTTTTCTCTGTTGTATTTTTACATTTGAGATTGTTTTTACATATTGTATATGTATTTAGTGGTAGAATAAAGTGTCTTATTGAGGTATAAATCTAGTGATATCTGAGTTTATAACCTAGAAATTCTATAGGAAACTGAGTGAAATACTTTATTTGTAGTTTGTACGTATCGTATGAGTTTGCAGACATTAATACTTAGCAAAAAAACCAAAAAATATCCAGAATTTTTGGTATATACTTTCCCAAATGAAGCTTAGCTAAAAATAAATTAGTCTCATTTCTAGTTTGTGAAAGCATTCAGTTTAAGATTGAATAATATTTGGTTTTGGACCATTTCAATAATAAGTGAAAAATCTAATTAGAAATTTGAAGTTTGAGATAATTTGAATTGGTTGCGTGGTTTTTTTATTTTCCTCATTCTTTTCAAGCAGGAAGAGATTTTATTTGTTGCTATTTCTTCTGACTCATATATCTGATGAAGAGCAGTTGGAGAATGAATCTTTTCATATACCTGCCTCAGTTAATAATATGTTTGAAGGTTTGGGCTTTTTCCCCCAAATACCAGGCATGTTTTTAAATACAGCATGAGTTTGGCTGATATGTGGGAGTGGGTGTCGTGGGGTATTGGTGAAAGTAACTTTTCTTTTCAAAAACAGAACTTTGGGAAAGAATTTGTATCTTTTTATGTCTTACACTTTGATTGAGAGAAAATGCATTGTATTTTAAAGAAACTAGTCTGGGAGTTGGAAAACTTGGTATGGCTTTGGGCATTCATTTTAACCTATCCTGGGCTTTGATTTCCTCATCTGTAAGACAATGGGGTTGGAGTAGGACAAGTCTGAGATCTCTTCCGGCTGTCAACATTCTGGGGCTTCATTAGAGAGCCTGTTTTTTTGAAGGGCTGTGAAAGTTATAGTTGTTTTAAGTTCTGTAAGACCTGTCGATGGATTTAAAACTGTGAAATCCCCTGCCTTTTCTTATGGGCTTGGACCTAAAATATGTAAGACAGCCCGAGGTTGCCAATAAAGCAGACCTCCTTTTTGGTGTAGATTAGGACTAATGAAGAGCAGATAATGTTTGATTACCCTCTCCTTGCCATTGCTACTCCCCAAAGTAGAATTCAGCATTCTAGAGATGGATTTAAAGAACTACATACTCTTTTAAGTTAAAGTAAAATTTTTTTCTTAAATTGACTTACCAAAATATCTTCATAATCCAGTTTATAAAGTTTACTGTAATAATTCTGTATTAGAGTGATCCAAATGTGCAAAATTTATTGGCTAGTTAGCTTTAATTCTTGGTAAGCTGTGTGCCTGTCTACCCGTGGCTTTTCAGTAGGTAGGTGAAAAAGCACTTAATGAAAATTAAACTTCTGCACTGTTATTTTGATTAGGTTGTAGAATTTAGAATCCTATAGAGATAATTTAGCCCAATGTCTGTATTTTTATAGATGAGGAAAGTAAATCCATAGAGGTTAAATGTTTGGTCCTAGATCATTGATCAAGTAGGTTTCAGAATTAATAGGAACAGCACCTAGGATTTTGATGATCTGTCCAGTGTTCTTTTTTCACACACTGTGAACTTGTATACTTACTATATTTGGATGTTCCTTATATTTATTATTCAGAATGAAAGTTTAAAAAATTGTGTGCTTCACACAGGTGGTGGTTTCCCAATTCAAGGTTTTTCGAATTTCTTTTCATTCTAATCATTGCTTTTATGAGGTTGCATATCACTCTATCACTTTGACAGATTATAAGGGAGGAGCTTCTGATGGAACAGCTGGATATTTTAATTGCACAGAGGGAAATTAGATTTCATTAGTGATGTTACTCTTTGGGGGATGCATGATAGAACTTTTGACAGTTGGCTGAGAAGAGGTACAATGCTAGAAAATCAATGTTCATCCAGTATTTTAAAGTTTAAATTGTTGAATAGAAATGTTGGAAAAAGAAATCATTGAATTTTACAAAAATATTTGAGAGAGAAATTTAAGAACAGATATAAAAATTTCCATCCAAACATATATGTACTAAAAAGATTCAGTATTCATTATATTCTTTATTTCAGTTTTTTTTTAAAAAAGAAGTCATCTCAAAATTAATTGCACTTAGCTTACTCTTCAGGTACACATACACAGTTCTTCCTTTGTGTGACATAAAAAACTGAAACCACTCTGTTCAGTAATCTTCGGGCTTTTGTTGTGTGCTGATTTTGGAAGTCTTTATTATGAAATCAGCCACGGCCTTGAATACCTTCTCTCTCTTTTTATTTCTCTCTCTTAAAAACAAAAAAGAAAAGAAAAGAAGTATCCTGCTGCTGGTAGCAAAAAGACAGTTTGTGAACTCTGGAAACAAATAGTCCCAGATATTTTTAGGGGTGTGAGAGAGATTTAATCATTTACCTTGAGTAAAAGTTTTAGCTTCCTTTCTATGAAAGTTAACCTACTGAGTCAATTAATTCTCCGAAGATTACTGTTCATTTTTAATATGAGGAAAGGAACTTTTTAAAGTGCATAAATACAGAAGGGTAAAAGTACATTGCATCTGGCATATTGAATATGTACTCCAGGTGCTGAAGCAGAGGAGAAATTTCTCTTGATGGTCTCTTAGAGAGGTGGTATGGCTGGGGTACAGCTGACATTCAGTTTTAAGTAACAAGGAACTCTCTTGCATAAACACTGCTATAATTTTAGGCTTAGTCTCTTCCTTACACACAGAGAGACACGACACATGCACATCATATATATGTTCTTCACTGAGTGTTGAGGTAGAATGTAATGGGAGGAGTAGTTGTATTTATGGATGGAGGAGGTAAATGAGGGGAAAAATCCTAATTAAAAAAAAATTTGCAATGCTTAATTTTTTAGCCTTTTTCTCCCCTTATTAATTGGTAATTTATTATGAATGGCCTATTCCTATCCCTTGCCCACTTCTTTTTTGTTGTTGTTATTAGATGTTTGCTTTTCTCCTGCTGATTTACAGATTTCTTTGGGAGGTATATTTAGGGAAACTAATTTTGTTTTCTAAGTCACTAATATATTCTTTATCTGTTGTTCACTTTTATGTTAATCTTACCCTGTAGGTTTTTAGGGTCTGTGTCATGCTTAGGAGGCCTCCCTTACCCTAGATTTAAAAAAATCTTTCATATTTTCTTGTAGTGTTTTATAGTTTTATTTTCTATGCTTAAAATTTTAATTTGTTGTTTAAGTAAGATAGGAAGGAGGAAAGATAACAAGTTGTCCCCACATTTTTTATTGGATAACGATGTTTTTTCTTCACTGATTTAAAATGCCACTATTCCCCAGAGTTTATTTCTTTTCCTTTTTTAAACTGGCAGACAGGGGATTTCTTTGTTTTCTTTAGTTGACCTGAGAAAGAGGTTTCATGTGTAGTCATGAACTGATGACAATTTTTGATTACAGGAATATAATTTGAAATAACTCTGATTTGAGATAGCACAACATCGTCATGCAGAGACAAGTGTTCAAATGGTATCCATGGTGCTTTAGTGCTATTAAGTAAATGAACTCCCAGAAAAGATGAGATAGTTTTAGTAGGGATGGGGGAGGGGAAAAGTAACAGATGTCAAATAGAAAAGTCAACTTAGAATGTCTACCACCTATGGTAAGCAGGCTTTCATAGTCTAGTGACCAACTTTTAGTTATTATGTGTGACCACAAGGCAAATTGGACTACTCTTGGATTTTGTGGCAATATAAAGTTATTGGTGGAGAACTGGGTTTCTCTTCTGCAGGCTTTTAGTTGTATTGCCAAAGTTCTAAATTACCTTTGCTGGAGTAGTCTCTAGATTTAATATATCAATACTTAAGGAGAAACTCTCCAGACAGATTGCTCTAAAATACTTAATGAAATAAAACTATGGTCACTAAACTTATTTAGTTATTTGCAAGTAACATTTCTTTCTTCCACAGTGACAAACCAGATGTCATTTTCAAAAGATTTGAATAAATAAGTGTGAAAGAATTAAATTGCCTCAACATAATTATATCCTGCTGTATAATGTTCAAGAAATTGTGTTGTATTTAGTTATTTAGCAAACATTTATATCCCCCTTATTATCTGCTAAGCACTGTTTTAAGTGCTTTACAAATATTAATTTGATCCTCATAACAACTCTATGAGGTACATAATGTTACCACCCCAGTATTACAGGTAGAGAAACTGAGTTACAGAGCAGTTGGTAACTTGTCTGGATTTGTACAGTGAGAGTGAGCAAGACAGAGGCAGAATTCAAGTCTAGGCATCTGACACCAGAGTAAGTGTCCCCCTTGATTTGCTGAATATGGAAAACTTATCCTTAGTAAGCTTCTGTGGCCATTTGGGGCACATCAGTATTTTAGAAGCACAGACTTTGTACTAGTTAGGCCCTGGACTTGATTTCTGGCTGTGCCACTGCCCCTAAAGTTCTACTTCATCCTTTCCTACCTGCAGCACAAGGCTATTGAGAGAATCAAATGAGGTAATGAATGAAAGGATTTAGGACAACGGTACTAGTTATATATGTTGCCACTTTTTCTTTGGGTGGAAAGAGCACTGATTAAGGAACTGGAGACCCATGTTTGACTGTGGCTTCTGTTTGATATGAGACCTATAATAAATCTCTTAACCTCCTTCAGCCTCATTTATTAGAGAGAAAGAGAAAAGATGATAAAAAACTTCTGTGTCAGAGAATATTGTGAGGTTCAGATTTGATGATATATATGGAAGTGCTTTGTAAACTGTGAGATGTTATACAAATGTAATGTGGTTTTATTTTTAGCCGTAGTAAATTGCCATAGATGTTAATTAGAGTTAATTAGGGCTCATTAAGGAAGATGGGACATACTGTTGTTGGGCACTGATGCTCAGTTACATGGATGAATATACAGGCGTACCTTGTTTTATTGTGCTTCACAGATACTGTGTTTCTTCCACACTGAAGGTTTGTGGCAACCCTGCATTGGGCAAATTTATTGGTGCCATTTTCCAACAGCATGTGCTCACTTTGTGTCTCTGTGTCATGTTTTGGTGATTTTTGCAATATTTCAAACCTTTTCTTCTTTATTATTATTATATTATTATTTGAGACAGAGTTTCGCTCTGTTGCCTGGGCTAGAGTGCCGTGGCATCAGCCTGTCTCATAGCAACCTTAAACTCCTGGGCTCAGGCAATCCTCTTGCCTAAATCTCCTGCATACCTGGGACTATAGGCCCGTGCCACCACACCCAGCTAATTTTTCTATTTTTAGTAGAGACAGGGTCTTGCTCTTGCTCAGGCTGGTCTTGAACTCCTGACCTCAAGCGATCTTTCCGCCTTGACTTCCCAGAGTGCTAGGATTATAGGTGTAAATCACCGTGCCTGGCTTTTTTCATTATTATTATTATATCTGTTATGGTGATCTGTGATCAGTGATCTTTGATGTTACTACTGTAATTGTTTTGGGACACCACAAACCATGTCCATATAAGATGGCAGACTAGATAAATTTGTGTGTGCTCACTGCTCCACCAGCAGGCCATTTCCTCTTCTTTCTCCCTCTTGTTGGACCTTCCTATTCCCTGAGACACAATATTGAAATTAGGCCAATTAGTAACCCTATTATAGCCTCTAAGTGTTCAAGTGAAAGGAAGAGTTGTACATGTCTCACTTTAAATCAGTAGCTAGAAATGATTTAGCTTGGTGAGGAAAGTGTGTTGAAAGCTGAGATAGGCCAAAAGTTAGGCCTCCTGTGCCAAACAGTTAGCCAAATTGTGAATGCAAAAGAAAAGTTCTTGAAGGAAGTTAAAAGTTGCTATTCCAGTGAATACACAAATGATAAGAAAGCAAAACAGCCTTATTTCAGATATGGAGAAAGTTTTAGTAGTCTAAATAGACGATCAAATCAGCCACAACATTCTCTTAAACCAAAGCCTAATCCAGAGCTTTGGTCCTAACTCTTTAATTCTGTGAAGGCTGAGAGAAGTGAGGAAGCTGCAGAAGAAAAGTTTGAAGCTAGCAGAGGTTGGTTTATGAGGTTGAAGGAAAGAAGCCATTTACATAACATGAGAATGCAAGGTGAAGCAGCATGTGCTGATGTAGAAGCTATAGCAAGTTATCTAGAAAATCTAGCCAAGATCATCGATGAAGGTGGCTACACTAAACAACAGATTTTTCAGTGTAGATGAAGCAGCCTTCTATTATTGCAAGAAGATGCCATCTAGGACTTTCATAGCTAGAATGAGGTCAGTGCCTGGCTTCAAAGTTTTCAAATGACAGGCTAACTCTCTTCTTAGGGGCGAATACAGCTGGTAACTTTAAGTTGAAGCTAGAATTCATTTACCATTCTGAAAATCCTAGGACTCTTGAGAATTGTGCTAAATCTACACTGCATGTGCTGTATAAATGGAATAACAACGGCTGGATGACAACACGTCTGTTTATAGTATGGTTTACTGAATATTTTAAGCCCACTGTTGAGACCTGCTCAGACAAAAAGATTACTTTCAAAATATTACTGCTCACTGACAATGCACCTGGTCATCCAGGAGGTCTGATGGAGACTTACAAGGTGATTAATATTTTTTCATGGTGCTAACTCAACATTCATTCTTCAGTCCATGGATTAAGGAGTAATTTTGACTTTCAAGTCTTATTATTTAAGAAATACATTTTGTAAGTTTTCAGCTGCCATAGATGGTGAGTCCTTTGATGGATCTGGGCAAAGTAAATTAAAAACCTTCTGGAAGGAATTCACCATTCTAGACACCATTAAGAACATTCATGATTCATGGGAGAAGGTGAAAATGTCAACAACATTAATAGTTTAGAATAAGTTCATTCCAACCCTCATGGATGACATTGAGGAGTTTTAATGGAGGAAGTATCTGCAGATGTAGAAATATCAAGAGAACTAGAATTAGTGTAGCCTGAAGATGGGAATGAATTGTTGCAATCTCATGATCAAACTTTGAGGAGTTGCTCTTATGGATGAGCAAAGAAAGTGGTTTCTAGAGATGGAATCTACTCCTGGTTGAAGATACTGTAAACATCTTTGAAATGATGTTGTAGACTTTAGAATATTACATAAACTTAGTTGATAAAGTAGTGGCAGGGGTTTGAGAGGACTGACTCCAATTTTGAAAGATCTGTGGGTAAAATGCTATAAAGCAGCATTGCGTGTTACAGAGAAGTCTTTCGTGAAAGGAAGAGTCAATCGATGTAGCAAACTTCATTATTGTCTATTTTAAGAAATTGCCACAGCTACCCCAGTTTTCAGCAGCAGCCATTTCGATCAGTCAGCAGCATCAGTATCGAGGCAAGACCCTCTGCCAGTAAAAAGATTATGACTCACTGAAGGCTCCAGTTGATCATTAGTACTTTTTAGCAGTGAAGCATTTTTATTTTTTGGGGGGGGGAGCAAATACTTTTTAATGTTTTTTTGGTTTAGTTTTTTACAAATATACTGGAGAATCATTCAGTGCTGCCAGCATTGGACACAATCCTGGGTCACAAGTCTGCACACTCCTTTGCAACTGGTCCTGTAATGGCAGAACCTTTTATCTCACTTTTATTGTTTACTATGACCTCTGCATTATCTTCAAAATAAACATGTCATCTTTTTTCCTGTAAGATTTTCATTGTCGATTTACCACTGCTGGCTATACCTTCTTTCTGAGCTCTGGTTTGCCTTTCTTGACGGTGGTCTATCACTGTGTCACCCACACCAGCAGTGGGAAGTCTGTTCAGTTGTCCCTTGATCCCCTTCACAGAAATGATGTGCAGATTTTTGACTCCTGTGTTGTCAGCACAGTTGATCACAGCTCCTACCGGAAGACCCAAGGAAATCCGAAATTTTGTACCAGAGGACCCATCACGTCCTTGCTTTGACATCTTGAATGCTGGAAAGGGGCAGAAAGGCAATAAAGCATTTTAAAATAAGCCATGCATATTGTGTTTTTAGACATAATGTTGTTGCACACTTAATAGAGTATAGTATAGTGTAAACATATCACTGGGAAACAAAAAAATTCACTTTGCTTTGTTGTGATACTTGCTTTATTGCAGTGGTCTAGAACCGAACCCAAAATGTCTCTGAGGTATGGTGGCACTCATTCATTCATTCAGTAATTACTGATTATTTACTGTGTCTAGGGTGCTTTCGATTCAAAGATGACTAATATGAATTGTTGATGATCCCTTGAAATCCTTATCAATTTGAGGGCATGTTTGTGGAAACAAACAAGCAGCCAACATTTACAATAGAAAGGTGAAAAGTGTTCCAATAGAGACATAGTATTCACAAGTTACTGCAGTAGCAAAAAAGGAGAGAGGCACTGACTCTACTATGTGCTGTCCTTGAAGGACCAGAAGGAGTAGACTGTTGCTTCCCTTCTGAGATCCTGAATTTTTTTAGAAGCAACTGTACATTATTGGTTCGAGGTCTATTCTGACTGAGTTTAGAATTAATAATTCCAGTTTAATCCTTAAAATTTACCAAATACTTCTCTATCTAGGCATCTGGGCCCTTTTATCCACTTGAATCATTTTGGGCTCCATTTGGTGTCATAGTTTGTGAGGATCTAAGTTCTGGGTTAAGCAAATATTAGTTTTTAGTTTTTGAAAAGAAGATGCAAATGTGCACGATGGAGGTTGCAGTGAAGCCTGGCAGTGGCCTATTATATACTGAAAGACATTTTCTTATTTCTTTTTTTTTAAGGCCTATTAGGTTTTGTTTTTCTATGGGTTTCTGAGATTTATGGGAAATGCTATGTATCTTCTTCTTTTTCTTATTTCAGCATATTATGGGGGTACAAATGTTTAGGTTACGTGTGTTCCCCCCAGAGTCAGAGCTTCAAGCTTGTCCATCCCCCAGATGGTGCGCATCGTACTCATTATGTGTGTATATACCCATCCTCTCCTTCCCCCTCCCATCTGCCCGACGCCTGAGCTATGTATCTTCTGAAGGTAGGTATTTTCTTTTAGTTTAGTGTCATGTGTAGACCACATTAATGTAAAATTTGGAAGATGATGAATTAGTCATGACCTGGGGGAATTTTTTTTTTAAAACTCTTGTGTGGACTAGGAGGTAACTAAACTCTTCAGCGTTCACATAAGCAAAAACAACTTATTAGCTCTTTTATCCCTGGCTGTAAAACCTGTGCTTCACACCTGGCAAGTTACGTCTTTACTAATGACCTACTGTAAATTATTTTTGTCTTAGATGGATGGCAAATGGTCCTGTGAAATATTGTCTTATGTAGTAATGTGAATGACAACACTGGAAAAAGAGCTTCCTTTAGCTTTTTATGTTTTAGAATTATGAGAAACACCATGGTAAGAAAAGTTATGACTAAAAATTCTGACTAAACTAAGTCATGCTTTTCTAATTTGAATAAAATACTTTTTTTTCCAAACTAATCATCATTCAGGTTAATTACTGGCCACTGTGTGTTTTCTACCATCTATTATCAACTAGCACCTATTTTCCCTCTGAAAATTTTTACAGACTTCAGTTAACTCATTAGAGCAATTATCGGCACCTGACAAGCTGATTTTCATGGAGGGATATTAACAGACATGTTAGCAGCAATGTAATCATAAGGAGAATAGTTATTGGCCCTTGTGATTATAAAGCAGGAGCTCAAGGATCCTTTGCTTTGTAACCAAGTCATATGAAGGACTTGGTGTTTTTAACCAAAATCTAAATGGTATTGTCTCATTAATGAGTAAATACATGATGACAAAAATTCTGTAAACATACCTAGGAACAGCTTAAGAGGATAATGTCATTCTGAAGAAGATACCATACAAGTCCATATCTGAGAGTAGGGATTGTCTTATAGTTAGCATAGTGGGAATGCTTGTTTTATATCCTGAATTGGCTTGTAGCTGCTAATAGAGAATTGGGAGCTGTCTGCTTCCTGTTTCCATGGATATACATAACCCTCCATCAAAACAACAATAATTAAAAATAACAGTCGACAGTCCACTTGGTTCTAAGAAACTGATGAATTAACCCAAGTGGCATCAACCTCCAGATAACACTGATGGATAAGGGAAGGTAATAGTGTTCATTTGTTTTTAAGGTAATATCATAGGCACAATTATACTTACCCCTTGCACAGTATCTTCTTTATCTTTTAGAAACTTTTGTAATGTTGGAATAGGCTAGTAAGCCAGAGTTGGCTGAAGGCAGTTACCAACTCAGAACCTGATGAGTGCAATAACTGTAGTAATACCTGCTAGAGTTTAGCTTTGCCAGGCTTCAATGTTGTAAAATAGGTGACAACCTCGTGGCTATACCAGGGATGGGATAGAATCTTAGCACTGGAAGGGACCAGTGGGCATCTAGTCTAGTTTCTTACCTCATACATTCCTGATTGATGGTCATCTGGCCTCTGCTTTTTGACTGCTGCTAGGCATTTTATTCCAGGACAGCATTGTGTCCAGCCTGGCTCCTTGGAATGTGGTCTGTGGACCAGCACCATCATCATCTTCTGGGAGCTTGTTAGAAATGCAGAATTTCAAGCCCCACTTTAGACTTACTGAATAATCAGCATTTAACAAGATCCCAAGGTGCTTCATCTGCACATTACAGTTTGATAAGCACTAGTGGTGGATGAACTGGGAGCAGGAGAGATTAGAAGTTGAAGGAGGGAAACCATTGTGTGAGCTAGGGCAGTGGGAGGGAGCAAAGGAGACTGATTTGGATGTTATCCTGGGATTCAGTAGCTAATTGGCTGTTCTGGTGATAGAAACTCAAAAATAACAAAGATAATACTTTGGGTGGTGGGAGAATTGTGGTTCAGTTCATAAAAGTAGGAAGCAAAAGATTATGCAGGGGCTATCACTAATTAATTCGGCATACCTTGAGGACCAGGTATTACAGTTAGGAGTTGGTGATGTAATGAATGAAGATGTGCCTTCTCTTGGTATCTACACTGTAATGTTTATTAAATAATTGGAGGACTGATTTTGCTGAGGCATGGGTTTGAAATGGTAATATACATTAAGCTGACTGTAGCCATTCGTTTAGCTGGTAAATGGAGCTGGCTCACCACCCAGCTTCCAAATCTCAGTGGAGCTTTGTTGCTTCCTACTGGTTACCATATGTGTGATAATTCTCAGAAAGGTGCTAAAAACATTGTTTACTTGGTTTTTCATGTGAGAGTCATTCTTTCCTCATACACAAAATATGGGCTAGTGCTGACTATGGCTATGGAACAAGCGAAAAGGTCTGAAAAGAATGTATTAAATTTATGAAGCTCCTAGGATATATGTCTTTTTGAATGGTGAGGCTTTTCTATCTAGTGTTTGTGAGAGGATTTACATAAACAATTAGAATACAACTTGAAATGCCTTAATAGAGACATTTATACAGTGCCAAGGGAACCCAGAAAGCTGACAAACCAACTCTGCGGAAGTTGGAATGCTCTGGAGATGCTTCCTGGGAACGATTCCCTGTGTGAATGGGACTAACGTTGCTTAAAAAGGGCATGTCAGGTATGAAAGCATGAATGAAAGGGCTCGATGTGCGTGGATAATGGTGAGTAGCTTGGAGTGGTGAAGTGTTAGGTGGTGAGATTAAAAGTGGTAGGAGATGAGACTAAAGAGGGAGGTTGGGTCCACACGTGCTAAGGACTTGACTGGAAGAACAGTACAGCGGAGAGTGAAGCGATTAGATATGTATTCTCGGGTGTTAACTGGCAGCCAGCTGGAGGACAGATTGGAGAGAGAGCTGCTAGACAAGACTTGGAGGCTGCCTTAGTGGGGCCTTGAATAAACATTTTTGACTTTTGTGTGGTAAAGCACTCTTAGGAGCTGGAGATACAATGAAAGAATGGTATACTGCCCTTACTTCAAGGAGTTCTGACTAGTAGGGGAGAAGGAAAGAATTGCACAGTACAGAGTGAGCTACTTTTGAGGTATGTACAATGTGGTTGTCATAACAAATAGGGAAATAACCACCTCTGCTGCAGCTGGGAGTAGATGGGAGAAGATTTTGAAGATTAGAAAGAGTAGACTAGGAGTAGGAGTGGATGGGATAGGACATTCCTGGCAGGGCACCTAGGACCTCGACGAGGAAGGTCTACATGGTCAGTTCAGATGAAAAACTGTGGACATGGAAGAATTGTTTAGAATGTAGAATTGTTGGGTCTTAGTGAATAATTATATGTGGGGGGAGAGGCTCAGGACTTTTTATTCATTCCTGAACTAATTTCAGTACAGTAGTTCCCACTTATTTATGGGGGATATGTTTCTAGACTCCAGTGGATGCCTAAAACCAAGGATAGTACCTATCCCTATATATATAGAACCATAGATACACAGTTGGATCTCTGTAACCATGGGTTCTGCATCTGTGGATTCTACCAACTGTAGATTATAAATATTTGGGGGAAAATACTTAGTTAAAAATAACAATGCAACTATAAAAAATAATACAAATAAACCAACAAAATATAACAACTATTTGCATAGCATTTATATTGGATTAGGTATTATAAATAATCTAGAAATGACTTAAAGTATATGGGAGGATATATGTAGGTTATATACAAATACTTATATAAGAGACTTGAGCATCTGTGGATTTTGGTATCTGCAAAGGATGTAAGTGGATGGTGGTGCAGGGTGGTGGTGGAACCAATTCCATTTGGACCGAGGAATGATTCTACTATGTTTTTTCCTATACATACATACCTATGATAAAGTTTAATTTATGTAGTATACACATTAGGAGATTAACATCAATAACTAATGATAAAATAGAACAATTATGAAAGTATACTGTAATGAAAGTTATGTCAATGTGGTCTCTCTCTCTCAGAATATCTTACTGTATTATACTCACCTATTTTCGGACTGTGGTTGACTAGGAGTAACTGAAGCCGTGGAAAGTGCAACCACAGATAAACGGGACCACTGTAAGTCTTCCATGTCAGGAACTAGGGACATAGTGTGAACAAGACCAGTAAGGTTTTGTATGATAGGATGACTTGGAGGTTTCTAGTTTGGGCATGACTGTCATCCCATTAACCAGCAAACAGAATACAGGAGCAGGAATTGGCTTTCAGGTGAGGGAGAGAGATGATGAGTTAGAATTTGGATGTGTTAAGTTTGAGGTACCTGAAGGACATCTAGGTATGTGTGAAGAGTTTTGGGATCATCTGTATTTAGGTAGTAGTTCAAGCCTTTGAATTGAATGAAATTGCTAGATACAGTAGACAGAGTGAGGAAAGGCCTTAGGAAGCAACTCTGAGGAATGCCTCTGTTTAGAACGTGGTAGTATATTGTGTTGAGTAAAAGAATTTGACACAAAAGAGACATATTCTATGAGTATATTTATATGAAGGTCAGTTAACTGTCAAAGCTAATTTTTGGTGATAGACCATAATAGTGGTTACCTTTCAGAGGGATGTGGATGGGAAAGGTGTGAGGGATCCCATCTGGTCTTGATATTATTCTTCATTTTGATCTGGGTGTTATCTGGGTATATACATACATGAAACTTTACCGATCAATACCCTTATGGTTTGTGTGCTTTACTAGATGTAAGTTATACCTCAGTGGAAGAAGGAAAGTGGTCCTGAAGGAAGAAACTTGAATAGTATTGAACGGTATTTCTGTCCTGAAGGGAAAAAGAGAGGGAAGGAGAGGCCAAGGAGGATGGATGAGTAGAGTGGGAAAAATAAACAAGAGGAAGTTCTGGAGGAAATTAGAGGGTATGGAATTATGAATACCCATGAAGGAGTTAACCCTGGGTGTGAAGAGGGCTACCCATTTCCTTGAAGCTCTTAGGAAGGATGGGTAGAAGTAAAGATTCTCTTAAGAATTCTGAAAGTCTCTGGGTGTCAAAGGGCCTCAATTTTCTTCATGAATTAGAAGGTAAGGAAAAGCCGAGTCTCAATATTTATTATAATAAGCTTTTTCTTGAGTTAATTGACCAACTAATAATAGTGTATACTGTCTGTGGGGAATTTGTGATTTCAACCTATGCTAAATTTTCTGAAGGATGATCCTTTCTTGGGCCATTTTAAAGTAGCTTAGGGTACTGGAAGCGGGGTGGGGACAAACTAGAGGTGGAGGAACTGATTGCCAAACTTGGTTTTACAGGTTTGTCGACACTTTCATTGGGCTTTGATTTGTGGTTCCCTGCCCCTAATTTCTAAGGGGGTGTGTTGTGTGTGTGTGTGTGTGTGTGTGTGTGTGTAAGAGTAGGTGGGGGAAGCAGGTTGGTCACAAGCCTTCAGGGAAGTTACAAGTAGTAAATGACCAGGCTAGGATTGTGCCTTCCATATATTCCATTTCCTTTCTGTTTATAATATCACTTATATATATAACTTCTGAAATAGTTTTGATTTTTTTTCTCATGACCTATTGATTATACTTGCTGAGATGAGAGTTGATTCTGAAGAATGCATTTTCCATTCATATATTATCAAAGTGACTTATGGATTAAATCTGTTTATAAAGTGATCACAAAGACATGCTAAATTTTCAATTTAGATAGATATAAACCAGATGGTATAAGGACAGTTATTGTAAATAATGAACACTGTTAAGAGAAACCATGTTAAACCTATCATTTTTCTTCTTGTTAGTTGTAGTAAGCATTGAATTTCTGTTTTGTGCTCAGTACTGGACTAGATGCTGAGATTTCAAATTGTGGTTATTGAAACAAATGAAAAACTAGCCTTATTTTGTTTGTTTTTAAGAATATAATTGCTCAAATATTTACTGAAGTCTTATTCCAGTTGCAAAGTTGATTTTTGTAAATTTTTAATATAGATATTTTGAGGACTAGGAAAGAAACTCTTGAGAAAGAACCATAATCGCTAACTCTTCATATCAAACATGATGAACTGACAAACAGCAGTAATAGTGGAAAAAATAATGGACCGTTCTCCTTGATTTTGTATAGGGCCTGGTAGAATGGCTGTAGAGTTTTGTTGTTCTTTTACTTGCTTAGGAACTTCGTTTTTATTGGGCTGTCAGTTGGCACAAAGTTTTGTTTGTGTTCAAAAGTCACTGATTGGTGGTAACAGAAACTTTTTTTTATATGGAATACTGTCTCTCTCCCCCCACCCCCTTCTAATCTGCTTAGTCAATTCAAACAGTTGTGGAGTGCTTTGCTTCCCAAGGTATAAGGTGCTTTGAAGGTTGGGGGAAAAGATGAGTCAGCCACAGCCTCTGCCTTTTCAGAAGCTTAAGCCAAATTGCACAAGGACACAGATTATCATAAAAACAGTAGAGTAAGACCATACTGTGACAGTTCTCCAGCTTTTCTTTCTTACAGATATTTCTTGAACTTTGTTCCTATTATGTACCAGTCTTTAACAAGATAGATGTGGTCTCTGCCCTTGTGATTTCACAATAAGGAGGAAACTTACCAAGTCCTTGTATAAATAATCACTTAATTGTGATTTTGATATGTGCCACTAGGGAAAAATAAGTATGCAGTGAATAAACTGAGACCTGAAGGTTGAATGTTGCCTTAGGGATATATGAAAGAGTGTTTCATATGAGGGAACAGTGTGAGTGAAGGTCCTGAGGTAGGGAGCCCAGCAAGATGAAGGACTCAGGGAAGGACCAGAGTATAGTGCAGTGATTGAGAGTATCAGGAAATAGCAAGGGCTGTATCATGGGTGCATGTGATCTAAGGCTAACTTCTGCCTGCAGAGTGCTTTGGTTATCATGGTCCCCCCAACTCCCTCCAATTAAATGCAAAATAGGTAGATATGCATTCTCTGTAATCCCTGGCTACAAAGGCCTTAGAAGGTCAAAGTTAGTGTTTTGGAGTTGATTTTAAGAATAATGGGAAACCATTCCATTCAGTTATTAAATGTTCTTTAGATTTGTCTTTTTCAAGGGCAGGTGCCATGGCTGTCATTTTATAACTAACTTCTTTTTATCTTATCAGTAGGAGGGATATAGGGAGGATGAAAGTAACCTTGTCTCTTCTATATTTCTAAGCCCAACATTTTGGACACTCTAAGAACAGCTGCTTTTCTATCCTTCCTATCTACAGGGCTTTCTTCATCTTTCCGGCTTCCCTAGCCTTCTACCTACTTCCTTATACAGCTACAGTGATTGGCTCTATATTTTCTGAGACCTCAAGATACTCCCAATATACAAGGGGCCATGGTCTGAAAATAAAGGCCTACCCTTTTTTTTCTGGTTTCACAGTAATTTTTACAGGAAACTCTGTTTTACCCTCTTTCTGCCCCATCCCAGCATACTCATTTTCCCTTTCTTAGAAAAGAAAAATTAGTATCTGTCATTGAATGAGTGTATATAAACATCCCCTCTCGTGTACTCCACTTTCCTCTAACTCACCTCCAGCAATAATAAGCTGTGCTCAACATCAAGCATGTTTGATTGAGGAAATTTAAAAACACCAATTCAGTGTGTTCTTTTGGCACTTTAGCAACCGACTTCCATTTTAATGAAGTTGGAATATAGCATTCCAATTTTTATCTCCTGTTGGGGAGACATTAAATGAAATTATACCTGCTTAGAATTTTTTTTATACTTTTTATCTATAAACAAGAGAGGTCCCAGGGTCATTTGTGCACAGTCAATTATTTTTAAATTAAGGGGCAGGTTAATTAGTTTCTTTAGAGTTATTATTGAAGCTATTATTCTCTGTTTTTTTTTTTCTTCTCTTGGTCTTCTTAATCCTTTGAATCATTTTCCTACTTTTGAGGAGATCAAGTGATAGTAAACAGGAAAGACCTAAAAAACAGCCTGTTATTTTAGGGTTTTTTGTGTGTGGAAAATTTAAAAACAATCACAAAAGTAGGCAAAATAATAATTGTCATGTAATCATCACCCAGCATTACATATTAGCAACTTATGGCCAGTCTTGCTTTATTTTGAATCTCCTCCCTCTGCTTAGAGTATTTTGAAGCACAAAATTCTAGACCTCATATCATTTCATCCATAGATATCTCTAAACTATCTCCAAACATAAGTGGTCTTAAAAAAAGATGACATTGTTATTCTCTTAAACATTGCTTAAATTTTCTTAAAAATCACTAATTCCTATTTTTCAACAAATATCTATTCAGTGTTCAAATTGCCAATTGTCTTACATTTTCAGTTTACACTGAAAGTTTGGGTATATGTTGGTAGGTTTTTTTTTTTTTTTTTGAGTTTTACCTAACTTTTACTATCTTGATAAAGAAGAGTTGAGTTGGATCTTCTTTTGCTTTACTTAGAGCTGAGGTCTACAACTGGGCCAGCCACACGTGGTTCACTGGCTTGTTTTACTTGGTAGACACAGTTGGAAATATTTAAAAATTAATTGCCATCAGTAAAACATTGTAAAGTTTCCCATAAGAATCATGATTTTTTTTTTTTTTTAACCATAGGATCTGGGCATACTGGGCTTCTGTGCTTTGCTGCTTTGCTGCTGACTGGTGGCAGCTCCCCTGAAGAGCGTGCCTGCCTGCGCCACCCTACGCAGTGCGGCCACTCACGCATGTTTCCTGCCTGGGCCCAGTGACCTGTTGAGTTTGTGAACCCTGACTTAGAGCAACAGAAATTACTTTTGTGTGGTGTCTCTTAAATTCTATGCATGATAGTTTACTCCTAATTTTTTGCTACGTGTTTTACTCCAAGCTGTTTGGGCTGTTTTACTGTGTAAGAATTGTTGTTTTTTCACATAGTGGTCAGAGTGTCAGCTAATGTTCCTGTTGTGGTTTGTACCTCTGTCATAAGACTTATTCAGTGTATTGTATTAATTTATTCTCATGTCCCTCTCCTTTGGGACTGTGGAAATTGGTGTTTATATTTTTAGTACCTAACAGAAGGCTTGGCATATAGTAGGTACTCAGTAAATTCTTACTGAATGAGTAAAGGAGGAAAGGAACCAGTAAACAAACTACCAGATAAAGAAAGCATAGGATTCTAATAGTTTCACGCCTAAGGTTCAAGTCTGTTACCCAGCGTGAGTTGATT
>VBSM01003157.1:43449411-43478733 GCA_008086735.1 Cheirogaleus medius
TATTTGTACCCCCATAATATGCTGAAATTAAAAAAATAAATAAATAAATAAAAAAAGAAAGCATAGGAAGAGAAAAAAATCATGTAATGTACATTCACGTTTGAAATTTCAGTGATATCAGTACCTTTGCTTCTTCCATTGGCATGTTATTGAAAGGTGATTGTGATTATAATGTTTTATTAGTATAAAACTGTACAGTATTAGAAATAATTTCTGTATATGTATACAGATGTTTAGCTTATACATAATAACATGTAAGTTGGGGATAGATTTCTTAATAAGAGATTTCAGTTTATTTGTGGTTTGGAGAACACATTAGTTAGGCTTTCCCATTGTGTCCTAAGAATTTGGAGTTTGAATTTCTCCATTTGGTTTATTTTTAAATTTTTTCCCTCCATTTGGTTTATGTCCAAAGGAAAGGTAGGCAGCATGGACAGAGACCACAGACTTGAAGATACTTTAGGAAGTGTAGCTGAGGTAATTTGGTAATGTTCTAAAAGTTAACATTTGGATATCATTGAAAACAATAAGAATTTTTAAATGCTATTGCATTTTAGGGCTTAATAATCTTATTTGTGTTATACTAATACATACTTAAAAATTAGAATTGAGTTTTTTTTTTTTTTTGGTAGTTGTTAAGCCTGTCTGAACCTTGCCTTGCCATTGACAACCTTTGAATAAAAAGTGTGGGTGAGGTCAGGTTCTGTACCCTTTTGACTCCAGGAGAATATTTATTGTAATTAGGAGAACAGGAAATACATGTTACCAGTAGCATGTTCTAGCGGTCTTAATTCCTATACCTAGTGGTGATCATATGAAAATCTAGTTTGGATGACCTAAACCACAATAAACTACCATTTCATTAAGAAATCTAGCTCATTTTACACATTTTTTAAAAATTGTGAACTAAAGAAGTGGTAGCTTTAAAAGTAAGGAGTTTCAATTTTAAAGAGTCCTTCAGTGGCATTTGTGGGTGGTGAGAAATTATAAACTCTCACTGAGAGTGTGTGGTATCTTGGCATAGTGAGGTGGAGTATTACTGGGAAGTGTAATGTTGAAAGAAATTAGAGGACTTGTTTTTGAGCAATGATTTTAATAATAACAATAACAATACCATAATCACTCTGTATTTACAAAATGCTTAACAGCTTTCAAAACATTTTCAGTATTGAAATGATAGTGACTAAACCAAATCTGTGAGAAATTTCTGATGAAAAGAAAAATTGTTAATGTTACTGTTGCCCTTTCTAGTGAGTATATTTAAAAAAAAATAATTACTAGTAGTAAATGGCAACCAATGTTTCTTTTCTTCATATGAATCTATGATAAGAGTTGTTATAATTTGGAGGAAAACTATGATTTCAATGAAAGATTTGGACCTGAAATACCATACTAGTTTTAAATGAACTATGTCAGAGACAGGCTGCACCAGAGCTGTTAAATCCAAATAGCTGACCAGGATTTCTTTCTGGGCCCCCAAGGGGAAGACTAAAATGCAGGCCTAATGGATTGCTTTATATATTAATAACTGGAAGGGGACAGATGGAAGAAAAGCTAAAGTAATTTTTTTATAGTGAGATTTTCTCAAATGCTAGCACTTTCCTACTGTTGTTAGTCATGGTTTGTATATGCAATTTTATTTTCTTCCTTTTCTATGTATTGCCTATAAAAAGCCTTTGAAAATCGTAGGATGAACACTATTTTAACGATGTACTTAAATAGCAGTTAATGTAGTTTGATTTTGTCCAGATGATTTTAGCTTTGAAGTAGTCTTTTAAAAAATTTTTTTATAGGTTATATATATAAAGGTCACCTATATAACTAATATTTTGCAGTATTTGCTTCAGATGTGATCTTTTTTTTAAGTTGTAAACCTGTGTACACCTTTTGGACCCAGCATCCTGGTGCATGCTTTGTGAGATGGTCTACTATAAATGGATTAAAATTTTTAAAAATTGTTTGCTGGCGCATAGCGATTTGATTTATTTTTTGCTAGGTAGAACTTGCTTATACTTCCTGGACCTGGTAGCTTTTAAACTGAATTCAATTTATCTGATGTTTATAGCTATCTTCAGGTTTTCTACTTTTTCTAGACTGAAATCTTTCATTAAAATCTCTCCCTTTTCTGACTTGAGGTGGGAGGGGGCAAGGGCAATATACGTAACCTTAACATTTGTAACTCCACAATATGCTGGAAAAAAATAAAATAAAGTTAAATTTAAAAAAATCTCTCCCTTTATGAAATCATAGTTTTCCTCCAAACTGTAAAGATTCTTCTCATAGATTCATATGGAGAAAAGAAACATGGAAAGATATATTTTTCTAGAAAATATTCCATGTCTGTTTTTTAACAGTATTAAAGTCTACTACATTTCAGTTATGTTTATTTATATGTTCCTTCTCTTTATTGTTGGCTTAACCATGGATTTGTAACTTCTATTAGTGCTTTGAAAAAAATCAATATTAGGTTTTGTTAAAACTTCTGTTGTCCCATACTCTTATTTTTAATTCCATCAATCAGTTTTGTTAGAAGTTGTCTTTCTTTTTATTCCTCACTAAAGTCAGATATTTAGCTTATTAATTTTTTAGCCTTTCTCCTTTTCTAAGACCATAAATAATAGCTGTTTAAGACCACTTAAGTGGCATCCCACAAGTTTCAATTTTCATTTGATGTGTGTTTCAGTTCTATATGTTGTGATTTTGTTATTTTCTCTCCCTTCATTTTTTTTAGAGACAATAAGATCCTGCTTGTTAATAATGTCATTCAAGTCTTCTGTAGCTTTACTAATTTTTGACTGTTTAACCATTGAGAGTAGTAAAATCTCCCTCTGTGTTTGTGAATTCATGAAATTCCCCCTTTAATTCTAATTTTGCTTTATGTATTTTGAGGCTATGTTGGTAAATAGTAGGTAAAGTGAGAATTGCCTTCATTTGAATCTTTTCCTCACTATGTAGTGACTATTTTTATTTCCAGTAGTGACTTTTGTGTTAGTGGATGTTTTATTTGATATTAATATGATTATACTAGCTTTCTTTGGCTAATATTTGTTTGGTGTATATTTTTTCTTTCTTTTATGTTCTTTCTGTATTGCTATAGTTGCCTTCTAAGCAGCATATAGCAGGCTTAAATTTAATCTGAGAATTTATAAATTAAGTCTGTTTATTTGTATTTATTTACTTTTGACTTTGTTAGCCTCCCCCCCAATACCTTTGGGTTTTCTCTTAGGAGTGGTTTCATTTTACTGTCCATTCATCTGGAAGTTTTATAATTTGTTTTACTATTTTAGTCTTTACCTTTAAATATTTCACTTGTGACCTAAAAAGCCTGTAATCACCATTTCTTCAGCATTCTCTCCTTAAAAACAAAACCCCAAAAAACAAAGACCTTAGAATATTTTAACTCTGGTAACCCTTCTCCATTTGTAGGTGTTATTTTTAACTGGTGTTTTTTTTTCTTTCTTACCTTTATACCTTTATTAATATTACTAACATTTAGTCAGTAGATGTTTAGATTTACTCATAGGCTTAATGGTGCTCTAAATATATAAGGGGAAGTTTTTTTTTAAATTCAAGTTTTTATAGCTTCAAACTCCAAAATTCCTGGGGATGTGAAAAAAGGATAAACTCTTTCCCCCACCATTATGAAAAAGATACATAGTTGTAAAAATAATTTGTTACAATATGGAAAAGTATAGTGGAGAAAGTATAAATTTTTGGAATCTTAGAGAAAGCTTAACATTTTAGTTAACTATTTAACTTCTTTCTTTCCTTCTTTTCAGTTTCTTTCCTTTTCAGTTTCCCCCTTTTCCCATTGTATTATTCAGCTCTGGCTGCTATAAGAAAATAACCACAGGTGGGTGGCTTAAACAACAGAAATTTATTTTCTCAACATTTCTGGAGGCTGGAAGTCCAAGATCAAGGTGGGAGCAGGTTTGATTTCTACTGAGGCCTCTGATCTTGACTTGCAGACAGCCACCTTCTCTCTGTGTCCTCACATGGTCTTTCCATCTGTGCCTGCGCATATCTGGTGTCTCTTGTGTGTCCAAATTTCCTCTTCTTATAAGAATACCAGTCAGATTGGATTAGGACCCAACCTAACAACCTTATTTTCACTTAATCACCTTTATAAGGCCAGCTCTCCAAATACAGTCACATCCTGAGGTACTAGGTGTTAGGGCTTTAACATATGAATTAAGGAGGGGATACAAATCAGCCCAAAACAACCACTTTCCAATTGTCTTTCTTTTGGCAAATGGTGTTGTCACTCTGTGCAGGTGTGTGTGCATTGGGGATATAGTAGTAAGTGAGACAGACATAATTCATGTCCTCATGAGGCTTACAATCCAGAGAAATCTAATGATAATTTCTCTCTTTGTCTCTCTCTTCCTTCCTCTACAAACATAGTAGCGCACGTGTGAAATCATATGCTTGTTGCTTCGTGGTTGTTAATATAACCATTCTATTTTATTAATATATACACAGGAGAAAAAGAAAAGTCTTTATAGTCTTAAACCTGGCACTTATATTTTTATAAATTTTTTTTAGAGCTCTGCTCGGGTTCATCTTGTCCCTAGATTTCTGACTGTTGAATTTTTGTCTTTTGTGTTTATTGCTCTTCTTTTCTTCTTTGTATATTTCCAGCTTGTATGACTTGTTGCTGTTATATTAATAGAGAGAGAGACTATTCTGTAGTTTTAACATAGGGAAGGGAGGGTGAATTTCTTAGGTTTTTACAAGTTTCTGGGTTCTTTATTTTCTTCTGCAGTTCCTTAATACATTTCATTGATTGATTGATTGCTGCATCTTAAAAAAAGTTCCCCCTTCATTAAGTTTTGGATGACAAGTCACCTGATTTTGGGTGGAAGTCCTGGGCAGAACAATGCAAAGAAAGAGAAAATGAAAGGTTCAAGTTAAATAGAGAAGGGAAAAAGAGAGAAACTTGGGTTAATTTGTCAGTATGTCTGTTCATTTTAAATGCTGTTTCTCAGGTACATAAGATTCTTTAGGTGCCCAAAGTGAGAGATGAATTAAAAAACTGTATACAGTGTTAGCTACATTTGATTTTCAGTACTGCATTTCAGATGTCTGTGATCCAGAGTGAATCTTGGATTGATTCTTAAAACAGCTGCACATCTGAGATGTGTGGTAGGTTTCCCTCGCCACTTATTCATAAGCCTAGTAGGCAGAATTGGCCTGGAAATATTTTTTAGTATTATTATTATTTTTTAAAATAAGTGTTATGCATATAGAATGTATGTATGGGGAAGGAAGTAGTCTTTCCTGTCTAAACTATCTCTAGAATAAATAATGTGCATGGGAACTTAAAGGAGTAAAACTTGAAGGTACCTCAGAATTTGACCTCTAGGTAAGAGAGAATTTGAACTTGAACTTCCTTCTGAAATGTTTGTCTAAGAGTAGGAACAACATCAACTCAAGGAGAAAATGGTGGGCATGTAGGGGAAAGTCGGTTGGCCTTATTAGTCCAGTCCAGCTCCTTGGAAAAGGCTTTCATTTGTATGCTGCCTAATTATACCGTAAAATAAAAGACTGAATCCATTAAATAGCCAGGCCCTTTGTGTGGCTCCTGAATCCCTTTAATTTCGTGGCTGCATAGAAGCTTTATTCAGAGCATTCCTAGTCCTGCACTATCTTTCCTGTCTGGATGCCAGCCCTATTCATGGTGTTCTCACTGCAGGAAGTTCTCACAGTCATTTGGGGTGGATGGGAGGGGGAGGGGAAAGATGGGGGAGGGAAAGGACTGTGTGGATCTTTCCCCCCTCCATTTCCTGCTCTGCCCCTTAAAAACAAAACCAAACCCCAAACAAACAGCAAACTCAGGAAGATAGCCATCAAGGAGATTCTCAAGTGACTAAATGGATTGATAGCTCCTGGTAAATAACAGAAAATGTGTCTACTTCTGGCATCTATTTACAAATAGTACTAAACCACCCAGAAAAAGCATTTCAGGTCAGATGAGGGTAGGAGGCATTGGAAGAATAGATGGTAATGTTCTCCAAAGGATTTATTTCCTTCAAATGAATGTATTGACTTTTTTTTTTTTTTTTTGTAAAGAATAGCTCTTATGGTTGTATTAGCAGTTAAGTTGGGAGTTGACACAGAGAAGCAGGGGTTTGAGTGAACATCTTACAGTCTAAACAGGGGAAGATAAAGAGGCCAAGGCATCCTTTTCCCCCCTCTTTCTGCAGAGTCTTTAAAAATAAGTAGTATTTTAGGTCTGGTTTAGAATTTGTAACCTCTTGACAATAGATGTTAATTGTTGCTTATGTTTACAGTCTTTTCGGTAGATGTGCACGTAAGCAGGGAAACCAGAATGATTTCAGTTTTGTTTTATTTTGAGAGGCCTGTAGATGAAGGAATGGTGAGTATAGATGGATTCCTGCGAGTGTCAGTGCACCAGTTTTGAATTGCCAGGGTTATCTTGGTTAATAGTGTTCTGTAACCCAAGGGAAGTTTGATCTTGTTGGGTTTTGTTTTGAAATCTTGAAAAGTGATTGAACAAGTTATCAGGAATGGTCAAGGTTAGAGTCTACTTTTGTTACAGATTTAGTGTCTTTTTCAAAGCTTTTGGGTACATGGGATCATTTCAAGTATGTGATCTCTTATTGTCTCAGTAGATCATTACTGAACCTGGACATGCAGTTAAAAAACAAATCAAAATTAAACAATCCCTCAAATCTCTACAAAATCTTTAGTACAAAATAGGAGTAAATAACTGGATGAAAACTAAATGAAAGTGAAGAATGTAGTTGTGTGTTGTTACACCGTGTTTTCTACTGTGGCATAAATTTTTAAAAGTTATATAAATGCAGAAAAATAGCTATTTAAGGATATGACAAGAAGAATTCTGACATGTGGAGCCCTTGACTAGATGCATAGGAAACCAAGTAATTGAATGGAATAAAGATGAAGAATTGAAGATTCGGTAGTTTTCATTGAGAAAAATAGTGCAGAATTTTGTCATTTTGTTTTTTAGTAGGTGGGAATAATAATGTGCTCCTACATTTTATTGTATTTAAACATGTAATTAGGTAAAGTTGTTATGTCTTTCTAATATGAGAAGGTAACAAAAATGTTTCTAGTCAAATTTGAAATATAGTTTATGAAAGAGAAACAGATCATACTTTCAGATGAGATTTCCAAGCATTTTTGTTTCTCTGCCTTGGAAAAATAATTTCTCAAGTAAAACTCTAATATTTAAATTAGTTTCCTCCTTTTTCTGTTCTGCATTATCCTTTTGTTTATCATTAGTCATATTTGCTAATAAATGTTACTAGTGGGAAACAATCTTAGCTATTATGTATATACTTTACAGCTATTCATGGTGTGATGTTTTTCTTCTAGGCTATGTACTTGTACAAATGACAGTGCTTAAGTTTTAGATTGCATCCTCATAAAGTGTGATTCTCAGGGTACTAATCTAAAGTGGGCACTGTACTGCTAACAGGGTTGGCTTTCCAGTCTGATGATGGGGATGGAAGTACGATGGGGCCAAGAAGCTCTGCCCATTTTATCCACTTATGTATCCCTCGTGCCTAGAGTGGAGAGGAGGCTTCCTGTACATAGGAATGCTGACTTTGTTCATATGTTCATTTTCATCTACCCTTTGGTTTAAATTTAGTGAAATTAAATTAAGACTTAAACAGAAATAATTATAATTTTTTTCCTCTTTAATCTGAAGTTGTCTTGTTAAAAGATTTTTCATGAGACAATTTCTTTTTAAGATATTTGTAATTTAGTTCAAATTATTCAGCACCTGTACACACCAGGCACTCAGTAAATATTAGTGAAAAATAAAATGATTTCTACCATTTTGAATGGAACTTTTAAAAAATATTAATGCCAGGATTTTTCTTTATTTCATTTCACTGAAGCTGTAATTTTCATCACAGTGAATTAAAATTTTTAATTCGATATAAAATAGGAATATTTTGTTGTTTTCAGGAATATTGTCTAGAATAGTGGTCCTCAACCAGGGGCTGTTTTGTCCCCCAGGGGACATTGCAATATCTGGAGACATATTGATTGTTACAACTGATGGGGTGGTGGCTAATGGCATTTTAGTGGTTAGAGGCCAAGGATGCTGCTAAACATCCTACCATGTACAGGACAGCCCCCTATAACAAAGAATTACCTGGCCCCATCATGTCTCACTTGGGGTTATTATCATAGCCTCTTTTCTGTCTCCTTGCTTCCTCCTTTCTAAACAAATGATCCTGATAAAATTAAAATCAGATTTTGTCACTCTTCTCAAAACCCTTCGATGGTTTCTGTCTCAGAGTAAAAGCCAAAGTCTTTTTTTTTTTTTTTTTCTTTAGACAGAGTCTCTGTTGCCTGGGCTAGAGTGTGGCATCAGCCTAGCTCACAGCAACCTCAAACTCCTGGGCTCAAGAGATCCTTCTGCCTCAGCCTCCCGAGTAGCTGGGACTACAGTCATGTGCCACCATGCCCGGCTAATTTTTTCTATATATTTTTAGTTGGCCAATTAATTTATTTCTATTTTTAGTGGATACGGGGGTCTTGCTCTTGCTCAGGCTGGTTTTGAACTCACGACCTGGAGGGATCCTCCTGTCTTGGCCTCCCAGAAAACTAGGATTACAGGCGTGAGCCACCACACCCTGCCAAAAACCAAAGTCTTTACTAATTCCTAGAACAATGCTTGCTTGTAGTGGGCACTCAGCATTTGTTGAACAAATGAATGCTTCACACTTTAAAGAAACAGAAACTGAGTGTTTTAGAGAATGAATTGTGTGGTTTATGTAAGAATCATGAGTTTATGCTTGGCTATACAAAAAATTGACAGATGCATATACATTTATGTTAAAATGCAGTTGTTTAAGGTATTTATGTTCATAGTATTCTAAATGTGTTATTTTAAAGGGTTCTTTTCTCATAATCAGCTGAATCTATAAGTCATGAAAAGACTTTTATAATATGGTATATATAGAGCATTTGATTAGAGGAAAATAACTGAGGGCTCATTCTAATAATAGTAATTATAATAACTGTTATTTATTGAACCCAAACAATGGCCCATAAGGTACTTTACATGTATTGTTGGCATCTGATCTTGTTCTCTGGCAGATGTCTGAATCCTTTATTCACTGCCAGTAATAATTTCAGTGTCATCAGTTCAGTGTCAGGAGTTTTGTGTAGCTGCAATCAGGTGCCTTGCTAAGTAGTGGGACTTTAGAAACTCATTAGTTAATGCTATTACCATTGAAATAGGATCATGCCCTACCTATGTTATTGACTAGGATGAACTTCATCCTTCTTATCAGAGTATGACATGGTGTGACTACTGTTGATAACTTCCAACAAATTAGACTAATAAAAGTGCAGTTTCCTCAAGATTATGAATTTTAAAAGTTGGGCATTTTTTACCTAAAAGTTTGATTAGAAAAATGGACTGTTTTTGTAAGATTTCTTATCACAGACCAAAAGAAAAGTATAATTTTTGATCCTATGGGATTGAAGCTATTGCTTTTCCTCTTGGAGTTGGGTTGATTATTTCCTTGAGCTGTCACCTGCTCCTTATTCCCACCGAGGGCTGTGTGGTAAAAGCATTTTGCAACAGTCATGTAACTACTAGCTGTTCAGCTTGCAGTTCCTACCCCTCTAGTCTTAAACACTTCAGCTGTTCTTCTGAACTGCTTTACCATCTTGCCTTCTCCAGTGGAGAGAGTTTGCCCATTGTACTGTCATTGCTTTTGGCCTCTCAGTTGTGCATGAGTTACTTGCTCAGCTGTTCTTGTTCTGCTGTGGAATTCCTTTCATCCTTGTGCAACAGGCATTCCCATCACCTGTCTTGTCACTCTGGCAGACTGTGCTTAGAGAAAGGACTAGGTGGTTTTTGTTGGGTGTAAATGTTGGGGTAGCAATAGTGTGTGTCTGTGTGTGCACAGGAATGTGTGCAGGGGTCCTGTCTGCACATTTAGCCATTATCCTAGAGGTATGGAGGCTGCTGCCTTCATACTTTTCTGAACTGTTTCTTTTCCAGTTTCAGTGTAATAAAATATGTTTGGCTGTCATAGAGGCTTTCTAGTAAGAGGGACAAGTAGATTGCATTTTGCAGTTATGCTGAGAGAGAGGTATGATGCTTTGGAGAGTATGATGGAATGGACTAAAGATGTTAGAGAAAGCTTAGTCTACTTTGGATCAGTAGTGTCAAAAGTAGATCTCTGTGCCCCTGACTGAAATATCAGAAGGAGGCCTGCCCACCTATTTTATCAAAGGGTGGTGAAGGTCATCATTTCCCTTTGTAATTTGCTGTGAGGTAACAATGACATATATAATGTACCAATTTTCACATGTAAATTAAGGGAGAAAAAATATGGGTTGAGAAGGTAGTTTTTGCATTGTGCAAACTGCTGTAGTCAAGTTGGGCAAGCTACTCGAGAGGCTGAGACGGGAGGATTGCTGGAGCCCAAGAGTTCAAGGCCTGATCAGCATAGTGAGACCCTATCTCTTAAAAAAAAAAACACTGCTGCAGTTTTTCTAGGATCCCTAATATGTGTCTCTGGGACCACAACAGGCTTCTTGAAATTAACAATTGACAGATTTTTTTGTCTTTGAGTTAGCCAGCTAGATAATAGCATTTTGCAGTAACTGATGTAGTCAAATGAGCTAATATTTTTGTAGGTTATAGAGGTTTAGACATTTTATATCCCTTTTTTGTTGTCCTCTGGATGCTTTGTCAGCCCATTGGTTCATTCTTTTCCTTTCTTTAGGTTCTTACCAATACCAATCTTCATAAATAACTCCATTCTCTCTAATGACTCCCATGGGGAATGAAGAGAGAAAGGTTTACATAGTGCTGTGGTCTGAATGTTTGTGTCCCCACCCAAATTCATATTTTGAAATCCTAACTCTCATGGTGATAGCGTAAGGATGTGGGGCTTTTGGAAGGTGATAAGATCATGAGGGCTCCACCCATCCCATCCTAATCCAGAATGGGATTAGTGCCTTTATAAGAGGCCAGAGACCGCTTGCCCCTTCTGCCATATGAGGACACAGTGAGAAGGTGCCAGATACGAACAGGGAAGTGTGATCCTCACCAGATACCACCGCGATCTTGGACTTCCCAATGTTCAGAACTGTGAGAAAGAAATTACTGTGGTTTATAAACTACCTGGTTTATGGTATTTTTGTTATAACAGCCCAGACAGAGTAAGAAAGATAGAAAATTGCTTTATTTTGTGCTGGTAAGATAGGTTGTTACTACTTTTGAGTGCACTGGGCAGTTACTACTAGGGGTTTCTTAGCAGGTATTATTCACTCTTCAGGGGCAGTTCCCTTTTTTTACTTTCCCTTAGCAAACTCTTCTTCTTGGCATTTCTTTATGTCTGGGTAGGGCAAAAAGAAACATGATTTATGAGAATATTTTGTGTGTTTCTTAGAAAATTGCTTTATTTTGTGCTGGTAAGATAAGATAGGTTGTTATTACTTTTGAGTGCACTGGGCAGTTACTACTAGGGGTTTCTTAGCAGGTATTATTCACTCTTCAGGGGCAGTTCCCTTTTTTTACTTTCCCTTAGCAAACTCTTCTTCTTGGCATTTCTTTATGTCTGGATAGGGTTATGTATGGGTAGGACAAAAAGAAATATGATTTGTGAGAATATTTTGTGTGTTTCTTTTTTTTCTTCCCTTCAATTTGTACCAACTGGAAACCCAGATTAATGTTTCTTTCATTTGTTTTTATATATTTTTAAAATAAAATGCACTAGGGTGCACTAGGTTATGCTACACTGGCTAATAACTCCCAAATGACTTTAGTAGCTTAAAATAATAAAGGTTTATTTTCTGCTCAAGTTGTATATAATCATCATGGAGGGAGAGGGGAGCTTTGCACATCATTATCACTTGGGGAGTCAGGCTGGTGGAGTACACACTATCTGGAGTGTTGCTGGTTACCAAAGGGAAAAGAGAGTTCTAGAGGGTTTCAACTCACTTGGCAGAAGTGGCGTGGCCCCACCCAGTACCTAGGGAGCCGGGAAGGGTAATCCTGCCTTATGCCCAGTAGGAGAGGAGGTGTGGGTCCTTTAGTGTGCCCTTGGCTACAAGTGATGGACAGCCTGAATCAAGCAAGCTTAAATAATAAGGGGATTTATTATTTTACAACATTGAGAATCCAGACAGTCATGGGATCCACAGTGTGTGGTATGATGAGGAACTCAATGATGTCCTAAGGACTTGACTTCTTTCTTTCTCTCAGCTCTGCTTTCCTTGACCTGGAGCTCTGCTCTCAGACAGGCTTACTTTTTGGTCATAAGCTGCTTGAGCAGTTCCAGATGGCTCTTCCAGAAAGGATAGTCTAGAGAAGAAGAGAGATATAGGAAGCAACATACTTTTTCCAGAAGCCCTCACTTAGATTTCTCATGTTTCATTGGGAAGAATTATAATATATCCATTCTAAACAAGTTACCATGATTGGTTTAGAAATGAGAATCTCTTTGTTGGAGCTAGGGCCAGGGTTGACTTCTCCCTGAAGCACAGGGCTGTATGTAGGAGAGGTAGATACTTCAATAAAAGTGGTGTTCAATCAAGAATGGGAATGTAGAATGAGCCACGAGCAGTGTCTGCCATACTCTTACAGTGTGTGTGCAGATGTTTGAGGCTTATGTCCAGAGAGGTGATGAGAGATGCTAATTTCTCATGGGTGTAAGATGGTGCATATAAAAGAGACTCTTGAGTGGACAAGGGGTAACCTTAACTTTAACACCTCATTTTCAAGTAGCTCAGTAGTTATAGAGAAGGATCATTTGTACAGAAGTCAACAGTACAGTAGGTGCCAGGTTATACACTATAGGAAAAACAAGGCCTCAATACATCTTGTCATTAGTTTATAGAACTCCTACCGAAACAGACGGAAACCTACATGAAGCAAACCAGAAATGGGCCATTGCATTTAGTACATGTGAAACTGTTCACATCTTGTCTGAGTGAGATAAAACTCAAGTGTGAATTTAATTAGTTTTTATTTCATCTCTTGCTCTCTATTAGAGATGTATTAGTAATGTTGTACTGATTTGTCCTGTTGTGTTTCAAATAAAGCTTGGTGTTTCTTTGAGGTTTTGAAAAAGGTGTACTCTAATTTCTCTTATCTCTCTAGTACAGGCCATACTGGTGATACCTCTACCCATTTGTATGGTGTGGGCCCATCTTCTGAAACATTTGCTTCTTTTCTGTTCTCAAATGGCTGAACTTTACTCTTTTTCTAACATCTGAGGTGCCTGGAGAGGGTGCTGAACCCTAAAACTGGCAATGTGCTAGTAGAGATATACTGTCCCTCTTTATAGCTTTACATTTGTTTTTCTTATCTAAATTGTTTAGCAGGACTCCCTTGGTCCTCAGCTGGCAGAGAATACCTAGTTGCCTTGGTATTTGCTCAAGGGCCACCACTGTGCTGTTTTCCAGCTTTGCATTTCTAGCTTTCGGTGCTCCTTGTGGCTTGCACTTTCACCTGCCTGTAGACCTGTATGAGCAAATCAACCTGTGAGTACTTCTTGCAGAAGTCTTTTCATCTTGCCCATTTGGCTCTAGGCCCTTAAGGAGTTTATTTATTTTTATGAGCAAGGCTTTTTTCATTTGTGTGTTTGGGGTTTGAGGTAAATGTGTTCAATTAATTAGTTTTCATCTGTGGAAAGTTCTAAGTTAGAGACATTTTTAAATAAAACCACATAGATTACAGTTTGGTGGAGACAGCTGTGTTTGACTCCAGGGAGCAGTTTCTGCATATATAAAATGTCTTTTTCTCTAAGTGCTTTAAAAATTACAAATGTAAAAGTTCATAATTGTTATTGGAAAGTAGAAACCTTTTTCTCCCTGTTCTAAGAAAATTTGTTGCACTTTGGTAAATTTACTTGATTGTAATTGTAACTCCTTTATTAAAAAACCTTTTGGGCTACATTAACCAAAGTAAATCATATCCTTGGTATCCAGTAATTAATAACACAGCTTTTAACAAATTTATTTTATTTGCTCTTGTTCTCTTGCCCAGGCTAGAGCGCAGTGTTGCAATCATAGTGCACTAAAGCCTGGAACTCCTGGGTTCAAGCCATCCTCCCATCTCTGCCTCCCAAGTAGCTGGAACTACAGGTGCACTCCACCATGCCAGCTAATTTTTAAATTCTTTGTAGAAATGAAGGTCTCACTACATTGCCCATTCTTTTCTTGAACTCCTGGCCTCCAGTGGGTTTCCCATAGTGCTGGGATTATAGGCCAGAGCCTCCAAGCCCTGCCAGCTTTTTTTTTTTTTAAAGCAAAATGAAACATCTCGTTCAGGGCCAGTAAACTGACATTTCAAAGATAAAGGAAACCTGGAGGCTAAGTAACTTGATCAAGATTCTTCAGCTAGTAAATGGGCCTCCTTTTGTACTCAGCCCATGCTATTATGATGGTATTCTCTCCTTACTCCACTCCTTTAGCTTTTCTTTTTCTTTTTGCGTGTTCTTTTTTCTTCCTTTGTTTTTTTGATGTAGTTCATATCATGATTAGAAAAATTGAGGCCTGAACTATACATTTCTTCTACATTTTTATTCTTTTAGATTGGTGACCATTAGAATTTTTTTTTAAAGATAAAACAAAACCAAAGCCTTTTACTCCTTTGTGCATTTTGGGGTAGTCAGAGAAGCCCGTAATTACCGAGCAAAGAAAAAAATTAGCTTCTTTTTGCTGAGGGAAAGAGCTTCTGACATCTTAACGTTGTAGGTACTGCTTAGTGAATTGCTCTGAGGCAGAGATTAGACATCTTATTAAATTTATAACTTTCTCCAGTAAACCCATTTCAGAAAAGAAAATTTCAGTTAATGACCACACTTGCATTTTGTATGTGGAAAACCTGTGCCACTGAAGCAGTCTGTTTCTTTTAAGGGTTTAAAAAAATAAAATGTCTTTCTTTCCCCTCTTTGAAAATTCCTCCCTTTTAAGGATAATGAATCAAATGCAAATTAGCTTCTTTTCACATGGTGATTTCTGCAAGGAGAGAATGGAGGCTCTTGTTGAATCTGTCCTTCTAAACTAAGAAAAAAGGAAAATTTTGTGTCTGATTCCTATGTAATGTTTGTAGAACTGTGATGTTTGTGAGTCAAAAACAAGATTTATTTGGAAATGTTTATTTGTTGAATTTGTGATTCTAGTTTGTGGGAAATATAGAGGGTGGAGAGAACAGTCCTTAAGATAACTTATAGCCACTTTAACAACAACAAAAAATCACATAGATATAATGACAGAAAGTGATTTAACAGATGTGGTGGGATCCACAATAAGGGTTTGAGTACCTGTAATGGTATTGAGTGTATCAAATGGCCATGCCATTTATCGAGAAGGTTTCTGCAGAAAAAACATAGGGAAAAGAATTGTTTTGAGGTTTCAAATAAAGTTTGGAAAAATGTTTTCTTTGAAAGCTTAACAATCACCACTTACCTATAAAATAAAAATTCTTTTCAATCTTATGTCACTTTTCATTGTCAGAGATTCTGTTGTATTTGCAGCTGAAATGTTTTGAATTTATTCACAAACATTTCTTTGAAAATGCAAAAGATTGAGAATATATGGAGAGATGGGAAGAGGTAGCTATACTGGTTATGTTCTCATTTTATCTTTGGCTTAAGTAATCTTTGTCAAAAATCTCTTAAACATGAAATATTTGTCTTAACTTCAAGATACTGCTTGAAATGAAACCACACGGATAGGCTTACTTTCCCTTAGCTATGAGTTGTTGACTAAAATCAAGGCCTAATCAAAAATGACTAATTCTACTTACCCAAATTAATCTTGTTCAGAATTGGTGTTAACTATAGTTTCTGTAACTGGTGGTTGACTCAGTTATGAGTAGGTTTTGCCTGGACATTAAAATCATTACTATATTGTCCCTCCTTTCTTCTCTCTTGCTTGCTCTTCTTTCTTTAACTTTGGGAAATTGAAAACTAAAACACTGAGAATGAAACATATAACTAGTAACTAATTACAGCTTAGGTTAAGCAGATATGATGATTCATCTAGTTTTGTAATCTTCCAGCTGTTCTCAGACCTGTGCCTATTTGCCCCTTGAGTTCCACACTTGCCTTTTTATTTCTACTTCTGTTAGAATTGATAGTATAGTGCCCCCAGAATACTGCAGGTTAAAAACTGGCAGTTCCAGGGGCTGGATACTAGTGGTCAGCAAATTTATATTGTTTGATCAGTGGAGTGTTTTATTTTTTAAAATTAGTTGTCAATACCTTTAAATAATGAGATTAAATCTAGTGTCTCTTGAAAAGAAGCAGAAAATCTGCCAACGCTGGGCCCACATTCCTGCGTGGAGTGAAGCAGCAAATGCCTCTGAGGATAATACACATGGTCTGCTGTTCCCAATCCCAATTAATTCCCTCCATTTTATATTCCCTGCCTGGCCCCTGTAGGCATTTTCAGTTTGCAGTCAGTGCTCTGTAAGTATTCTTGTTACAGGTGTTTCCCTATTTTCATGGCGTTAGCTTTTCTACCTTTATTGCTGTTGATTCTGTGCTTACCATGGCTTGTGAACTGATGAAACAAAGTACGGTTTTGGCAGCCAAATAGAATTAGTTCTGAATACAAGTCTCACCATCTATACTTTTAATGTCACCTCCTTAAGCTTCAGGTTCCTCCTGTATGGCACCGGTGAAATCCCACTTTGTGGAGTGCCTGTGCCCTCAGTGTGAGGCTCTTTTTATTGCCTGCCTTTATTTTTTTTTTTCTACTTCCACATTGTAAGCTAGATAACATGATTTAATTTTGTTGGAAACCCAGAGTTTGAGGGTGATTATAAAACAAGATTTACACATAGGTGGGTTTTTTGTATGTTGTTATTAGTGGCCTGCTTGGCACACCTTGATGAAATTTGCACAGTGGTACCCCTTGGAATGGGTGTCCCACTGGCGTTTTTAATGAGGACAGGGCTGCACATGTGCATATTCTCTGGGGATGGAGAAGTCTTAAGTTAAAACTTAAAACAATACGACATCCCTCTCAATATTCTTGGAAGAATGGTGATTGTCAAATAGTATAGTTTTCTAAACAAGGTGCTGACAGAATATGGTTTATTGAAAATGAGGGTATCAATAAAGAAAACATACAGGCATATACAAATTTGAAGTAGGGGTACCAGTACTAAATGTGATACATCTTTGTAAGCAGTTTTAAAACAAAAGATTTAGAAAACACTCAGAAAAATTTCCTAGACTCTTTTTTCATTTATAATCAGATCTAAAACCTACTGAAGATTTATTTATTTATGTTTTTGAGACAGAGTCTTGCTCTGTTGCCCCTGTTAGAGTGAGTGCCGTGGCGTCAGCCTAGCTCACAGCAACCTCAAACTTTTGGGCTCAAGCAATCTTTCTGCCTCAGCCTCCCGAGTAGCTGGGACTACAGGCATGCGCCACCATGCCTGGCTAATTTTTTCTATATATTTTTAGTTGGCCAATTAATTTCTGTCTATTTTTAGTGGATACGGGGTCTTGCTATTGCTCAGGCTAGTTTTGAACTCCTGACCTTGAGCGATCCGCCTGCCTCGGCCTCCCAGAGTACTAGGATTACAGGCATGAGCCACCGTGCCTGGCCTGAAGATTTAATTAATACCTTTTACTTAGTATATGATAACTGACAGGATTTATTATTATAACAATATTGATTTTTTAATTGATAAATTATAAGTGCTATGAGTATTTCTCACTGTTCAGCTAATAGAATCCTGTTTTTGTTTTAGAAGATTGATTATCTGCATTTGTAAAGCTGTGGTTTTGATGTACTTTGAATCTAGTTCAGCTCACTCATATACAGCTGAGGAGACTGAGTCTTAAAGGGGGAATTGATTGTTTAGGATCCCATAAATAATTATCAGTTGACCCTGGGCTATGACCCATGTCTTTTCCACTGAGTTTATATATTTCTGTAACTCTTTTATAAAAACCTTTAAAAAAGTGATTTTTTAGAAATCATTCCTGTTCTCTTGATAGTACAGGATTTTCATATAGGTTTATATTTTGAATTTAGATTTTAAAAATTAGAACAGTTGTTTAATTTTATGACCTTAGTTTTTTATAATTAATCCAAGTAGAATGTATTAATATACCGCTCAAAGGAAATATCTATATTGCATGTCTAAAATTCATTTTAAAATACTGACTCTTTAAAATTTTATCTTAATGATTGTGATAGAGGTGCCTATGGGAAGAATTCTTAGTGTTTTTACCCAGGAAATATAAATTGTAAAATAAGATATCAAAACACAGTTGTTACTTTTTAACACCCCTTTTAACACCACTTTGCAGTTAAATCCACAAAATCTACCAGCCCAGGGATCCACCTAGCCAGTTAAAATTTTCATCCAGAAATTTTCCCAGTGTGACTCAGTTACTCATTTTTTGTTCTCTAACAAGCAATTCTGCCTCCAGGCCATGTGTGAGCTCCCAAACTTCAGAGGGAAGTAGCCAGCCTGTTTAGCTAAAGCTGTTGCAGTAACTTGTCTTCTCCACTGCTCTGAGAGTTCTTTGCTCTCCATAACTCTGCATGCTTCTGAAATAGTGGTAGTGTAATGGCCTGTTACTGTGATCTCTGACCTCAAGTGGAATTCATGAGGGGGCAGGGTGCTACCAAAAAGAGAGGGAAGATCACTGAGTCCTTCTCCTATAGGGTGAGTGGGCCCTGGGTTCTTTCTTTTTGTCAGGTTTTCACATCTCCCTTGCATGCAGTAAGCCGTGTGATTGCCTCTTTCAGCTTCTTGCAGTCTGTATTGAACTGCTGTCACCCCTGTGTTGGGGTGGAAAGAAGCCTGAGACTGCTACCCAATGGCCATTTCTGTCTGATCCCCTCTCAGATCTTACTCTTTCTCATTCCCTCCTTTTTAATTTCTCACTGTCCCGAGTCCACCAGTCCGTGGCACTGTGCTGTTTGCTACTGTGTGTCCTTCCCTGTCTGCTTCCTGGGCCCTTTGATATATCCCTCTCCTCTCTAGCTGTGACTTTTCCCAGTGGCACCAGAGTTGTTTTTACTGTTGGATAAACCTTGATTCTATCACTTCAGTTCATAATCATTTTTAAATGCTCAATTAGCCTCCATCTTAAAAATAAAAAACAAAGCAAAACCAAAATCATTTTTACCTCTAGCTACTATTCTGATTTCTTTCCCTCTGTTCGTTTGTTGGCAGATAATTTTCTCACCTCTCGTTCTCAACCTCATCCAAGTTGGGTTCTGCCTCTTCCTTATTTTATATTCCTTATTATTGATATTCTTGAGGATCACCAAAATATAGGGATGGTAATAATACTTACCTCATAGGGCTCTGGAGGGATTAAATGAGGTCTTAGTTGTAAAACCCTTGGAATGGTGTGCCTGGCGCATGGAAAGCATTCAGTAGATGCTTGCTTTTGTTATTATTAGTTATTTGCCGTATCCGCTAATGTCTTTGTCCCTTGTCTCATTTAATTATTGATAGTATTTTATACAAATGATCATCTCATCCTTTTTAAAATGCTTTTTCCTTCCCTTGGCTACTATGACACTTCACTGTCCTTGTTCTTTTTCAGTGTCATTGACCATTTTCAGCTTCTTCATTAGTTTCTATTCCACTTGTCCTTTTAAATATAAATATGTCTCAAGGTTCTCTCCATCTAAATGTCCTTCTCTCAAATTGCTGTCTTATACATTTTCCTTTTTGGTTAATGCTATTATATTTTCTGAGTCACTCCAGATTGTTACTTTGAAGTCATCCAAAATTCTATCTCCTCCTTCACTTCTCTTCTTTAGACCACCCCTAAATATAACCTTTTTCCAAATTTATTGATTGCATCTGTACCACTGCATGCATGGCCTTGTTATATTTTTTGCTACTTCCCATTTTAAATCTCTGGCCATTCATTTTTCCCCTTTTCTCATTACTTCCAGAGTTCTCTTAAAATTCAGTCCTGATGTCACTCCCCATTGCATTAAGTGGTGATCTCCAAAAAGGGGTGCTTGCATCATAGGAAGTATGCACATAAATACATTTGGATGCGTGAAGAAAACATTAAAGCTTGTGTTTATGCTTAAATTAAGCTTCACTAACATTTGATGTGGGCATTGGCCTTGGTACCTTCATTGAATGTCTAAGTCATTTGGTCATATACCTTGAAGTACCCAGGGAAAGAGTACGAGATGAGTTAGTAGCCTTCCGTTGTTTGTTGCCTCTCAGTTTATTACAGTCTGTGAAGGTTTACATGTGTCTGCTTAAGTGGCTGTACAGAGTGTATTGCTTAGTTTTTAATAAGCAAATGTTCCTAAAGTGGGTAAGTGACTTAAGATTCCTATAAAAGAACGAGAATTGAAGACGATATTAATAATGTGAGATGAATAGCATTTAGATATGGGGAGAGGGAAAGTGTTTCAGTCAAGAGAAAATTATGCACAGGGACTTGGGAATATCAGGCTGGGTTTGAGGGGCAGCTTTGGTGCTGTGTGTTGGGGGAGAACTCCTTCTGATTTCATGTTTGCTTGCTTTTGTGGAATGGGCATTCACTGAGGTAATACTCTTGGCCTTTCTAGGATCCCTTAACTTATTCTTCCCCGGGGAGGAGAAGTGACTTATCTCCCTAGAGTTTCAAAAAAGGAATTGGCCTTTCTAGTTCAGCTCAGCCCTACCTGCAGAGCCTTGCATTCTGCCCTGTGCTCATGTGCTGTGAGTTTTATAGGGGCAGGCCCCCTGAGGAGGGCCTCTGCTGTTGAACTCTACTTGTGACTGCCACCATCCCCCTTTATTAAAAGGATTTGTTCTGTAAAATTTGTATTCAGTCAAAAGGCCACACTCAAGGATCCATAAGGCCACACACATGCGGCCCCAGGGCTGCAGTTTCCCCACCCCTGGAATACCACTCGACTAACTGACCTAAGCTACCTTTTCCAAACTAGGCCTTTATTAGTAATAAAGCTGATTTTTAAAAAAGTCTCTTTGCCTGTATTTCCTGTCTGTCTTCCACTGGTTTTGAACTTGGTCTGGAAGAATAGGGGTGTTAAGTATTGAATCTCTTTTTCTTCAACACCAAAGCCTTTATCTCTAAAATCAAGTCACCAATCACTAATTCAGAATTGTTGGTGAGGGTGAAGAATATAGAGTGAAAAGTTTTGAAAAAATAGACCATCTACAAATGTATAGATTTATACATGTTCTTGGAGGTGGAAAGTAGAAACAAGCTGGGACCTGTTGCTTTTATAATTAACTGCCATCCACAGATTAAATTCTAGCTCCTGCCAGCCACTCCCTGCCAGATCCTTGGATTACAGGAAGCTGTGGAGGGGGTGGCAGTGAGTGCATACAGCAAATGAAAAATATATCACTTTGAACATAAAATGGGTATCAGGCCTTAAATCATAGTATTAGGATATCACAGAATATGGAAATAAAGAAATATCAGATCAAGAAAATTAATTTTCCAACAGGAGTGGAGAAAGTTAGAATAAATAATTTCAAAGGAAACCACTAAAACAGAGATTCCCTCAAGTTTTCAGAAGTACTGAAATGTTATTCGCTCTTCTCTCAGTTAATGAACAGTGGGAAATGTGCTTGCATTGGATGAAAGGAGCCAAACCCACAATTCCTACTACCACTTGAGAAGTCTTAGAATTTGGGAGAATATACCCATTACATCATAAAACTAGAAAGAAAATCATTTGAAGTTTCCTGTTGGATTTGATCCTTTCCTCCATGCATGAAAAGATACAGCCCATATATGGCAAAACCCAGTTCAGTTTTTGAGAGCTTTATGTGAAATGATTTACTAGTTTGGAGCATGACTCACCTGTGGCATAGGCATGAAATCCTAGGTAATGACTCATGAGAATTACTGCTGCTACAGAGCTTTAGAATGCAGGGACTGATCTGTCTCTGAAAATATTTATGTTTAATTGCATTTCTAAATAGGTAAATGGTAACAGCTGTGTGTTTGGAGGCATGGGGGAGGTGATGGAGTGTACTGCTTTTGTGTTAGAGAAATTATGCTCTTTTGTTTTTTTCTGTCTGGTTTAATAGAATATAATAGCAGAAAACTAACCAGTTCAGGGAGTTGCCCATTTCAGTCTGCCCTCTTTATCCACAAAGTAGTTCGGAATGAAAGAGGCTAAGATTCAGTATTTGGCTAGCACTTGGTTAACTACATAGACAGTAGAAAAGAGAGTTAGTAGGAGACTCAAGTCATCTTAGGGCTCCTAGGAGAGGGATGAGAATCCATTAGCACCTCTATATCTGGAAAAGGTGTGTTGCCAAGAAGGCTTGTTTTGTAAGTTTATTTTCATTGACACTCAGTTTAATTTCTGTCTTAGAAACTATCCAGAGAAATCTAAAGTCAAAAGTTTGAGAAGTCACAGCTTGAATGAAAAAGTTCAGCTGCTATAATTACAGAAAAACAAAAACAAATTAAAAACCAACATTGCCTCCCATTCCTTAAGCCGCAGATCAATGAGTAGGCACCTTGAGAACCAAAGGGATTGCCTACAATGGAGAGGAACCAAAAACGGAACCAGACATGACCTGTGAGGCAGGAAGTACAGCTTGAACTTCTACTGAAAACAATTCAACAATGATATCATTGGCTGACGATGGAGAGGCTGTTTTACAACTCTCTGGAATAGGAGTTTAATAATTACATTACTCTGTAAACAACAGAAACAACACAAAGGTTCTGTAACAACCATACCTACCTGGAATATAGGCAAAAATGAAAAAATAGGTCAGAAAATTCTCTGAATATCTCAAGTTGAAATCCCTAAACCTTAGCTAAGATCAGATTTCATTATCTTTAAATATAATTCTGCTAAGCTTGGTTATATGGTTATATTAGAAATATGTAAATGGTAAAGAGGCAGCTATAGGCATTTGCAGTGACAGTATCAAACAAGTATGTAGGTGGGGATGAGAAATTTTACGATTATCTAACAATGAGAAAGGAGATGAAAAAAAACTATAAAAAGCAAATATAACACTTTAAGTATCAGAATTATAATTGGATTATTTTATAGATATCAAGAAAATGGTTTATTAACTGTATTCTGTGGTATGATGCCGGTGGGGATGACTGTTAGTGATGACTGCTATCCTCTTTGAACATCAAGGTTGAATTGGAGATAAACTTTTGAACATTTAATATATTATCTATAAAATGATTGCTAATAATGAATGAGTCCTTACAAGAGTAATTAATGTCTAGAAACTAGTAAGAACTGCTCGTTCACTTAGCATTCTATATTCAAAGTTTCAGAGATTGTTTAATTGAAAGAAACAGAAAGTCAAGTGTGATTAGGAGTTGTAGATTAGAAATACATTTGAATTTTAATGGAATGTTGGATGTAAATCTTGACTAAACTCTTCAGTATTGCGGAATCAGAAGTCTGGAGGTAGGAATGGTCTTAAAGAGGATTTACCATAATCCCTGATTTCTGCTAGGATGTTTTTACAGAGTTTTTATTCCTGTTATTTTAGAGGCAAAAAGTATTGCTCAATTGAAAAAATGATTTCTGATTTTGAAATGAGTATAATAAGTAGATATGATTACTGTGGGAAGGGCAGATAAACAACAATTTTAAGCAAACTCTTGTTTAATCATGTTAGGATTCAAAGGATGGTATTCTGTGTTTCCGAAATGTATCTTTTAAAACATTCACAGAAATGTTGTAAAGCTGCTTTATCTTCCATATACCAGGAAGAATAGTCCATTACCATTTACTATCTGGGTCCAATGGCTCCTTTTTAATTTTCTTGCATTTTTCACTTTACAGATAATTTACAGAATAATAAAGCATAGGAAAAACAGCTTTATAAGACTAGTTTAACAAGAATTGAAGCATAGTATACCCAAATTCTTATTCCAGTATATATCCAAAATGTACAGCATTCTATGAATACAACTAACTGCTCATTAGCTGTTATACATGAATGTAAAACATATCCATCTTAATACTGATTCCGTATTTCAAATATATCTCTCATAGGTTCTAGTTTATTATTACTTCTTGTTCTTCCTGTACTTGTATCATCAAATGCCATGCTTGAATTTTTTTAAATTTTGGACAACTCATAGTTTTGTTGAAGAGAAGGGAGCCATCATCTTTGTTTTGTAATTGCAAAACATTTTTATTCCTAGGCTTGTGAAAACCAATCAGCATGGTTAATCTAATTAATATTTTTCATTTCATAGTGTGATTTTCATTTAGTCCTGTTTTCAGCATATGTCAGCTTGCCACCCTCTAATAATATCAAGTTTTGTCACTATCCCTTTTAGCAAAATGGTATGGTTTGGTCCAAGTTCTTGTTGCAGAATATTGTATGATGTAGTCCTTCCTGTTAAATGACTTATTGGATGAGAACACCATACTTTCTTTTTGTATTTAGAAATATATTGGTGATATATCATTTCTTGAATTTGAGGAAATCTGTGTCGGGTATCTCCATTTGAAGACTTATAATCTGGATTTTTCTTATACAGGTTGAGTATCCTTTTTCCGAAATGCTTGGGTCCAGAAGTATTTAAATTTTGGATTTTTTGGGTTTTGGAATATTTGCATATACATAATGAGATATCTTGGGGATGGGACCCAAGTCTAAACATGAAATTTATATTTCATATATACCTTATACACATAGCCTGAAGGTAATTTTATACAATATATTTAGTAATTTTGTATATGAAACAAAGTTTGTGTGCACTGAGCCATCAGAAAGCAGAGGTGTCACTTATCTCAGCCACCCATGTGGACAATCTGTGGTGGTTTGGCATCACCGTAATTCCTGACTCTGAATTTTTGTGCTGCCGATAAGTAGTCATTTTCTTATACATAAGTACTTATAGTAAAAAATCTGACATACTATTAATACAGTAAAGAAATAATGTGTTCAGGGTAACTAAGCACGGTAGCATCACCAGAATACCTGTATTAGCTGTTGTTAATACATCATGCAATTGGCAATTTGACTTATGCTGAAAACAGGACTAACATGTCTT
This sequence comes from Cheirogaleus medius, assembly GCA_008086735.1. Taxonomy (NCBI): domain Eukaryota; kingdom Metazoa; phylum Chordata; class Mammalia; order Primates; family Cheirogaleidae; genus Cheirogaleus; species Cheirogaleus medius. The sequence continues at coordinate 43,474,410 of VBSM01003157.1, forward strand.
CCTTTGTCACTTTCCTTCTCTTTGCTGTTATAGGTGGAAAATGAAAAATTCTGAATTCTCAGCTGTGTTGTTTGAAAGCAAAAAGCAGACTATGAACTTAGTGCCTTTAGTCTAAAACTATTTTGGAAGATCATGGGCAATACAATAAGAAAACTGAAGGATGATACAATAGTAACAATTCATTTCATTATTATATTATTCTTCTATAGATGCTTCTATCATTTTCCTGTCTTCTTATTTTAGTTTAGTCTTTTTTTTTTGTTTAAAGCATACTTGGGAATAAGTGATGAGTAATAATTAACTAATTCTTAGGTTGATGAAATAGCAAAGTGTTTTAAGAGACAGGAAAGTAAGATCACTAAGGTCTCATAATGTACCTTAGATTTATAAAATGGTCCAGTGGACCCATATGGTAATGGAAAGATATAGTCAATTTTATTCTGTTTTTAGAAATAGATTTTCTCTTTGTTCTTTGGAAGACTTAAAGAAAAAATAAAAGTCATGAAATACAATCCTTACAGTTAGAACTACTCAAAAAAGAAGCTAAAATGCCTAAAATTGAGTACATTGGACTCTTATGGTATGCTGAGGGCCAATCAAGATTGTAGGCAGTATGTCATGTTTTTGGAAGCAAAAGGGAAGGGATTGGTATAGGAAACAACATGAGCAATAAAGGCTTCGGTTTGATTATTTGGGAACTTTAGGCTTCTGGAGCTTTGAGAGTACCCTTATTTAAGCTTTAGTTCCTGTGATATTGCTGAATTGGGTCTACTGTAAGATGCCCACCCACCTCATTTTATTTTTTTCTTTTTAGTGTATTTCATAGATTTTAGCGGAACATTTGTGTTAAGTAGTCCAAGTCTCACAGTTAGGTAGAAGGTAGGACATTGTCAAAGGCCCTTCAAAGCCTGTAATGTTGTTTGAGCTTTGTACATCATTGAATAATAATAATATTTATTATTAATAAATAATAATAAATTAATTATTATTATTATTATTTTGGAGCTTCCCTTTGGCCTCGACTTATTTTGCCTCAGTTGTCTCCCTCAGATAAAGAAGTAAATTTGAGACACAGGTATTAGTGTGTACATGTAAAATTCCCTTGTTGTTAGTATATTTGTGTTTTCTTTATTCATATTTCTTTGCCACTACAACATGCCAGATTTTTGGGAAGAGTAACTGAAAATACTTTTGGGGAAGAGAGGAGTTGGATTCTACCTGTTGTTAGCCAAAATTTAGAGTATTTCTACTCTAAATGTTGAGAAAGCTCAAAGAAATGAAATTTCAAAAGCCATTGCTACTGTTGCTGTGAATTTGTTTGTCTTAGTTTGACTTTGTTTGCCCTTGTCTTGGTTTGTTCAGGCTGCTATAACAGAACACCATAGAATGGGTGGTCTTCTAAACAACAGAATTGATTTCTCACAATTCTGGAGGCTGGAAAGTCCAAGATCAAGGTGCTGGCAGATTCTGTGTCTGTTGAGGCCTGCTTCCTGGTTCATAGATGGCCGTCTTCTCCTTGTGTGCTCCCATTGCAGAAAAGGCAAGCTGGGGCTTCTTTATTGAGGGCATTCATCCATTTATGAGGGCTTTGCCATGGAGGCCTTACTTCCTAATACCTTCACATTGGGGGTTAGTATTTCAGCATATGAATTTTTTTTTTGTGGGGGGGGGCACACAAATATTCAGTCTACAGCAGCCTTCTTGGGACATGTATTGATTTATTGGCTCATTCTGCCTATTGTCCAGAATCTGATTATCTTGGTTAGATTCAAAACCGTGTACAAGATGTGGTCTCAGGCAATTTTTTCTCCTTCTCCCACATATAGTTCACTGCAGCCAAATTTTGCTATGTTTGCTCCCCTATGACACTTCCATATTGTTAGGCACAAAGCATGGTTTGGGGAAGTGCAAGGAGATGGGAATCAGACCAACTTCATTTTGAGTCTTACTCTGCTGCCAACTGGATTTTTGACCTTGGGAAACTCACTTGACCTCTCTGAGCCTCTCATTCTTCATCTACAAATGGATTGCAAAGTTGTGATGTTCAGATGCTTTGATAAATGTGAAAGGCTTTGACATAGAGGTCACTCAGTAACTCTTCTCTTCCTTTGCCCTTGACTGAGCTAATACCACAATGGCTCCCTCCTCTTCTTTTAAAAGAAGCATTATACATATGCTTAAAATCACAGTAAATTTGAAGTTTTCTTGAGAATTTGTAGTACCCGTTGAGATGATTATTTAAGGTAACAATTCCATCTGTGTTCTTGATCTTTCATTTAGAAACCATACCCTTCTGTCTTGTCACATCAACCCACTGACATTGTGGGCTAATTCTCTCAGGCTATAAGTGTTCTAGTTTTTTCTGTGTACAAACAAAACTAAATAAGATGTCAGACAAATGAATAGCAAAACTAAATGCAAGCAAACAAAATACCTCTTCAAAAAGTCCAAAAAACGAAACCCTTCTTCGTTCTCATTTCTGTTTATCAACCTCTTTTTCTCTTCCTTTTGTAGGTTGCATCTTCAAAAAATAACCCATAATCACTGTAGTCACTTAAAAAAAAAATTCCTTTCCTTTGTAAAGCTGATTTCAGTGCAACTTTCAGCCTTCCTGCTGTATTGAAACTGTACTCCCTCAGGTCATAAAAAACCCAATAGCAGAGTCTATGAGACACTATGAGGCATTTTTTTTCCTTCACTTGCTGTCTTGTTCTTATTGAATCTACCCCTAGCCATTCTTATTACTTTTGTGCAGACAGCTCCCAAAACTGCATTCAGCTCAGATTTATCTTTTGAGGTCTAGACTCATATTCATTGGCTTTCTTGGCATTACCACAGGATGTCCCAACAGAACCACAGTTTAATGTGATTAAAGCTAAATCACTTCGGCATGTATTCCTGTATTTTTGATCCTAGCTAATAGCACTGTCATTCACCCAGTTGCCCAGTTTAGGTATTATTTATTGAGGTATAATTTATGTACAGTAAACTGTACCTGTTTAAACTATGTATATAGTTAGATCAGTTTTGACATATATACACCTGCGAAACCACCACCATAGTCAGGATACAAAATATTTCTATCATCCCCAGAAGTTTTTTCATGCTACTTTGCAGTCAGTTCATCCTTTCTCTATTCTTGGCCCCAGGGAACTAAGATCATTATCTGCATTTAGTCACTAGAGATTAGTTTGTACTTTCTATTATATAATTTTATATAACTTATATAATTTGTGTAAATGTCATATAAATATAGGTTATATTAGGGTTCTCCAGTAAAAGAGAACCAATATGATATCCTATCTGTGTTTATCTATCTATAAAGAGATTTTTAAAAATATATGTAAATATATAAATAAATTTATTTTAAGGAATTGGCCCACTTGTGGGAACTTGAAAGCCCCAAATTGCAAGCTGACAGGCTTTAAACTCATGCAGGAGTCTGTGATGCAGTCTTGAGTCTGGAGTTTGTAGGGCAGGCTAGCAGGGTGGGACAGGAGTTGATATTGTAGTCTTGAGTATAAAATCTACAGGGCAGGCTAGAAATGTAGGCAGGATTTCTATGTTAGAGTCTTGAGGCAGAATCCTTTTCCCTAGGAAACCTCAGTTTTTGTTCTTATGATTTTCAACTGATTGGATGATGCCCACCCACATTATCCAGGGAAGTCTACTTAAAGTCAGCTGATTGTGGATGTTAATCATATCTATAAAATATTTTCAAAGTAACATGTAGACTAGTGTTTGGGTACCAAACAGTTGGGTACCATAGCTTAGCTAAGTTGATGTATAAAATTTAACCATCACATATGCTATGTGTTCTTTTTGTGTCTGGTCACTTTTACTCAGCATAATGATTTTGAGATTTATCCATGTTGTATTCAGCAGTTCATTCCTTTCTATTGTATGTATACATACATACATTCTGTTGTATAATACTGTTTAGTCATTCTCCTATTGATGGACACTTGAGCTGTTTCCAGTTTTTGGCATATATGAATACATTATGAACACGGGTGTACAAGACTTTCTGTGAACATATGGTTTTATTTCTTTGGATAAATACTCAGCAGCACAATGGTAGATGTTGTTTAACTTTATAAGAAACTTCCAAACAGTTTTCCAAAGGGTCTGTACCATTTCGTATTCTCATTAACAGTGAATGAAAGTTCCACTTGCTCTACATTTTCCGTAGTATTTGGTTGTAAATCTTAAATTTTAGTCATTCTATGGTGTGCATTGTTGGGGGAAAGGGCATGACTCTAACCCCCGATAGGGAGAGGCAATGATATAAAATGTAACCAAAATGTTTGTACCCTCATAATAT
>VBSM01003157.1:43478833-43495064 GCA_008086735.1 Cheirogaleus medius
CAGCATATTATGGGGGTACAAATATTACGGTTATGTATATTGCCCATGCCCCCAAGAGTTCTTTATAAAAGCTGGATATAGGTCCTTGTTAGGGGTGTGTGTGTGTGTGTGTGTGATATTTTATCCTATTCTGTGATTTCTTACATATATTCTTAATTGTTCCTTTTGAAGAGCAAAAGTTAAAATTTTTATAATGTCTAATTTGGTATTCTCTTGCCTATCCCATACTCACAAAGATTTTTCTCCTGAGTTTTCTTCTAGAAGCCCTGTAGTTTTAGTTTCTACATTTAAGTCTGTGATCCATCTTTGACTTTACCTTTTCCCTCATTCCCCAGAATTGGATATCATGTGTTGTAGATTTCTTTTTGAGAAAGGACTCCCCCACTCTTCAAAGTAAGGATTCTTTTTAGACTCTTATTTTTGTTCAAGCATTCATTGTCTTTGGCTTTCATATTAAAATATCCTTCTCATTGGTGTCCAGCGTGTGGTATCTTCCTTCTCCAATCTGTTTCCATAATGCACAAGTTATTATTGTAAAATTCAAATCTGTTTATGTCACCACCCTGCTGAAAAGTTTTCCATAACTATCCATTTCCCAAGAATTGCCTAAGTCTAGGTGATGTTATTTGATGTGATTTCCATGTTATAGGACATAGAAAAGAGCGTGAATCAGCCAGTTTTCTATGTAAAGGAATAATCCCAAATTTGGAGGATTTAGGCATTTAGGATTTAGGATTTATTGTATATACTGTATTCTATTTTCATTGTTTCTTTTATTAGCCTGAACTCTTTTTAATATATTGCCTTTGATAGTCTTCCTGGCATCCAGCAGACCAAGGTGACATAGGAACAGACTTTAGTACCTGTTTTTTTGAGGGAATACTTGCGGAACCTTTAGCAATTAAAAAAACAGTGTTGGAAATGACTGGAAGAGCAGACTAGGCAGCCAATAACTTTGGGATGCTATATATATATGTTTTTTTTTCTTTTTTTAAATCATGTAATTTTATACTTAGAGTGCCTAATTTAAAGAGACTAATCTGGAAGACTATAGCCTTTAATAGGAAATAGCTTTTGTTAAACTGGCAGTGGAAGATGTGTTGATGAGAATGGTAAGAGTGTCGTTGATTCATTATTCTGAACTTTCTCTGACATATTGTATACCATGGGTATTCCGTCAGGGCCTTGCTGTTGTTTTGCTTTGAGACATAGATTTCTAAGCAGTAAGATTACATGTTTTTAGAAATACAGAAACATGTATTCAATTAAGTTTGTTCTTTGGAGGGTTTCAGAGTTCCAGAAGGCACCTTATAAAACTTTTATTACTGCTTTTCTAGATAGTACACAGGCTAAGTATTCAGGAGATAGAATAGTTTAGCCTGTGGAGTAACTGTGTGTTAGTTTATTGATTTAATGTTTATAGCTTGATGATATGGTGTAGATTTCGAGTCATTCTTTAGTGTGTTTGCTCATACTATGCTTTGGAAATACTTTCAAATAAACCTTCTGACTCCTATGGTCCCAGGAGGTTAGCTGTGGGCTTTGTACATCTTTAATTCAGGGAATGATGCTGGCTGCAATAATAAACTCAAAGGTTGTTTAGAGTCTGTAATGATTTTGTTGTATTCGTATGTAATTAGATCCTGTTGTGTTCCTATTTAAGCCTTCCTGGGGTTTCCCATTGCACTTAGAATGAAATCCAAACACCCTTCCAGGACTACCTGCTCCTGGGCCTCTCAGCCTTATCTCCTGCCCCTCCTCCCTTAGAAGCCTTGCTTCAGCTGCTCTGCCTCTGAGCACCCAAGTCCCCTCCCTGCTTTGTACTTTCGGTCACCTCGGTCTATGTAATCCTCTTCTTCCAGACCTTCAAATGTCTTTTTCAGGTCTCTGATCAAATGTCACCTCCTCAGAAAGGTCTTCACCAGTCTCCCCACCTCTCTAGTCAGCTATTCCATTACACTATTTTTATTGTCTCCGTAATACTCGTCACCCTCCCTCTCATTGGTCAGTGATCTTCAGGAAAGTCTTTGCCTTGCTATTTGGTTCACCTGCCGTGGCGTCCTCTGTGCATGGAGACACATAGTGGGTGCTTTGTAAGTGTTCAGAGGGATAAATGTCATCTTTATAATTATCCTCCCTGAAATAAAATGAGTCAAAACCAACTGTGACTAAACAGGTACTAATTTATACAATTGTCTGTTTAAATTACTCAATAATTGATTCATCTTTTCATTACATAGTACAGAATTCAATTATGGTAGAAACGGATACTGTCTCTTGTGGCTGGAGCTGGCATGCAGATACAGGGTCTTGTCTCGTATTCAATTTGTCAGGTCATGGTTTCTCTATCAATTCTTTAAGACAGCTGAATAATAGTCTTTTTTTTTAAGTTTCTATTAATTCCTAAGGCTTTTTGGAACTTACTGAAGCATTACCAGGTCATGTGTTCTGGATTTTTTTTTTATTAAATCATGGCTGAAGCAGGGTTGTGGGTTGAGAGCACTCCAGGCTAGAGGTCAGAAAGCCTAGCCTTTAGTTTTGGTTCTGCCAGTAGCCAACTCTCTGCATGAATATTTTTGCCCTCAGTTCCCTGATTTATAAAATAATAGGGTTGAATGAAGTGATCTCAAATGTCTGTCTTCTTTTTACAGTGTATAATTATATAATTCTGGGCATGAACCAGTCATTTTTGCACTTTGGGGAATTTTTATGGGTTGTATGAATATGTGGTATATATGATAGTTATCCAGATATTAAACTTTTCAAGAATGAAAAGTCAAATTTGTTTCACTTAGCTGAACATTAAAACATCTGAAGGATTCAGAAGTGGTCTCATTTATTTCACTTTGTTTTGTTTTTGTTTTTTGATAGAGGCCAAAGTAAGAAATACTATACCTGATTTGTTGGAAGTATTGATTTTAAAATTCATAGTATTATTTAAGTGGATAATGAAGGTTTGTCTTTAGGATACTAATGTTGGCTTTATCACTGTTTCAAGAATCCCAACTCTTTTCTTCTTTGGAATTCATTCATGAGTTTTATAATTGACTTGGCCTAATGGCCTATGTGTACTACTTCAGTGTATCAGTTTTACTTAAAGTTCATATCATTCTTCATCAATATTAGACATGTATCAGTTTTAAGAAACATAGTAGAATACTGTATGTTCCATTCTATATTCTGTAGTTTAATGGTCCTCAGACTCTAGTGTTGTCAACAGAATCCCTGTAGGATTTGTTAAAACACCCATTGCTGGTCTCCACCCTGAGTTTCTGATTCAGAAGATCCAGAGTGAGGCCTGAGAATTTACATTTCTAACAGATTCCTAAGTTATATCAATGCTGCTGGTCTGACAGCCACACTTGAAAGACCTCTGCTGTAGTTTGTCAAGTTCTTTATTTGCATGTGCTGGCAGCATTCCCATCCACAGGAGTCTAGGTTGCTCCATATTGTATACTGATGCATCTCAATAACACCTGAGCCCCATTCCTCTGTTTACCTTGTGGTCATTGGATTCCCTTATATTATGTGATACCTCAAATCCTTTCCAGCTTCCTGGTGTGATACATAACACACTTTTAAATGCCAGTGGAACTCTTAACAGAATGCTGCCAGTAACTTTAACTTTTTCAATTGTGTGTTTATTTTTTTTATTTTTATTTTATTTATTTATTTATTTATTTTTTGAGACAGAGTCTCACTCTGTTGCCCGGGCTAGAGTGAGTGCCGTGGCGTCAGCCTCGCTCACAGCAACCTCAAACTCCCGGGCTCCAGCAATCCTCCTGCCTCAGCCTCCCGAGTAGCTGGGACTACAGGCATGTGCCACCATGCCCGGCTCATTTTTTCTATATATTTTTAGTCGGCCAATTAATTTCTTTCTATTTTTAGTAGAGACGGGGTCTCGCTCTTGCTCAGGCTGGTTTCGAACTCCTCACCTTGAGCGATCTGCCTGCCTCGGCCTCCCAGAGTGCTAGGATTACAGGTGTGAGCCACCACGCCTGGCCAAGCAGTTTATTCTTGAGAACACTGGCTTTGGAATCAAAAAGGCCTTGGCTCAAAGGTTAGTTCTACCATTTATTGGCTATTTGAGTTTGGGAAAACTATGTAACTTTTCTAAATCTTTGTTTTCTTATTTTTAAAATGGAGTTGGTAATATTTGCCTCATAAGATTTTTGTAATAACTAAATTAGATAAGGCATATAAAATACTTAATAGATACTGAATAATTGGTGGTTCTAGAAAAGTTTATATGTCAGTCTGAGTGGTTATAACTTCAGTGTAGCTTTGGACAGTGTTAATTTCAGAGCACTATTTATGTCTTCCTTAATGTGTATTGCTCACCTAACCTGCTTCCTGGGGCCTAGCCATGGGCAGTAGACATATGTCTCTGGTGTTTGCACAGATCCCACTTCACCTTACTTGTTTGGAAATGCCATGTCTTGTTCCTGTCTAACCCGGCTCCGCATCCCTGGGCACTTAGCTTTGGCTCCTGGTTCCATATTAGGCCCTTCCTGCCGTGGTGACCTGTTGGAGCGTGTTTCTCTGACTCTAACCTTCACCACGTGCTGGTGTAATTTTGTGCTCCTCTTTCTAGCTCCACGTGAAAGCCAGTGTGGTTAGAGGTGTATAGCTCTACCCTCCACCTGGGATGGGGCGATTTTTCTTGTGGTCACAAAATTAACCATTTTTATCTTTAAATATGTCTTTCAAAATGTGGATGATTTTAATTTTATGAGATTTATTTATTTTCTTCTGCATTTTAAGCTCTAGTTTTAATACTGAATGTTCACTAGAAGCATAGCCCCATGGAGAGACCTTTGATTTATTGTGATTTCTTAAAAAGGACATGTATTCACCAGATTTTAGTTAGCATGGAATACATTGGGAAATTTTCAAACTGTGAATTCTGTTGATTGGGATAGCGATGCCCTGAGAAACTGTTTTAGCGACTAACAAATGTTTTGTGAGAACGTGCCCATTGCTTCCATCACAGATTACACTTGGTGGCAGTGTTGGAGGTTCAGTGATTAGTCATTGTTGTTTCACATTCTTTTTTTGGTTAGGGTCATGAATTCTCCATTGTCCTAGGTCGTATTGTAATGATATATTTTCATCCATACTTAATGATTTAATGCTTTCCAGAGGCCAAAGAAGTTTGTCTTTGCTACATATTTAAACAATTTGCTTCCTATTTCCTTTTTACTTTACGGATGCTCATCTGATTCAACTGGAGGGTTTCAGCAAATCCATATCGAGTCTGACTGAGCAGTTGTCTCCAAATGATGATTTTTGCTTGCATTTGTGAGCATGTGGCAAGGCTCTGGTACTGGACCAAGTGAAACTCATGGAGAGAGAACAGAGGCAGCAGATAGACTAACAGTTATATATGGAATTATGTAAGGAACAAAATGTAATAGTTTTACTTGATTGAATCTGGATATTTAAATCTGGTAGAATAATTCAGAGTTGGCACACAATATTATTGCCTAAAAATATGTGACTTACTATGAAGGACTGAATAATAAATAAAAGAGATCTCCCTACCATTTCCATATTCTTGCTTAAAAGTATCTTAGTACAGTGCAGACATTATATACAAATTTAATTTACATGAATTCAACTATATACACTCCATCTTTTGTATTAACTATAAATGTTATATATGTGAAAGAATTTACAAATGAAGGAATTTATAGGGATAATTTTAATAATATGTGATTTTATCCTATTCTTCACTGACTTTAATATCTGTCCCTGAATAAGATGCAACTTCCCTAAAAATTCTTTGAGGGTAGGAGAAGAAACATGAATTAATGACTTTTAGTGTTGTTAAAGATGGCATAGCAAAGAGCAGTGTAGTGGTAATTTTTGACAGATTAAGATCAGATGTTTTCAGAGAAAAGCATTGTTTGGTTTTTGACTTCCAGTGGTCTGTTTTTTGACATCTGTTTGTGCTGGAATAAAATGAATTCATTTACTTTTATAATGTTTTTAACACTTAACCATAGTTTGGCTTGATTCCAGCTCTCATAAGGAAATGGCTTTGATGAGAGTTTATAAGAATCTCTAAATAGATTAGGGACCAATAAAACATTATTCTTGCCAGAAGATGGAACTGGTACCCATCAGTGGTATTTATGCTAAAACTTGATGAGTTAAGAGCATTTGTTTTCAGACTTTTTTAAAAAGGTGAGTCACCTACAATTATTGGTTTTGATTCTGCTCCCCACAGCCTTTAAATAAATGCTATATTGTAATGGTTATTGTAACAAGAAGCTATTGTGTGGTACTCTTTTCTGATCCATGAATGGCACCATTATCAAAGGGACACTTGAAGCCTTGAAGAAACGCTTTTCTTTTGCCCTTTTCTTCTTGAAGCACTTTTTTTCCCTCTCAGAGCAGCTACCAGTTTATGTCTGGAACCTAGCCTAGCCTAATAACTTGTATCTTAAGTAATTAAATCATCTTTCTTACAGGGTGAAATGAAAAACTATAGGCACAATAGTCCTCATAATGGAAATAAAAAGGAATACTGTATCATAATTATCTTTTAGGAAATTCATACTTCTCACAGTTTGGGTGTGATCTCTCATTTAAGGGACTGAGAATGAGAAGAAAGATCGCTACAGCTTGGAGGGGCCTGTTGTCTACCAGCTAGTCAGAGCCTGAGCAGCTGGGCTAGAGCTGGGAGAACTCATAACTCCTGATCCATGCTTATGGCCTTCAAGGTTGTTCATCTTTAAGATTCAAAACAGTGGGAACAATTTTGAAGTTATTCTTATTCTCTGATTACACACTTTTCTCATCCTAGACTTCATATAGAGACAGATAGACAATGAGCGATATCTCTAAAGCAGTGATTCTCATCTGAGGAGATTTTGCCTCCCAGGAGACATTTGGCAACATCTAGAGACCTTTTTGGTTGTCACAACTAGGGGGGTTGCTCCTAGCATCTATTGTCATCCTACAATACACAGGATAGCCCCTCAAGAAAGAATTATGTGATCCATAATGTCGAGGAATAGAAACAGGTGAGAAACATCATCGTCAAAGTATCATTTGGAAGAGAGGAACAGAGGGATGCAAAGTTTCTAGTATAATGTTCTTACACTGAAAGGTGGCTCTAGGAAAGAAAGCAGGCATAGAATTCTTTTTTTTTTATTTCAGTGTATTATGGGGGTACAAATATTACGGTTACGTATATTGCCCATCCCCCCGCCCCCCCCCCCAGTCAGAGCCTCAGGCATGACCATCCCTCAAACGTTGCACATCTTACTCATTATGTTTGTATATACCCATCCCCTCCTCCCCCCTCCCACCCGCCTGACACCCGACAAATGTTATTCCTATATGTCCACTTAGGTGTTGATCCGTTAATACTAATTTGCTGGTGAGTACATGTGGTGCTTGTTTTTTCATTCTTGAGATACTTCACTTAGTAGAATGGGTTCCAGCTGTATCCAGGAAAATACAAGAGGTGCTATATCACCATTGTTTCTTAAAGCTTATTTTAGGCCTTAAATGAGGATAATAGAAGTTGGTATACTATGATAACTCATGACAGGTTTTAGGGCCTTATCCATAAGTCATCTTTAGGAGGAAGAGAAGTTTAAGGGCTTAATTTCAGTGCAAGCCAACTTGCATTTAAGTGAGTGATACAAATTCAGAAACTTATAAAGCCACAAATTTGTCTGTGTGCTGAAGAAATGGGAGAATCACACCAGTAAAACCCCATTTGGTTTGCAAAATGGTATACAGCCTGCTTCAGTACATGTTACATTGTTGGACCTATACTTTCTTGTCCTTTCATTCAGTCCTACTTGGACTTTTTGAGAGTGAATTTGGATAGAGTAGGAATCTACTTTCACTGACAAATTATTAATGACAGAAGATTACAGGGATCCTTTTTGGAATTTTGGAATTGTGGTTTCTTTTTTGACGTAGTTGCCATAATTGAGAAATTGTAGCATGGTCTGTTCAGGGCAAAATAAGTCATGAAGTCAGAAAATATATAGATATTTGTGGAAAAAAGATTAATATAACAAATGCTAGAGGGGGGAAGAATGATTTGAAAAACTCATTATTTATAACATAAAGGCAAATAAATCATAGTTCCAAAATTGTTGTTATAAAACATAGAAAATCAGATAATTGGTATGTTTTTCTGTTTGACTCTCAATTTTAAAGGACTCTAATTGATGTATTGTTTATATTGTTCACTAAATACAGTGTTTGGATGATAGGGAGGGAATAGAGAATGCATGTGATAGCAGCTCAGAGATATGCAGTGCTTCTCCCCAAAAACAATTATAGTGCAGCGACTGCCAATGGTGATGTCACCGTCAGTAGATAAAGAGCCATTTAAGACTCTTTATAATCATCATTAGACAGGGAGAATTTGTGTAACATCTGAAGCAATGTTAAGATTCCTACTGTGTTCCTCTGTTCTGTTGCTTTAAATGATAATGTTTTCAACATTTGTTTACTTATAATTTACAAATTATATTTAACATCATCTAGGAAAGGAAAAAGTACTGCTTACCAGAGTAAAAGTAGTCTCTTTGTTAGAATAGAAATACAATCTCAAAGCAGTACATTGGGACTGAAATAGAGAAAATAATGCTGGTTTCCAGCTTTGTACTGTAGCTATTAGAGATGGTGTTGGGAGAGATTGATCTACCTAGATTGCAAATTCTAATACTGTTTATAGATTAGTACATCCCTTTGGGGAGAGGAAAATGACATGTAGACTTAAATTATGTGTGGAAAAAAATGGTAGGAAAAAAAATAAAGCTGCTTTCTAGGCAAGAAGAGTCTAACTTAAAACTGAACGCCAAAGGCCTTCTCTGTCAGATGCCTACTGCACACTGTGCTGTCTTGCCAAGATTTTGTCTTTTTTTCCCCCTGGATCATTATTTGTCATGCTGGATGTGGGGCCTAATTGAGAAAGGAATATATTGCATGGCAGTTCTGTTTCAGAGATGAGGAAACCATGCCACCATTTGGTATGGAGGAGTGGGCCATGTAGGCAGGACTAGACAGATAAATTAGGTCTTCAACTGAATTAGGCCTCGGCCTCCCAGAGTGCTAGGATTACAGGCGTGAGCCACCACACCCGGCCTAGTCATTGACTTTTTTGTATCCACACTTAAAGGCTCTTTTAAGCTCCTACCCTTATAGTACCTACCCTTGGTAAAATTAATTTTGAAAGAGGGCCCTGGTGGCCCTTCCATTTATAGTCTAGTCTGACTTTTCCCTACTGAATAGCCTCTTCTGAAAGCTGCTGATTGTGTCAAACAAGTAATGATATTTGTCTTTCTGCCTTGCAATGGTTTATGCTAAGTTTATTTAGTATAAAACCTCTTACCTAACATGATCAGAACTAATATTTGGTCAGTGAATTGTGAAAGCTGATTAAAGCACAGCATAAAATATTTAAGGTAATTTTTTACACTTACTAGACTTTGTACGAAGGCAGGGAGGTAGGATACATGTAAGCGTCATTTTGAAGAAAAGAACTGAGGGGAGCAGAGAGTGACTATTTCTGGAGTAATATTCCGAAGCCAACGGGATCAGGAATGGAATTGTTATTTTAGTTCTTGCCTCAGAATCAAGGTATAGATACTTTATCAGCCCTCCCCATTTATGATTTCTTCCCAAACTTGTATTAATCTTTTATTAATTGATTCACTCATTGAGTTTCTTCAAAGCATTCAATTTAATTTTCATAGAAATTACTTTTGCCTTCATATTTCACTGGTCCATATGAAAATTAATATAATTACAGAAAGTGCAAGTAGCATTACAAGTTTGGTTTGACCCCTTGTTGCAGTGAGGTGTGGGGAATAGACATATTCTGTGCATATAGTGGAGAACCCACAGTGCTGTGGATTTCACTGGTGTATTTTACTGAAAGAATAGAGATGTGTGGTTAATCTGGTGGGTTGGTTAAGTGGAACCTAGTTAAGAGAACATTTGCTCTGTTCAGTCTTTATTGAGTCTCCTGCCTTTGAGAGAAGATTGCTAATTTCACCAGTTGTCAGCATAGTATTCATTCAGTATCCTCTTGTCATAAACATTTCATGTCTACTTTATGTTATTTGATTTTTTTCCCCCCAATAATATGTTAATGAAAAAGTTATACCAATAGCATTTTCTATCTGTTTGAAACTGTGGTCTCCTGAAGTTCAGCAGCAGAGAGGCCTTTTATGTTAGTTTTCTTTAAATTCCTTCCTTTGAATTGGTTGTTAACAGAGAACCCCTAGGCTGTATCTCTGGGAGGTGGAGCGATTCTACTGCCAACGTGTTGTGTAGTTTGGCACACTTGCATTTTTCTGTATGAGCCGGATACTGGGAGTGCAGGAAGCCAAAGTGGTAAGGCAGGAGCTGGGATAGTGGGAATAGGGAGGGATGACTATTGTCAGAGACAGCCAGGAATAGCAGTGCCTGTGATCCTTTCATAAGTAACAGAGACAAGGCTATCATGAAATCTGCCCCTCCCTTCTCACTTTTTTATTGGAATTGTGTCTTCTGGCAAAAGGTGAAAGCTTTTTCCTTTGGTATGCTATTTATTTTATGTGATTCTAGTGTGCCTTCAAAAATAGATGGGTAGTGAGAGTTGGGTTTTGTTTTTTTTCCAAATCCAAGGGCTGTTCTCATTCAGTCTAGTGAGGTATGTTACCATAAATTGTAATTAAAACTTATTACATTTTATGTTTTTAAAAATATATTTAAAATATAAAAATATAAAAAACGTTTTTAAAAATATAAAAATGTTTAAAACTCAGTAGTCTTGAGTTTTAAATAACCATACCAAGCCCTTGATAAGGCACAGCTTCTGTTTTTGACACCAGATAAATAAACCGAAAGCAGAGTATTCTGAATCCAGAGAAAAGGTGGCTTACTCAAGGATGACTTTTTTTTCCTTTTTCCTTTTTGGCGTAACAGATTGCTCTCAAATTTTGAAATGTGGTTAACCCCGATTATCTGTATGTGTAATATAGGCAAGTAGGAACTTCCAGGATATCTTGGCCATTGCTTCCCACTGTTTCCCTGCTGTCTTTTTGGCCTAAGCTTCAGAAAATCACAATGCATTAAAAAGTGATTTTTTTGAATATCTGAAATTTTACATATTCTTTTGTCCTCTTAGTGTGTTTAATTGTATACATAAATTTCTTATACCTTATATTCTTTTACCTATTTGTATTCTTATGTCTGTTTCTCTATTGTGCCAAGGGAACCAGTTCTACCAGGCCCTTCAATCTTGGTGTTGGCAAATAAGGGGAGAGTTAAAAAAAATAAAAGAAAAAACAGCTTTAACCAGCTATTGAGGTGGCTTGCTTTATATCCCATCACTGGGGATGTTAATGTTGTGGCAGGGAAGCCCATAAAGCTAAATTAAACAAAACCACATCAAGGCTTATGTCAAGGCAGTAAACCAGGCAGGGAGAGCCACACTGATGCCAGGTGAGATGAACACACGTGTGGATGTGGGGGAAGAGCATGATGAACTGAAAATACTTCAGAGTCTGAACGGCACTGTGTAATTTCTTTCCTTAAGCATTAGTGAATATATGTAAGACTTTGTTGTTGTTTCTACAGAAACAAACAATAGCAGTGAACATTTTCATGTGAGTAGCTTGCATTTTTGTCCTGAATTACTGCTTGAAAAATCTCAGATGGCTGGCTGTGTGTGTAGCTATAGCAATCAAATGATAGTCTCAGCTGTTTCTGAGTGAGAGTAAAACAGTACATTTGTTTTTGAAGAATCAGACAAATACATCGCAGATTTTGATAAAATATCTGAATTTTTACCAAAATTTTCTAGGCTGTATTTTAAAAAGCCTTTTTTTGCAGAGGTAAAATGCTAATCTTATTCTCTGCCGGATGGTGTAGGTGCAGTAGGAAGCCTGGCAGCAGGGGGTGGGCCCAACTCCCTCCACTCCTTACCAGCGTCTTCTTACACACCACAAAACCTTCTGCACCATGTCTAGTCTCCAGGTACCACACCTTTTATCTCCAAGTTCTTGCTCTGTCTGGCTTGCATTTCTTTATGCTGCAAATCCTTGAAGTCCGTTTGGAATGCAGCTTTTTAGTTCTGTGGCTGGGGAATTTCTGACTGATGAAGACAAATAGTTCAAAGCTGCACTTGAGATCAATTTTATATATACATACATATATATGCATATATATACACACATAAATAAAAGAAAACTAGACATATAAATCTTCAGTGCTCTTCATAGCAACAGCTTAAATTCTCTTTGGCTTTTTCTTTAAAGAGCTCAAGTCCTATGTGTCTAAGTATACTTATTTTTTTAGCTAATTTTAAAAATTCTGTGCAAGGCTAGTGATTTCATGAGTTATATGATGATGAAACAGTGGCTAGGAATAACAGGAAATTGCATAAAAGGAAATGCCTTCCATGAATTTTTAAAGAATTTGGAAAGGCAAGACTTACAAGGTTAAATATAGGTACACCTCACCTGTCTGGTGTTTGGTTGTCATTCAGTATTATCAATTGCAAGCATAACCTTAGGCCAGGAGGCTAGCAGAAAAGGCTTCTATGCAGCCTGAATAGACTCTACAGAATTCAAGTGTAAACACATGGGGTATATCAGAAGTAACACTCACAAAATGTGGGAGCCAGCCAGCCTGGGACCTGAGTAGTGTCTGTGGATGCTTTTGTGAATAGAATTTATACGTCTGTATATCCCTGTAATGATGATGACACCAGGCCATCAAGAAAAGGTATTTGCTATTTATTTGATTTTTGACAGGGCAGGACAAGTTATGGTATACTCAAAAGTATTGAAATAAAATTTATTACCAAAAGAATAAATTCTTGGGCATCTATAAAGCTTGGTAATCTAGAACACCACATGATTCCCAAGTTTAGGAAAGCCAAGATATTATTGTTAACAGCCACAGGGACTTAAAATGTTCCAGAAAAACTCACAGACTTTAAGTGGGACAAAAGAAGATACCCACAGTAATTCCTGGTGGTTGCATGTATGCTGGTGGTGGTATGTAGTGGGGAGAAACTGGGGACAGAAGTAGTTAGGTGGCTGTTGCTGTAGTTGAGTGGGGAGTTAAGGTCAAGAAGCTGAGCCTGGGTAGTGACTTGGGAAGAGAGAGGAAGGAGATGGGTGGATGCAAGAGATGCTATCACTAACTTGGTATAGATAGCAAAGAGAGAGGGAGTAAAGGTGACCCCAGGTTTTCCAGTTCTGAGCCTGGGAGAATGTTGTTTACTACTGCAGAAGTGGGACAGCAGCTGATTTTGCAGGGAGGAAAACTGGATTTGTTTTCAAGGTGTGGAGTTGAGGAGCTTGGGTGTAAGGGCCTGGAGCCCCAAGAGAGAGGCTCTTTTCAGCAGTTCCCAAGACAAGCAGAGACGCATGCTTTCATTGTTGCCCTGGTAATTGCTTAGTAATTATTGGTTGGTTTGTAGTTTTTTGTTTTTTAATTTTGTGGGATGGTTGGATTTGCTTGAAAACAAACTTTGTTCAGATACATAGTTTTTATCATACTTACAAATAAAAAGTCAGTAATGAGACTCTCTCATGTACTTGGAGGGTGGGAGTGGAAGCAGAAGCAGGCATGCTGGCCTGTGACATCACTATGAATGAAGCCACATGTTTTTTCTTGAAATGTGCAAAATCTCCATTCTACTTCATAATACTCATTTGAATATAATTTAAAAAGTAGAAAAGTTTTGAGAATTGCCATTAACCCCAAATGGAAAGTTTCCTACCATGTTTCTCTCATGGTTTTGCCTGGCTCTTTTGCTTCTATACAAGGATGGATGCTTTGCTCCTGACTTTATTCCAACTACAAAGGGAAATGCAGTTCCCCCAGCAATATGACAGCTCTTTTGCTACATCACTGAATGTTCTTTATGTTATTCCATAATCTTTAGGCAAATATTATAAATTTACCAGCTGAGCATTATGAAATGCTGTTAGGAAAGCAAGATAGCACAGCTTCATATCATTGAAACGTTTCTTGTGGCTGTATTTATAACAGAACAATAGGGAACTTCTGAAGTGAGTAAAAACTTTTGTCTTCATAGAAAATAGCACTCTTTATTGAAGTGGCTAATTAATAATTGCAGATACTGTCATTGAGGGGTCAAGAATCCATGTGGTTAATAGGTAGGCTTGAGGGAAGGCAACTGTAGGTAACTTGAATTTAGTACCTATTTTTCTGTTTTATAATTCTAATTACTACCCTGCCAATTGAGGAACACACTACTTTTTCCTGGAGTGAGACATTTTCTCTCTTTCTGAGTAAAGAAATTATAAAGATACATTTTTTTTACAGTCTAGATATAGTTTGGATTCCTATAACCAAGCAGATTTTGTTATAAATTTAAACACATGATTTTTCTAATCATAATGATTAAATCAAACTCCTCTTTTCATGCTGCAAACTATCATTTCCAGTGAATGCTATAGAAATAGAAAAATAAAGACCAGGGGAATATACAATACTGACGAAGCCTTCCTTCTAGACTTGGAGGGTTTCCCATCTTTCAAAATGCTGGAACATAAAGGCAGTTTAGAAAAGTATGTTTTCAGGCATGACTTATTAACTCTGTAACAATTAATTTTTAGTGCCAGAGTAAAACTAATTTGCTATCTTGCCTGTGCTCTGTGGACACTGATGTGAAACAGTGGATTTTATTACTGAGGTCCTCTTAGTGTAAATGATTTTTTTATATTTTTTGGATGGTACCACTTTTTTCTGGGGAAAACAAATTCTGATTTTGCTTCTTTTTCTTGGACTTAATTACCACTTTGGCTCTTTTCTCATTTCTGTCTAACCTACCTCTTGCCTTCTAATCAGTGTATTCTGATGACTTCTTAATATATTTACTTCCCTAAACAAAGGAGCACCCATTGATAAACAAGTTTAAAATTTTTCTTTTCTTTTACTATCAAGCTCTGGGTTTGAATTTTTTAAAAAAATTAAACAACTCCAATAAAGGATTCCTAAATTAATTCATTTCCCTTTTTCTCACTTCTCTTTTGAAAGAGAAGTGGATTTTTCCCTTTATTTGATGCTTTATAAGTGCCACACACACAAATTCCCTGGTAATTAAGAATGCAATTTATGTTGTGGAATAGTGATGATAGCATAGTTCCATTAGAAAATCTGTATAAGGCTTATCCGAGTGAATGTAGATTGCAAGGGAGTGCTTGTCATGACTGCAGGTTATCTAGATATTTGCATAGAAAATCAGTTCTGAAAAATTTAGTAACAGTTCTGGTTCTTTCTAACTTTAGTGAATGTGTCTTCAGATCTGGGTCTTTACCACCTGCTGCTGATTGACCTTCATGTCAGCATGCCTGCCTGTTTGAACCATCTCATTCTAACTGCCAGATTTACCTGGTGATGGAACTTGATCTACTTGATTATTTAGCATTGGTCATTCTTAACACTGACTGTTCCTTTGTCCAGTCTCCTGTAGCCTGCCCTTCAGGTCTTCCATAATAACAAACGTACCCTGCATCAGGCTGGGCGAGATGGCTCATGCCTGTAATCCTGGCACTCTGGGAGGCCGAGGTGGGAGGATCGCTTGAGCTCAGCTTTTGAGACCAGCCTGAGCAACAATTAAGACCGTATCTCTACTAAAAATAGAAAAATTAGTGGGCCTTGTGTAGCTGTAGTTCCAGCTACTTGGAAGGCTGAGGCAGGAGGTTTATTTGAACCCAGGAGTTTGAGGTTGCAGTGAGCTATGATGACTCCACTGCACTTTACCTACTGCAACAGCGAAATTCTGTCTCAAAAACAAACAAACATACCCTGTATTTGTTGAACATAGAGCTTTATATGCACTGTAATATTAATTAACAGTTACCAAGTCCTTGCTATATATCAGGCACTATGCCAAATACTACAGATACGTAATTTAGATCAGTGGTCCCCAACCTTTTTGGAACCAGGGACCACTGGCTTCATGGAAGACAATTTTTCCACGGAGTAGGGGTGGGGATGCTGTGGTGGTGGAGCTGAGGAAGGGTGACAGAGCTCAGGTGGTGATGCTAGCTGGGGAGGGCTATAAATACAGTTGAAGTTTCACTGGCTCGCAGCTGTGAGGCCTGGTTCCTAAGTTTCATGGAAGACAATAAGACAATTTTTCCACTGAAGTAGGGCAGGACTGGGTGGGGGGTGGCCAGAATTCAGGTGGTGATGCATGGCTCGGTTCCTAACACGGCATGGACCA
>VBSM01003157.1:43495164-43622610 GCA_008086735.1 Cheirogaleus medius
CCTGGGCTCAAGCGATCCTCCTGCCTCAGCCTCCCGAGTAGCTGAAACTACAGGTGCATGCCACTGTGCCCAGCTAATTTTTCTATTTTTTGTAGAGACAGAGTCTCACTCTTACTCAGCCTGGTCTCAAACTACTGAGCTCAAACAACTCTCCCACCTCCACCTCTGAGAGTGCTAGGATTACAGGCTGAGCCACCCAGCTGGGCCTTATTTTCTTTTATGTTCAATCTTATGTCAAACCTAAGTTAAACAAATTTTGTTTCCCGATACTGTTGGGTCTCCTGTGTTATTGTTATCCACTATAATAACTTGTTGTTGCTATCCACTATAATAACTTGTTTTCCTGCAAGGTATGTTTTGCTGTACATACATGTATACATATATTCATACCTACACACACACACTGATATATTTGAAATGCTTGTTTGCTTGTTTTTTGAGCTTCTCCTGGAAAAAACAAGCAAAGTCCTTTCCTAGAATATTTGGTAAATTAGTGTATTTATTAGTCTGTGATTTTGGAGATAGGAAAGAATGACATTTCATTCCACAAGTATATTTTTTGTGGAGAGTTTAATTAATACCGTTTTAATCTACAGTTAACAATTTAAATAACATGTTTTTTACACAGATCACTCAGATTGTATTTGTAGATTTATTGTTGACAGAAAAAGATGAAGGACACATAGGAACTGTTATTTAAATGCTCAAAGTGGACTCAGTAGGCCTGGTGTTTGCAGTGCTGAGGAGGATTAATTTTTAATTAATATCAATACTTTTACTAACATAACCACACTCAGAATTAAGTAGATGGGATAGGGAAGAAAACTCTGCTGTTAAGGCAACAAAGTAGTGTGGATCATGGACTTTACACTGTGCAGCTCTCAACCTCTTTATTATCCATCAGTTCCAGCTTATTTTGAAATCACTTTGATATTGCTTTAAAACAAGAGTCAGCAAACTTTTTCTGTAAAGTGTTGATAGTAAATATTTTATGCTTTGCTAGCCACGTAGGTCTCTGTTGTATATTCTTATTTTGTTTTTTGCAAACCTTTAAACATTTTTATTTTAAAAATGTAGAAACCACTCTTAGCTCACTGGCTATTCAAAAACAAGCCATGGGTAGACTTGGCCCCTAGATGGTAGTTTGCTGACCTCTACTCTATAGGAATCTTTTCCATTGAGC
Organism: Cheirogaleus medius; assembly: GCA_008086735.1. Lineage (NCBI taxonomy): Eukaryota > Metazoa > Chordata > Mammalia > Primates > Cheirogaleidae > Cheirogaleus > Cheirogaleus medius. The sequence goes on from VBSM01003157.1 coordinate 43,496,348, forward strand.
CCCACAAACACCTGCATTATAAATGTGAGCTCATATTGTGTCCCATCCTGTGGAAAGCAAAGAAGTCCCTTTCCACCTCTCATGTCCTGTTGTTCCTGATCACTCTCAGGCTTTTAGTATGACCTATCTCTTTCTCTTTTTCTTAATTTTTTTATTTATTAGTTTTTGTAGAGATGGGGTTTTGCTATGTTGCCCCAACTGGTCTCGAACTCCTGACTTTAATCCTCCCGCCTAGGCCTTCCAAAGTGCTGGGATTACAGACATGATCTACCGTGTCTGTCCTATACCTTCTTTTTCAATTTCACCCTCTAATCTCAACTCTTATTGACCTATTGCCTGGATTATTGCAGGATTACCTGCTGTCCAAGTTTCTTGCTAGTTTCCTGCTTCCAGTCACTTGTATAAATTGTCATATACACAGCTATTAAAGTGATATTCTGGAGATATAGTCTCACTGTGTCATCCTTGTACTGAAGGTACATTAATGGCTTCCTAATTTTTGGTTGTGTGACATTGACACTTACCATTCTTACCTTTGAAAGGTTATTGAGCTTTTCACACACTGACCGTCTTTCTTATTAGTTTCCTACATGAGTCCACAGTTTATAAAGGAGGTTATAGCTTGTGATTAATTTCTTGACAAATCTGAAATTTGTTAGTCATAAAGGATTTTGTTGAAGTACATTGTTAAAAGTAAATTTGAAGTTTGTAAAACTTACAGGTAAAATTCAGCGGCTATAGTAATAATGGTAAATACCAAGAATCATTGAGCTTTGCAGATACATTAGCCTATTTTGAACTCACAACAAACTAATGAGGAAGATACTGTTGTTTTTACTATTTTACAGAGAGGAAACTAAGACAGAGAGGTCAGTAGAGGAAGTGGCAGAATTAGGATTCAAATCCAAGCTGTCTGGCTTCAGAATCTGTGTTTTTGAACCACTATGCTATAGTGCTTCCATAATGAATTAGTAGCTAAAAGAAAGACTTTAAACCTAGTAGAAGAGAGGAAGGAATCTTTCAAACATAGCTTTAACCTTTCATCCCTTTCCCTGCCAAGGTCCCAGGTTTTTTTTTATTTTGTTGTTTTGCCAGATAGTTTGTGAACTTGGCCAAACTTTACAGATGGAAGTATTTGAACATTTGAAATAGGGAAGAGCTGAAAGTTATCAGAATAGAAAAAATTCGGCTCTTTTCCTGGAGCACAATCAGGTAGGTTCCTTTTACATAGAATGTGCCAAGGATCCTATCCATAAGCAAAGACAAGGGAAGGCCTTTGAGCATGATTATTCATTGTGGAAAATGTGTTAAAAACATCAACAAAGTACTGTTTTGGTCAGCCATCTGTTGGAAGATAGAAATGAACTTGTTATGAATTTGCAGTTGTTTCCGAAAACTGTTGATTAGTGTTTTGTTTATGGATTGCATATTGTCAGCTCAATTAATTGCTTGAGAAGAGAAATTCTATTTTCTGTTTCTTTGGCAATCCAAGCCCAAATTGACATTTCTTAGAATTCTGTGTATAGGCAGGTGATCTATGAATGTCGACTGAGTGAGATATAAATATCTAATCTTATTGAACAGTAGTTAACATTGGTCTTGACTCTCATTTCAGTTAAATCCTCAGATATTAAAGGTAAAGAAAGCTGATATATAAAATTCATACTTCCCAACCTGTTGGGTAAGACGAGATTATTCTTCAGCAACTAAAACACTTTTTATCACAATAAAACAGATCTTAAATATTACCCAGCCATTCATTTCACAACTTTTTACTGAGGCCATTATGTGTCAGGTACTGAATGACTTCTCTGCCCCAGGCACTGTTGTAGCTACTCAGGCTATATCAATAAAACAAAGCTCTGTGTCCCCATAAAGCTTATATTCTGGGTGTGGGAGGGAAGATAAATAATAAGCATAATACATAAGTAAATTATATATTATGTGTTAGGTGCTATGGAAAAGCACCTTACAGGTGCAGGCTAAGAAGGTGCCAGGGAATGGGGAGAGGCAGATTGCAGAGTTGTAGATGGGTGGCCAAGGCAGGCCTGCTAGTGATTTGAGCAGAGACCTGAAGGAAATGAGGAAATAATCCAAATAGCTAATTAGCTATAAAGCTTGTCATCTCCTTTTATTTTATTACCACTGTTAGGCTTGTTGTAGATAGATCTTGATTAATTTGAGTCCCTGCTTATAAGACATTTATATGCCTTTAAGTACCTCAGCCTTCCCCACATTAAATGATAACAATTTTCAGTATCTTGGTGGGGTGAAATTATGAGGAATCTGAGGATAAGCATTACCTGGGATGGAGCTTGATTATGGCTCAGTGAAATGCAATTCATAAAAGCTGAGAAGACTGTTTGACCATGATTTAAGGTTCTGGTTTATCCTGACTGCTAATTCATTGTGAGGCCTTAGCCTGACCACTGGGAAGGCATATAGGGCCACTTATGTTTAAATATCTCCTGTTACATAGTAACTATCAGTACATGTCTTGAAAAGGAAAGAATTAGAATCTTAAATATTGTTGAAAAGAACTTGATGTTCTTTTCTGAGTTAGAGATTTTGCAGACATGGCTTCATTCCTTCCTTACAACAATGCTTCTCAAACTCTAGCATGCATCACACTTACCTGGAGGACTTATTAAAACACAGGTGGCTGGGCCTCAGCCCCAGAGTTTCTTCTCAGTAGTTTGGAGGTCCTGGTGCTCTTGGATCCAGGACTACCGCTTCACCACATGCCTCAGAAATTGGAATTATGTTTTTCAAATTATTTTGAAAAGGAATTGCCTTGCCAAGGCTTTGAATCCAGGTCTACATGACTCCATTCATCCTTTTTCTCTTATCCTGCATCTTTCTTAATTTTTTCTTTGGAAATGAGCAAAATACATCATCTTAGTACTTCTTGGTATTCCTTAGTCTAAAAGTGATATATTTTATGAAGCAAAATTTAAACTCTGAGATCATTTATAGGACTTGTTTGACTCACAGAAGTTTCCATAGGACTCGTTGTCCTACTTTTGTTAAAGTAGATCATATTAAACTAGTAACTAAGAAAGGAAAGGCCCTTTTAAAAGTCTTCAGAAACATTTTAGACTGATGTTGTTTCAGCGTTTACATTATGAAAGTTTATAGGCTTGCTTTGACAACTCTTGCAAAAATCATATGCAAAAATGAATCTTGTTTTTTATTGCTCATTTGTTCCTTGGAGTTTGCTTCACATTCTCTTTTTTGAACTCTGTGATTGAACACTCTGGATGGTCACTGTGTATAATTGATTCACTGATCAAGTCAGCCCTGATAAGATCCAGAAAGGTCCCCAGTGATATCCAGTGGTCAGAAAACAGATGTTCCTGGATCTCCTTGTGTGTACTTTATACCTGTTAAAGGCATGTGAATATTTAAGAAATTGATCTCATAAAATTAGCAAATCTTAGTCAAGCAATTAGAGTTAAGGTTAGCTCCCTTCCAAAGCCCAAGTGTTTTAGTCAAATTATTAAGTAGCAGAATTGACTTATTAGAATTTCCCATCTTTCCTTTGGCCTTGAAATACTCTCTGCTGAATGGAGTTCACAGATGGCGAGGGAGATTTTAAGGAAAGAAAGAGAAGCAGCAGTGATCTTGGATAATCCCCCATAAGGAGAAAGAAAGCCAGAGAGCGGTAAATAGGCTATTATATGAAATGGGCAATGAAAAGATACTAAAAATAACATTTTATTTCATGTATTGTATGTCATTTGGTTTATATCATTGAGCTTTCATTTGCTAACAAGCAACTACTATTTTTAGGGAGACTTTGAGGACTTACAGTCTGCTGGCTGGGAAACCTCTAGAGATGGGTATAAAGGCCATGGAGATGCTGTGGTGTTCACTGTTTAGAACCTGTATCCTTTCATCCCAGGAGCCATTTAGAAAATTTTCAAGCTAGACAGGACCTCAGAGTTCATCTGTTAGAATCTATGCCTTACATTAGGAAACTGAGCTCCCGAAGGGTGTGTTCAGGTGCACAGCTAGTTAATGGCAAAGTGTGGGATAGATAGAATGATAGTCTCAGGGTCTTTCAGGCCCCAGATTGTCCTGCTATACATTTTCCCTCTCCCAGATCTGTCTCCATTCATCTCTCCTAAACCATTTATTTCATGCAAAGTGTCTTCTACATTCATACAGAGCAACCATAATTCTTTGACTTTACCTCACCTGTATTTATATTGAAAATATAGCTGAGGTGGGTTTTTTCTGTTTGTATGCCTCTGCTTATGAACAGAACATGGCTCTTAAATATTCCTTAAAACATTTTTCCTTTTATCAACAAGTATAACAGTCAGGGTCCCATCAGGAAATAGATAGCACACTTAAATTAGGAGAATTTGAGGAGGATACGGGCAGGGTATAGGGGAACTGCCAGGTTTAGAATCGTGTTCAGTGCCTGAGGTTAGCAACGTGGAGCTGTTATCATCCCAAACCCCAAGTGGATGAGTGGAGGGTGAGGTTTATAGAACCCGACAGGAGATAGAGCCTTTATTTAGAGATGATTGCACCTTCAGAGAACTTGAGAGCAGGGTCATAGCCTGCTGGAGGCCACCTTACAGGAAGGCCTCAGGGGAACTGAATCCACTGGGAAGCCAGGGCACATAGAAAGTCCTTTACGCACTGGCCAGCTTCTGGGGACACAGAGTAGGGTGGGGAAGGATGGAAACAACAAGGGATATCCAAATAAATTAAGGCTTTAGAATTTGTGTTGCATAAAATGTATTGATAGTTTATTTGGGTCCACTATATAGATTTTGTGGTTTGATGAGTTTTAGCAAGTTCAGTCTTCAATTATGTTTTAAAACTGGCTCTATAGTTGTTAATATTAGGTAACAGTGTATAGTGGTGGTCTCAACTTTTTTCTGCCTCTAGATTAGTTGTGTGTAATGCATACAAACTTTCACCTATAACATCTTCCATTATATACGGTTGAAATTCTCATGGGCAAGGTGAAGTGTGAGTGGATGAAGAATGGGGTGTTTTCCTCAGGGGAGCCTATAAAAAGAAGGGTCTCTATTGTAAAAGACCTCTTAATTTTGATATTTACCTTGGTTTTAGTTACTTTTTTGTTGTTGTTTAGAGAGTTTCTGCTTATGATCCTAATAAGAACTTGTTGAGGTTGGACCTTATTTTCTGGAGTGCCTTGAAGGAATTGAGTACTGAACTGGTTTCTCTAGCTACCTGCATTCTTTGCGTAACTTAGCAGTGAGTTTTTGTAAACACTAACTCAATCCTTAGGAATAGGGCCCTCTTGTCACTGCTGGTAGAAGATACACAGAGAGAATTTCAGCTGATTTATTTTATGAAGTCTTTTTATTGTCGACTTTTTTAACCAGAAGTTTTCTTTATTGGTATTTGTGCAAATTGAGTGCTGAACTAAAGCCAATTTCTAATATAATTATTCAGAGCAATTAACTTTTAACTATGGGTTTTCTGAGGTGATGTGTTTTCCATGGTAGGTTTGCTTTGGAGCTAGAGATGCATTGAGCAGAAATTATTTTTATGTAATATAAAATTTATATTAAAATTTCACTACCAAGATTACTCATTCATTTGGATAAGTGATACTAACTTGTCAAAAAGTAATAATATACTTGGGTAATTTATTTTCTTGGGATCAGCTACTTGGCTAAGTGTGCCGATGTTTGTCTTTTTAAGATGGCTTCCTAGGTCTCTGAGTCAGCTGACTTGTTCAGACTGTTATAAAATTGCTGAATGTGAGCCTAGGGGATTATGTTTTAGTTCTCATTTTTCTGAAACAACTAGTAAAATATGGTGCTACAGTTTGTATCAATGGTGACCATATTTACTAAGCCTAAGAGCTTGGTACGTTTCAAAATATTACATTTTATACCCTGGTTTGAAAAGTTGTCAGCACTAGAGCTTTTAAAGTAAATTATTTTAAAATTATATTATTGCTAATTTTGCTCATTATAGTGGACAGAGGAGATGAGTTCTTTGTAGGCGTGCTCAGATTTCTTTAGTTATAATCACTCAATGTCTAGTAAAAAGCTCAGTTTATTGAATGCTTTCTGTGACACCTGACATTGTTCTAAATGTTTTATTTCTAAATGTCTTATTTAATCCTCACACCAACCTATAATCTTCATTTGATAGCTAAGGAAAGTGAGTCACAGAGCAGTTAAATGTGTTAATTTATTTATTGAGTTTGTACTATGCACCAGGCATGTTCCAAGTGTTGTAGCATTGACAAACATTAAAATGAAGCAAAACGGCCGGGCGTGGTGGCTCACGCCTGTAATCCTAGCACTCTGGAGGCTGAGGTGGGAGGTTCATTTGAGTTTTGGAGTTTGAGACCAGCCTGAGCAAGAGCGGACCCCGTCTCTACTAAAAAAATATAGACAGAAATTAGCTGGACAACTAAAAATACATATACAAAAAATTAGCCGGGCATGGTGGTGCATGCCTGTAGTCCCAGCTACTCTGGAGGTTGAGACAGTAAGATTGCTTGAGCCCACAAGTCTGAGATTGCTGTGAGCTAGGCTGACGCCACGGCACTCTACCCTGTGCAACAAAGTGAGACTCTGTCTCAAAAAAAAATAAAAATAAAATGAAGCAAAACAATTCTACCAAAGGGAGTTGTTAAGGAACTCACCCAAAGTAGAGAGCAGAGTTCTAAAAGGATATTGCTGGGATGTAGCCACCTGGCTCCACATCCGGGCTCTTCAGCACTGAGGTATTGGGACTTCTATTTCTTGTTATGTCCATGGTTTCCCTTCTTTCTTATTAAGTCTTAGGCATTTACCTTTTGTCTTTTCAGCATTTTAACATATTTTTCTCACCTATTTCTTGTTTTTCTCATGTTCCATCTTTCATATTTACCTTTTATGTCATATTCACATTCACATACACTGGAGTATGACTCCTAGTCTCTAGGACCATGATTGGTTTTGTTGTTTTGATTTATATCTGGTACCATTCACCATTTCATATTTTTACTTCTCTCTTCTTACTCCCCTTCCTCCTTTACCTTTTTTTGCTTGTCATCATTCTTTTCCCTCATTCCCCTGACTGCCTTACTTTCTCAGCTAGAGTATGTGTATACTAGCACCCAGAGGCAGAGAAGGGCTGGAGGGGGATGTGAACTACCCCTTCTTCCAGTTGTTGCTGAGAAGAGAGGTCCAGAAGAAAGGTGGTGAGGTGACCAGTGGTTAGGGAAAGGACTGATTGTGTGCCCAGAGGCAGGGGAGTGGTGAGTCTGCTGGAACTGCAGAGCTGAGCCTGAGCTGCAAAACACTGGAGCAACCCAGCAAAGAAACTAGAGAGGACCTCCAAGTCTCATTGGTGGGGAACATTGAGGAAGAGAGCAGGCTCGATTCCGTGGAAAGGAGAGAACAATGTGGAGCCTGAGCATATGGGGATTAACTCCCTCCTAAGCTGAATTATTTTGATGATTGAAACTGTTGGAAGAATCACAAGTATAGTATTTGTGGCTCCAGACCATCCTACTGCTAATTAAAATAGGATAGAGAGAGAGTGGGACATGGAGCACAAAATGCAGCCGATCGAAGTAACGTTATTTCTGGTCTCCTAATTAGGGCTAAGTATTAATATTAGGTTATTAAGTATGAAATGTCCCATTTCCTTAAGTATTAAGTTTGACAGTTGACATCTCTGACATTTCACTTTGACACTTCTGGGTTTTTTTGTTTTTGTTTTTGCAAAGGTATATCCTCATTCTTTAAAACACATGTTTTGGCTTGTGATTATCTTTCACATTTTTTTTTTTTAGAGCAATTTTGTGAAACTATGGATAAGTCAAAAATTTGATGTTGTTTTTGGATATAAGTTCCACTGTGGAACCAATGCAGTGCAGACAGCTCAAAATATCAATTAAGTGTTTGGGAAGGATGTGGCTGGCTAATGAATGCACATAATACGTCGATGGTTTGAGAAGTTCCATTCTGGTGATTTTAATCTTGAAATTGAACCACATGGGTGACCTGAGACCAAGGTGGATAATGTTAAGTTGAAAGCTGTAGTGGAATTGAATCCATCTCAACCTACGCGTGAACTAACAGCAGGGTTTGACATTAGTATTCCAACCATATTGAACCATCTGAAACAAATTGGCAAGATTATGAAGCTGGCTAGATGGGTTCCGCATGAATTAAATGAGCATCAGAAGATAAATGGTCTCGAAGCTTGCCTTTCTTTGCTGTCACAACATACAGGGGAACCATTAGTATATTGTTACGTGTGATGAAGAATGGACTTTTTTTTGACAATTGCAAGTGTTCAGCACAATGGTTGGATAAAGATGAAGTTCTGAAACACAGTGCAAATCCAATATTCATCAAAAAAAGCTAATGGTATCTGGTGGTCCAGCACTGGTATTATCTACTATAGCTTCATGAAACATGGTCAGTTGATTACAGTGATGTCTACTGCAACCAATTGGACGAAATGATGAGGATGCTTATGATTAAGCAGCTGAGATTGGTCAATAGAGACGGGCCAATGCTCTTGCAAGACTACATGTCTCAAAAAACAACGCTGCTCAGACTACAGCAGCTGTACTTGGAAACTCTCTGTCATCCATTGTATTCACTAGACCTTGTATCAACTGACTACCACTTCTTCCAGGCTTTGTACCACCTCTTGCAAGGCAGAACATTCAGTTCTCAACAAGCTGTGGAAAAGGCCATTCTTTTTTTTTTGAGACAAAGTCTCACTCTTGTTGCCTGGGCTAGAGTGCCATGGCGTCAGCCTAGCTCACAGCAACCTCAGACTCCTGGGCTCAAGCAATCCTCCTGCCTTAGCCTCCTGAGTAGCTGGGACTACAGGCATGTGCCACCATGTCTGGCCAATTTTTTCTATATATTTTTAGTTGTCCGACTAATTTCTTTATATTTTTTTAGTAGAGATGGGGTCTTGCTCTTGCTCAGGCTGGTCTCAAACTCCTAAACTCAAATGAACCCCGCCTCAGCCTCCCAGAGTACTAGGATTACAGGCGTGAGCCACTACTCCCAGCCGGAAAAGGCCATTCTTGATTTAATCGCCACTTGCTCTCAAGGCTTCTTTGCTACTGGCACAAACAAGGTACTGTTAAGATGGCAAAACTGTGTCAATAGTTTAGGCACATACTTTGATTAATTGTACTGCTTCTTGTTTGTGATATAATAAACTAAACTTTTAATTCGAAATCAGACATTTCATATTTAATGACCTAATATCTTAGGTAAAATAAACACTTAATAAATACTTGTTGAATGGAAAGTAATTTTGTCTCTTCTATAACTGTTTTTTAATGCACATATACATGTTTCCATCTATTTTTATACTCTTGTGCCAGGCACTGAGAATGTATAAACGGATGAGTCAGTGCCCTCTGTAGGAGCTTGGAACTTAGTTGGGCAGACAAACGACAACTTGTAAAATTATCTAAGGAATATAAACTAGGTAGAAACCTACTAATTATGCCTTTTGAGTGGGAGAGTCCAGTCCTGTAGAAACCAAATAAAAAATTGGATTAGAGTTCAGAAAAGCCATTTCAAGCAGGGGAGTAACAGGATTTGAAGGCAGGGCAAGTACCGGTAAGGATCAACATGTCGGGACTGGGGAGAAGGTCGGGAGGCTTGAGCATAAGGTGAGTGGCAGGAGATGAATTAGGCAGTTCTGCCTAATCCTTTAATCATTTATGTTTTTGTTTTTATATTATGCCTTAAAAATCTCTTTTAAATAAAGTCAGATTTAGAAATAATCTCAAAATGTTTTGTTCTGGAAGACTGCTCTCCGGATATGTAAAGGGTTCATATTGGTCCTAATACTTTGCATACTAGAAATTTAATTTAAAAATTTGTCCACTCATCATTAGTTTTCTAAATTAATTCACTTTTTTATTTTTTTTAAATGAAGTCTTTGATTAGAATATAACATTCATTCACCAAGTATAGCTATACTGAGCTCAAACCCTCCTGGTTACTACTTCCACCCTCCTCCAAAATAATCACTATCCTGATTTCTAACACTGTAGATTAGTTCTGCCCGTTTTGAGCTTTATATAAATAGAACTGTATCATATGTACTCTTTTGTGTTAACTTTTTTTTGCTTAAGGTTGTATGTGAGAGTCATCCATATTTTTTCATGTAGAAGTTCCTTGCTGTGTGGTATCACATTGTATAATTATACTACAGATTATACTGCTGTTTATGGCCAGCTGTGTTGTTTCTGGGTTTGTTTTTCTTTCCTTCCTCATTACAAATAATGTTGCCATGAACATTCTTGTGCATCTTTTAGTGCACTTACATGTATTTTTTTGTTGGGTAAATCTCTAGGAATAGAATGGATAAGTACTATGGTATTCATGTTTTAACTTTAGTAGATCCTGCAAACAGTTTTAAAGAGGTTGTACCAATTTATATTATATTTCAACCAGCTATCTGTGAGAGTTCTTATTGCTCCACATCCTTGCCAGCACTTGGTATTTTTGGTCTTTGAAGTTCAACTATTCTGGTTGGTGTATAGTTTGAGCTCATAGTGATTTTAATTTGCATCTTCATGTAACTAAGATTAAGCACTTTCTGTTGGCTGTGTAGATATAAGTGCTGTGTGTGTGGGGGTGTCTAGTTTTTTTTCTTTGTTTTTTATTTGGGTCCTTTTAAAAAAGTAATTATTAGGGATTCTTTTTTTTATTCTGGATACTAGCCCTTTGCTAGTTATGTATGTTGCAGATACCTTTTTTCATTCTTGCCTTGCTTTTTTTCCTACTCTCTTATGGTATCTTTTGATGGTAGACATTCTTAGTATTAATGTATTCTACTGTGTCTTTCTTATGATTGTTCATTTTTGTGTCTTATTTAAGAAATCTTCACCTATGTTAAGGTCATGAAGATATTCTCCGATGTCAATGTCTAGGTATGATGTGAGGAAGAGGTCAAGATTCTTTTCCCCCCCACCCATGTGGATTGCCAGCATTGCTTTTTTTTTTTTTTTTTCCAGCATTGCTTTTTTTAAGTGTTAAATTATAGAACATAAAAGATTTCAAAATGTTTAGTCTAATTCAGTCTCTTTTGCAAATATTCATAATTTTAAGTGACTTAAAATGTTCTCTCTTAATAGAAATAGTGGTGGTTTTGTTTCTGTAACAATACTCTAAATTGCAAACAAACTAGTTTTTCTGCCTTCCCATGGACTTCTCTTCATCTACTGTAGAGAAAACAAAACAAAAACTTTAAGAATTTTATATAGTGTCTTTGTTCTGAGAAGTCATATCTTTATGTTGAATATAAGAAAATCCTCTATCTGTATTATGTATGCATAAACACACCCAATATGTGCATTGAGCATGTTTGTGCATACATAGAAGAACAGAGAATTGATAGATAAAATAGATAAGTCTATTAGGAAAACTAGTAATTTTTATTATTTGACTCCTTTCTACTTCTTCCTTTTAGATTGATTTCTTATAGTGATTCCAAAAAGGATTTATTAGAAGGAAAGGAAACCTTCTGTGTTATTCTTTCTAGTATTCATTATTTATACTTTTTATTTTCTCCTCCAGGAAACCTTCTGTGTTATTTCCTTCTAGCATTTATTATTTATACTTTTTATTTTCTCCTCCTTTCCCCATTTTTCTTCACAGGCAGAAAGCATTAAAATGGTTATAGCAGTGGAACTGAGGAACAAGCGTTATACTTTCAGGGCAGCTTATTATTTGGTTAGTTGATACTTACTTTGTTATTTTTATTATTCCTAAGATTTAGAGAAAACCCTTTTCTTCTGAAAGATAAATAGTACTGTACTTCCAAGACAAACATTATATAGGAAAATAAAAAAGGTAAGAATTTTGTGGTGTACTGCAGGTACACTGCTTTCTATAGTTGGACTATCAAAATAAGTGTTGTTTGCAATGTTGAAATTAGATCTTTGAGGATTAGCTTAACATCTGTTTTGAAATCCATACTTTTCTATTTATCTAAACAGAACTTTGTCCTCAGATCTTAGTATGAGATTATATTCTTCAGCTCTAGAGCTCTTAACTACAGTTTTGTTTTACCTAAAAATTTGTTTGGGATTATATGAGCTAAAGTTTTGTCTATAGGAGATAAGGTAAAGAGAGTCACAACTATTTGAGGAAACTCCAAGAAATAAGAACCTTGAGGTGAAGTCTCAGTTCATCAGGATTTAGTTTAAATCAGTGTGTTATTTACTCAACAGTAGTCAGCTTTTGGTTTAATATCTTTTTTATGAATAAAGTTGCCCTTACTGTCTTTCATAATGAAATCTTCTGGTTTAGTGTAAGATGAATATATTAATTGGGGGTTTTCCAAGTTAATCTTTAAGGATTATGGCAGTATGCAACCATAAGATAATTTTCTTCCTTATTGTATGAAAAGGAAACTCACACATCTTCTTTATTGCATAGTTATTGGCAAAATATAAGAGATAGTGATGTTGAAGGAGAGTTCTTAATTGTAATCAGTCTTGGTTTGCTCAGCAAGTTTTATTTTCCATTAATTGTATTTACTCTAAAACTCAAGGATGTAAAATTAAGGCATTACTCTCAAATTTTAAGTAAATGTCAGTTGTATATGTTGAGCATTTGCTCTAAGACTTACAATTTCTGGGGAAAAAGTGTAAACAAGAATACCATTGTGGTACTCACATAGCTCATAAACTAAAATAGGACTAAGACATTTATATAGTCAGTGTCGTGTCGCTTAATGTTTTGAGAAACGCGTTGGTAGGTGATTGTGTCCTTGTGTAAACATCATGGAGTGTAACACAAACCTAGATGGTGTAGCTTCTACACCTGTAGGCTATAAAATATAGCCGTTGCTCCTAGGCTACCAACCTGTATAGTATGTTGTCCTGAATACTGTAGGCAGTTGTAACACAATGAGAAGTATTTGTTTATCTAAACATAGAAAAGGTTCAGTAAAAATAGGATATTATAATTTTATGGGACCACTGTTGTATATGTGGTCCATTGTTGACTGAAACATAACTGTATATGTGAATTATTCTGAGGTGGGCATTTAGAAATCGTTGATTCAGTGGCGTGTCCCAGAATTCTGCTTCTGCTGTGTGGGAGGAGGGAGGCGGATGAGTCAAATGTGGTGAAGATAGAGTACAGTTGTGTAAGATGACACACTAGGATGGCTCCAGCCTGCATTCACTTTCAGAGGTAAGCTACATTTTGTGCTTACGATGGGCTTGGAGAGATTTCCTCCAGCTTAACCTGTAAGCTGAATGGCTCAAGCAAAACCAAAGATGCAGATAAGTGGTGGCTGATAAACAAGAGCTGAATGAATGAGAAGCATTCATTCTCCTAAACTTGGGGTGGAAAAAAACTAGTCATATGATTAAAAACTTAATAATACTGGAGTTTTGTCACAGTTAACCGTGGTAAATATGGAGAATGAAAGTGGGTTTTTTTGAGTTAGCATCAGAAATGGATGGATTTTATAATCAGAGTCTTAGAAAGTTTTATGCTTAATTGTCTTTGATCACTGTAGGATATAATTTTGTATCCATAACTATTATAATAATTAGTTTTTCTTTGCTCCTAAAAATGTAAAAGTTTTAAATTGAATGTTTTATATATTTGAGGGACAAGTTATGTAATAGCTTGATTGGGTGAAAATATACACTTCTTTCTGAATAGTTTATTAGCTGAACTATCTTCTTCAGCTTTTATACTTTTATATCTTAGGTAATTAAGGCAGTTTCTCTTATATCTAGTTTATCATTGGAAAATATCATACATACGTTGAATTTTTCTCATCTCTAGAAGTAGTTTATTTTTTAATCTTCACTTTATGTAGACTTTTATTGAACATCTACTGTGTATTTGTCATTGGTCTAGGTCCTCTGAGAACACAAAGGTGAATGGGCATGGTTCTTGCTCCTGAAGCTAACAGAAGATAGGAAGTTTAATCTTTGAACATTATATGATTCATATATTTTAATACTGTCTTTGTCTTGTGTTGCTATAAAGAAATCTGAGGCTGAATAACTTATAAAGAAAAGAGATTTTTTTGGTTCATGATTCTGCAGGCTGTACAAGAAGCATAGCACCAGCGGCACCTGCAGCTGGTGAGGCCTCATGCTGCTTCCGCTCGTGGTGGAGGCAGAGGGGAGCCAGTGTGTGCAGAGATAGTGTAGTGAGAGGGGAAGCAAGAGAGCGAGAGGGGAGGTGCCAGGCTCTTTTTTTAGCCACCAGCTCCCTTGGAACTAATAGAGTGAAAACTCACCCCTGAGGGAGGACATTAATCTACTTATGAGGGATTTGTCCCCATAACCCAGACACCTCCTATTAGGCCCCACCTCCGCCAGTATTGGGGATAAAATTTCAGCGTGAGATTTGGAGGGGATAAACATCCCAACTATAGCAAGTATGAAGTATATGTAAAGTATATGGGAAGACAAATGAAAGAGAAATTAAGGTGGTAGGCAAAGAAAGGCTTACATATGAGATATTTGACCTGGGCCTTGAAGGATGGGCAAGAATTGGTTTTTTGATTTAAATATAGATTTTAACAGGCTGAATTTTTATCACTGTGAATATAACATCTGAAAAAGTTCTCTCCCCTCATATTCTAAATTCCTGCCAGTAGTCTTCTAAGATTCAGAAATATTTTGTTAAACAGTAGGTTTGCATAATTTTCAGTAAGGTTCATTCCTATTAATTCTTTTTTCCACTTCCCATCTCTATAAAAAAAGGTATTTTACTTGTTGGACACATTGATGAGGTTCCTAGGACTATGCCTAGTATGGTAGGCTGATAATGGGTCCCAAAGATATGTCTGCATCCTAATTCCTAGAACCTGTGAATATTACCTTATTTGGAAAAAGGATCTTTGCAGATGTGGTTAATCTAAGGATCTTGAGATGGGGAGATTATCCTGGGTTATCCAGGTAAGCCCTAAATTCAGTCACAAGTGTTCTTAAAGAGCAGAGGCAGATTTGAAACACATACAAGAGGAGATGTGAAGATGGAGACAGAGACTGGAATAATATGGCAACAAGTCAAGGAATGCCAGCAGCTCCTAGAACCTCTGGAGAGTACCACCCTCCTGACACCTGTTTCTAGAGCTGCTATAACAAATTACCACAAACTGGGTGACTTAAAACAACAGAAATTTATTTTCCTAGAAGATCTCCCTCTGAAGGTTTTAGGGGAGGATTCTTCCCTGTCTTTCTTAGCTTCTGGTTGCTGTTGGCAATTCTTAGTGTTCCTTGCAGCTGCATCACTCTAACCTCTACCTCTTTTGTCACCTATCCTTTTTCCCCTCTGTGTATTTGTGTCCAAATTTCTCTCCTCTAAGGACACCAGTCATTGTATTAGGGCCCATCCTAGTCCAGTATGACCTCATCTTAACTTGATTACATCTACAGAGACCCTGTTTACTTATAAACCCATATTCACAGATACCCGGGGTTAGGACTTGAGCATACCATAGTCCAACCCACAATAGGGGGTATGGATTGCTGACACAGTGACTGAGAGTGGAAGCAAGGGAACTATTAATAATTGGGAGGTTGTTGCTCTGTGGGCGAGAGATGATGGCTGTTAGATTCAGGATATATATATTTGGGGGATAGAGCTGAGATGATTTGCTGAAGATTATGAAGGAGAGGGGAAGATTGCCAATGACTTTTCTATTTATATGTATAAAGAGCTGCTAATCCATGGGAGTGAGAATGATAGATTTATAGTGATAACCTTGAATACATTTAAGTGGTTAAAAATTTTATTGGCATTTCTGAGCATGTCTTATAACTAATTGAATATTACACTATTTATTTTATTTTTTTACATATTCTTTACCCTGAATATTGGTTAAATGAATGTGTATCCAAAATAATTATGTTATGTTCAGTGTTTTACAACTAATATACAGGTCTTTTGTACATGTGTTGACATTTTAGTTCACCGTCCAGTTGGTTTATTTAATTAGTGGATCTAGTTCTATTTGGTGTTGTAAGTAGCAAAAATGTATAAAATTGTTGAATATGTAAGATTGTGATAGTCTGCAGAGTTGATCTTCGTGGTTTTTAAGTCCTTTCCAGGTGCTAAGAGCTTCTCTTGAAAATAGCTAAGTAAACAACAAGGTTTAACTCAGGACTGAAGCGTTAACTCTGACACAGTTTAATACACCAATTATTGGACTTTAGCCAACCAATTGCCTTACACTCAACAAAACTCACTGTGTGCTTCATGTGTCTTCAGTAGTTTTAATGTCCAGATACAGTGCCTAGAGGCATACTATTTTTGTCTTCTAGGGCATTTGCCTTTAACATTTAAAAATCAAGATGCCATATTGTGCCTAGCAATTCATTTGGAGCTATGATGACAAGAATTACTTGATCTTATGTGACACTTGGTGATTAAGTAAATTTTATTGTAAACGTCATAGAGTGTTCCTCCCTTATCTTCAGGGGGATACATTCTAAGACCCTCAGTGGATGTCTGAAACCATGGATAGTACCGAACTCTGTATATATTAATACTAAGTTTTTCCTATACTTACTTAATTATGGTAAAGTTTAATTTATAAATTAGACACAGTTAGAGATTAACAATAATTACTAAGAATAAAATAAAACAATTATAACAGTATGCTGTAAGTTTTGTGATTGTGGTTCACTTAACTTTCTTCTCGTTCTGTTATGATTACAAGTATGTAAATTTTAAAAATTGACAAAAATGCAAAATGTTAACAATATAATAAAGAAAGTGGTATTATGGTTTTGTAAAATTTCCTTTCATTTTAAACTTTTGATAGGGCTGTATTTATGATAATAACTGGAAAAATTTAAGCAGGAACTCTATATTTTGTGTGTGGTTCTAAGAAGTTTTAAAATAAAGCTTCTGAAATTTCCTATAGGTACATCTTAGGAATGGGTTAATTATGGAAAGTTTCATAGTTTTTTAAAAAAAAATTCCTAGTGAGTTGAGAAATAGTCATTTATTTGGAATGGGTAAGTTTTAGACATTTCTGAGGTGAAGTCTGAGATAGCTTCTTAAGGTTGGTTTTGGAACTTTTGAATCTAGACTCAACATCTTTATTGTAATCAGCTTCGTAGGGAAAAGAGGAGTTACTGAATATTACCTAACACAATAAAGAGGAGTAGAAAATAAAGGTTTTAGGGAATTGCTTTGCTCTTGAAATTTTTGTATTTGTTTATAAAAGTCAAATTTAAACAATATTAGTATGTATTATAAGGTGGAAAGTAAACTCTATAACCCAACCTTCCAGAGAGAACCACTGTGGAAAAGAATTTTGAATCTTATTGCAACTTAATGTGATTGTGTAGATGTTGTTCTTTGTGATCTTCTGGAGTCATCTTGGCTGATGTCTGTCCTTAGCAGGGAAGGAAGTTGAAATGTAGTCAATTTTTTCACTGTCTTTGGAGAGAGCAACAGTGGTGTGGATTATCCAAAACTCATTCATGCTTGGCTTTAGAATTTTTGAGTTAGTATTTAGTTAGAAGTGTGTGTTTGCTTGGATGGAACACTGCAACACTTCTAATAAAAGCATGTCACCGTGAAAACCTGACTCAGCTGGAGCTGTGAAGCTGTCTAGCTTCATCATCCTGATTTCCACACCCACAGCAGTGTGCATTACCTCTGACACAGTCACAATTTCTACCTAAAGGAGGTAGCTGATTATGTTGTTTATTCTTTTAGAGCAGTTAAGAGTAAATAGGGATATACTGGACCTTAGGCAGTCTTAGATTTAAGATTTAGTCATCCCTGAGGCCTCTAAAACCTCATGATAAGTTTTAGGCAACATAAGAATGTTGAATGTGGCAGAAGCTTAACAAACCCATGGAACTGAACAAAGTCTACCACTCATTAAAATGAAAATGACAGCAATAAAAAGTTAGTGAAAGTATTTCAGTGATTGTTCCAGCCAATGAAAATATTGCTCATCAAATAAGAAAGAAAGCTTAAAAAATGCTGAAAAGACTCTCAAGGTATTGTATGAAGTTACACACAGGAAATGTGAGACCACCATTTCAGGGAAGTAACAGATGGTGAAGACATTCAACTGACAAGTGAAAGTTGATTTGAAAAATTTCAAATGTGTTTTCTTTGCCAGATATGAAGTTAAATAGCAGGAGGCTGCCCCTAACTAATTCCTGGAACTGAAGTGAAGCTGCTTGTTAAAGGGGGGAAGGTTTATGATCTGTATGAACACAGAATTGTAATGAAGCCCACAGTTGAGCAAGATACCGTCTCACCTTCTCTAAACACACAGCCCAAGAAGAGACAGGAGCATCAGGTATTCAGGACAACTAAAGAGTAATTTTGATCTGTCAATGGAATCTTGGAATGGAGGGAACTTTAAGGATGCCTGAGAACTGAATCTAGCTCCTTGTGAGGACAGGAGATGGGGAAGGAAGGAGGGAAGAGGGGAGTGGAAAGGCAGCACCTGCTCACTAGTCCATTCTGCTCTGCGTTGCCCTCTCATTTTCTCCCCAGCCTGGTTCACTTGCTTCTTTGGTCCAAGTTGATCAACCAAATGACGATGATCCACCAGGTCAGGAAGTATACTAGTATTATAGTGTTAGATCCAGTGGGTCTCAAATTGTGGTCTCCAGATCTTCAGCATCAGCACAGTCTAGGCCCCCACCCAGAACTGTTTAATGAGAAACCTCTGAGTGGTGGAGCCATGCAATCTGTGTTTTAGCAAGCCTTCCAGGGTGTTTTGGTAGATGCTAAAGTTTGAGGCCTTCTATTCTAACTTGTCTTCATTCAGCATTTCCTTTCAGCATTTTAATTTATTATCTTCTGCTATACATTACATGAAGGTACAGTCAGTAATCATCTTCATAACTTTGATTTTGCATATTTTAATAGCTCATGGCTAATGTTACTATGGATTATGTGAGAGTTTTCTTTGGTGTTTGGCTAAAGTTTTTAATTACTTTAGCCCTGTGTTTACAGAATCTTTAAGTGTATAAAGGGGCAGTTCACATTTTTCAGGTACTATTTAATCAGTATTATAAATGAAATTATAAGCTGTAGGAACATTAAAGAATTTAAAGATTAAAGAAAGGCTCAGGGCATGACATTTGCCTAGCATAAGGGTCTACAGTAATTTGGGGAGATATAAACAAACCTAATCAAATTGAATACTTGTCAGTAGCCAGTAAGATTTACTGGGCAGTTGGCTTTATATATTTTGATCTGATGCATATATTAACTCTCCCAAATCTATTTAGCAGCTGGTTGTCATTTCCATTAGCTAAAAAGCAGCTAGTCTTAAATCTGTTTCAAAGCTCCTGCCAGCACTCCTTGCTGAGCTTCTTTAGCCTTTCAGCTTCCAGACAAAATTCTCAGATGCAGTTTAGTGCTTAGGTCTCTGGACCTCTTATGGAGTCATTTCAGTCCTTCTGCTGGCTCTTGAAATGACCCTAGGCAAGTAATTTAATTCATTCTTTCTGTCATTGGTGGTAGTCAAGAAGGATTTAAGGATTCATATGCAATAAGAAACATGCTTTAGAGTTTTATCAATCTAAACTCTAAAGGTAAAGAGAGTGAGGTGAGAGTTGAGTGTTTTGACTCATTCCTGACAATTTTCAGCTCCAGGGACATGGTAAATTCTTCCAGTAACTTTATGTAGTGATCAAACTTTTCCTAGTTTTTGGTGCTGTATTATCATGAGCACTTTCACTCTCTAATGTTTTGGAAGTTGTTGTGATTGCTTAATGTGCCATTCTTATTCTTGTTTTTGACCATTTCGGCCATAGTAGACCCTCATTAGTTTATACAAAGTCCTTTAAGGGAAGTGTAGGTTATTAAAGTTTTAGTAAATAGAACTAAATAAACACAATAAATAGAACTAAGTGAAACCAACATAGTAAAGTTGTATGAGTTATTGCCCCCAAACTTAGTGGTTTCAAACACCAAACATTTATCTCTTAGGACTTCAGGAGTGGCTTAGCTGGGTAGTTCTGGCTCAGGGTCTAGCTTGAAGTTTGCAGTCAGGGTCCTAGGGGCTGGAGTTTTCTTAGGCTTGACAGTGACTAGAGGATCTGTTTCCAGTGTGGCTTGCTGTTGTGACTGTTGATAAGAGGCCTTAGTTCCTTGCTGGCTTTTGGCAAGAAGTTTTGGTTCCTAACCCTCGTTGCCCTTTTCATAGGGTTGTGTGAGTATCCTCATGACATGGCAGCTGGCTTCCCCAGAGGGAGTGATCCTAGAGAGAGAGCAAGGAGGAAGCTATATGCTTTTTATGACCTAGTTTCAGAAGTCAGAAGCTGCAGCTGTGGCTTCTACCACATTTTCTTTGTTAGAAGCGAGTCCCTGAGTGTAGTCCATACACATAGGGAATAGAAATTAGGCTCTACCTTTTGAAGGGAAGGATTTCAAAGAATTCGTGGACAATATATCCACAAATATTTTAGATTTTTTTTGTTTTTAAACTTTAAATATGTGCTATATTTTCATGATATTTGAATGCGTACATATAAATTTGAATGCATGCATATATTTATAATGCTGGAATTACATCATACCTGTACTCTAAAATAGACATTTTCCTGTTAATACTCTATTATAACCATCTTTTCAGGTCAGTAATTGTCTATCTGTAGTATCATTTCAAGTGATGCCTTAGGATTCTATTTATGGATGTATCCTACTTTAATTGGTTCTCTTCTGTGAGTTGTTTAGGAGAGTTTTTAATGTTTTATCACTGTAAATAACATTACATGCATTACACTGCTGATATGCATGTACATTATTATAACCTTTCTGAATGGCAATTTGGAAATAAGTATCAAAAGCCTTAATTTTTGTAACCCCTTTTCAACTTCTAAAAATTTAATCTAAGAAAAAAATTTAACAAGTTCACAAAAATTTTAATTGGTGGAATCAGCAACATAACTAGTTAGTGTCCCATTGAATTAATGGAACTTTACAGATGCTAAAAATCTTTCTATATAAAACAAGTTATTGAGGATAATTTCTTTCTCTATAGAATGGTATATTTTGATTCTGAAATAGAAAAGAGATAAACCTAGACTCTTCCTTTAGGAGATGGAGGTGTTTGTTTAAAGCATCAAGGTGATTTCTCTATTTCTGACTGGTGTTTATATGGGCTTTATGAAAACAGATTGCTGGGCTGCACCTCCAGAGATGCTGATGCAGCAGTTTTGGGGTAGAGCCTGAGAATTTGCACTTCCAATAAGAGCCCAAGTGATTCTGATACCACTCCTGGGACTATACTTTGAAAACCACTGTGGCTGAAGCATTTTGAAGTCTACTTCAGAATTCTCAGTCAAGTGTTTTCTACCAAAGTAGCTCTATCTAGTATTAGATATGTCTGTTAAGGTCAGAGTCCTAATATTTGTGGTAGGGTAGAGAGATTAATGAACTATTCATTATTGTTCTATTTACATCCGTTTTTGAAAGGTAGGTAGTATAGTAACACCCAATTTAACCATAAGCGAATTGGTCAGTAGCCCCCACTACTTAGATTAATATCTGCAAATATGAAAATCAAGAAAGACCCCTGAGTACACAAAGCGCTACCATAAGTTTTAGTATTTTACTTTGAATAAGGCTAGAGGGCTAACTTTTAGGCCTAGGTAGGGTCGAATATGAAGTAAAGCAGCAAATTAGAAGTTGTTTGTATACTCATCACTATCAGTAATGGGGAATGAAGAGCAGAAGAACTATGTTATTATTGATGTTTGGAACCGTTTTTTGGACGAGGACAGATAGCTGTTTCAGTCCACTGGTCCCACAGGCCTCTCTGAATTCCTGATTGTAGTAATATATTTATAAGCAGCATTTTGAAGAAAATCTTTAATTATGTTAACTATACTCTTAGAAATTAGAAAAATAAATAGTAGATATTAAAGTTAAATTAAAAATATAACACTTCATTCCAGCCAAGATGCAGAAATAGGGACTGCATTTATTCTTTCATCCACAACAACTAAAAACGGGAGGAAATATATGAAACAACAACTTTCAGACATTGGGCATCAGTCAGCACAGGGCACAAAAGCCCACAGCAAATCCAGTTCTTGAGAGAGGGGGAACAAATTAGATGAGCCTTATACATGCACCAATATGCTGATGGAAGAGAGTTCTAGGCCTCAGTGCAGGAGAAAGAACCCACATACAACCTGGTACTCACCCTTAGTCCAGGAGACAGAGCTGGGAGTCTGTTGAGTCTAGGCCGCTTGAGTTTATAGGCCAGAGTGCTGGAGAGAAAAGAGCTGCTGTCAGAGGTAGTGTTCTGGACATATGCAAGGGGTTACCACTCAGCCTAAACTGAGTCCTGATCAATGCATGTGTGTGAGGAAACTATCCAGAGCTGGGGAAACACCAAGAAGGAACAGAGGGAACAAACCTTGAAGTTCATACAGGGCCAGGGAGAGTTCATGTTCCTACGAGCCAGAGTAGAAAACCTTATAATTTACAGGGCATCAGGTAGAGTACTCAGCAGTGTGTTTCTAGCTATTATTATTATTAGCTCTAGACTTAAGACTGCTCTGGTCCTGTATAACAAATCTTAGAATCAAGCCTTATAAGAACCAAACTGTTTCCAAACAACTGTGTCCTAGAACAAAGCTCTGTAATATTTCTAGAAATACAAATATATGCAGCACTCAACAAGGTAAAATGCATAATGACTGTCCCCTAAATGTGGAGAATATGGGGAGAAAACTCAATGAAATTAAACTGACACAGAAATTATGCAAATGATACAATTAGTTGATTAAAAAAAGGCAAACATTTCTGTCATGGCAAGCATTTTGCAAAAATCATTCATGGCATTCAAAAAGTACTTCAGTTCACAAAAAAATTGACCTTTTGGCTTTTACTCTGAAAATAAATGTTTCAAACCTTCATGACGTAAAATAACAACCAAAAAAAGCCAGTGTGTTGCTTTAGTTTTCTTAGTTTTACTAATAATGGACTCATTTTTTAGAACAGTAGTTAAATGAACCAATATGATGATGTACTTTCTCAAATAATGTTTTATTTTTTGGTTAAGATATTAACTTTGGCTTTTTCATTTCAAATTGTAAATACTTTAAAAAAACAGACATATTTTCAGTGATAGGGATTTTAATAGACCTGTCACTATGATACTCCATGAGCTTTTTTTGTTGAAAAAATAAATTAATATCTAGGTATGTATTATCTATCTAGATAGTTTGTTAGGTAGGCCAGGCCTCCTAAGATTGGTAGAATATGTCAAGGAAGAGATGAGAAAAGTCAAAGATTCTTTGTTCCTTCTCTACTCCCACTGTTTAACTTGACTAGCCAGAAAGAGAGAGGAGAGAGAGAGGGAGGGGAAGAGAGGGAGAGGGAGAGGTCAAAGAGACAGAATAAGCCAAGGAGAGAGGAAATATGATAAGAGTAAATTCAGCTATAGGAGAAATTAATTTTAAACCATTACTTTCCCGTGTTTGGAATGTGATTTGTGCAAATGGGAATAGGCCTTTGCCATTCAGTAATTTCACCATCTTTTTATTCTATTGGGGATGGTTAAATGAATCTACTGCTATTATCTGCCAAATTTGATGTCTGTTCATGTTTATATGTTTTTTTCTTCTAGAGGTCCATAGCTTTCATCATATTTTTCAGGTGTCTTTACATGGCACAAAATTCTTAAAGTAGCTGACTTAGGGAAGGACAAAAATTGAAATCCTGAATTCATGAATGTGAGGAATATTAACACATTTGTTAGGAAATAAACTGACTTTGGGGAATGAGTTGATCATTTTGTTTTTAGATTTATGGCCACAAAACATACACATGAGATGGTGGTTGCTGAAATGCAGGTCTCAGGCCTTGGCTACCAAGGTTCCAAATCTGTAGGGTTATTGTAGTGGACAGAATCCAAATGGTTCTGATAAATTTGGTTTTTAGACATTTTGAGAAATTCTGCTTTAAGCAATTTGGTGCAGAGAACATATTCTTGATATCCCCAGTATCTAATGTAGTGGCTTGTAGTAGACATTTCATATTCTTTTCCTCCCCTTTTTAAACAACAGTTTTACTGTGTGAAATAAGTAAGAACTGTCAGTTTGGTGTGGGGGAGGAGTCTTGAGTAAATAATTAGGACCCAGAGGTCCTAGCATGATTAGCATCATGCTATAATTTTCTACAAGTGGGCCTTAACCACCTGTGGGCCAGTGTCTGTTTTGTAAATAGACTGGTATAGTTCACCTTATCCACTATGTGTCCAGTGAGTAAGTAAAAAAGAAAGTATATGAGTATGTTTTTAAATCACTCTCTGTTGTGGTCATGTTTCTGTCTCAGCTTGAAATGTTTGCTTTTGCTGTCTGTTTTTCCTCCTGGATCATGTAAAAATGCCTTAAACCTGCAGAGAATGAGAGTAACATTTCTAAAGCAAAAGTTACGACAACTGACCCGGCTTTAAACTGGGAGACATTGGTTACTCTGGTGTTGTCAGTGTTTATTAGAGCATAGGGCAATTGGAATACCTCTGAATTGAAAATTTTGAGAATTGGCAGGGAAAACAAAGATAATTTCATATGTCATAGAATAAGAAAGTTGATACAAAGGAGGGTGCTTCTGGGTGATTGCCCAGGTATATATTACCTCATTTATCTCCATGTTCCTCAGAGCCCAGTTGGTACACAGCCCTGAGGGTGTGTCTGATCTGGAATACCCAGGGAGCAGACAGAAAACAAAGGTATTGAAATGCACTGAGAGCAAGACTAGAGGGGTTTGATTCAGACTGGGATGTTCAGGGCTTTCCAAGGACAGACTGATCTTACCATTGGGCTCCAGGACTATTCAGAACTCTTGGGAATTTTTCTGACTAGGGCATAAAAAGGCAGTCTCTGCTGATGTATCCATACTCTTTTCTTAAAGATCCCTTCCAGTCTTAGTCCAGTCTATCTGGTGATTTGCTCTGGGGCTTTCTCTAGGGTGTATATGGAATAGGAGAATGGAAGGGCTGTTCCTTATTTACCCAGTTGTCTTTTTTTCTCTAGTTATTCACAGATCTGCATAAATGTGATGGGTTAACAAGTGTCCTTGAAGCCACTCTCTGATGTGGCTGAATAAAACATTTGTTTCTTTGCATCTACTAGTACGTGTGTGTGTGTGTGTGTGTGTGTGTAGATCAGATCAGATACCTTGTTAGAGAAGGTTAATTTATTATAGTCAAGGAAATTGGATTTTGGAAACCCAGTTGCCTGTTGTCCATTGTTTTGAGTCTTACTTATCTTTCATTTTTCTTGCATCTTCTCTCCTTCAGGAAGAGTCTTTCATTTAGAAAGGAGCTCTTAGACTGGAAACCTAGGCATCTTCTCCTCTCTGGGTATAAATGCATTTGTGCAGAATGGGACATGTAAATGACTCTGTATGATCTGTCATCGGTAGCTCTTGGAAAGGCATGTCTGTTTTGAATAGTCTCCTGGGCTTCCTACTCATTTGTGGGAAAATTAACATCTGGTAAACAAACAACTCAGTACCTTTCCACTGAGAGCTTTAACAGTTGTTTACTGGCCACCTGGCTGAAATAGCTGAATCACTGTTATACTTTATTCTGGCTCAGCAGCAGCAAAATTACGTAGTGTGAAGTAATTAATTTGTAAAACTTTTAGATATACTGGGAGAAAGAGGAAGTAAAATTCAAACCTACTGGTTTTGTTATTTCTTAACATCTCTACCCAAAGTGTGTATTGGGAGGATTCAGACACTCTGGATCTTCTTGAGATCTCTTTTTGGTGCTGTTGCTCTTCCTGGTCCCTGTCTAATAGGTATTAAAACATCTATCAAAACTACTTGGTATTTATGTTGATTTTTAATATTAATAAGAATATAATTTTTCTTGAACCTGTTTCTTCTGCTAGCCCTTGGCAACCAGTCAAATTTCCAAATAAATATATCACTTCTGTATCTGTACTATAGTACATATACCCTTTATTAATTTATTTCTGAGCACTGGCTTCACTGCTCTTTGTTATTATATATTCAATATCTAGAACTGGGGAAATACTTTTCTGGTTGCTTATACAACCCCATTACTATGTCATGTTAATTGCTGTAGTTCTCCCATTAAGTTGATAGGACTTGCCTGAATGTAATTCTGCCAAATTCATTTCCATTTGGGAAATGAAGGCTCTTTAGATCTTTCTCAGATCGATCTCTGTCTCTGTGCTTCTCTCCTTGAATCACAAGCATCACGGTACCCATCCTTCATGGATTGCTGTTAGATTTATCTTTGAGGATTTATCCTGTGGTTATGGATATTAAAATAGGATATATACTATTCCTATTATTTCTAATAGGAAGTAATAGTATTTTCTTATTAGAAAAA
Organism: Cheirogaleus medius; assembly: GCA_008086735.1. NCBI lineage: Eukaryota > Metazoa > Chordata > Mammalia > Primates > Cheirogaleidae > Cheirogaleus > Cheirogaleus medius. The sequence goes on from VBSM01003157.1 coordinate 43,522,676, forward strand.
TCTTTAATTTTTTTATGTCTCCTTTATAGTAAATATGCATTGATTGAATATTGAATATCTGTAGAAGGAAAATATCAGCAGTTAATTCATTATACTAGTTAGTTTTTTTGTTTGTTTGTTTGGAGACAGAGCCTTGCTCTGCCACTCAGGGTAGAGTGCAGTGGCATCATTGTAGCTCACTGCAACCTCAAATTCCTGGGCTCAAGTGATCCTCCTGCCTTAGCCTCCTGAGTAGCTGGACCTATAGGTGAGTACCACGACATCCAGCTAATTTTTCTATTTTTAGTAAGACAGGGTCGCCCTCTTGCTCAGGCTGGACTTTGAATTCCTGAGCTCAAGCAGTCCTCCTACTCTGCCTCCCAGAGTGCTAGGATTGCAGGTGTGAGCCACCGTGCCTGGCCACCAGTTAGTTTTAAATGCAAGATATTGGATATTATTTTCCTACCTCACTCTAATATTTTCTTTTTAGTATACTTAAATTAACTCTACTATCCATAAAAATCTTGAAATCATCTCTTTCCAAATTTAAAATTAAACCATGAAAGATACTCAAGAAAATAAAACGGGTTAAAACAGAGGAGTTAAAATGGTCTTTTTAAGGAAAAGGCTCTTCTTCATCCAGTATTAACAAGTACACGTGGGATGATTCCATTACCACAGCTGTCATACTCTCTTAATTATAAATTAGATTGTTTCTCTGTAATTATTCTCTTGTCCACTTAATACATTGGGTATGTAGATGACTAAGGAAAAAAAGCTCATTTTTGGTGAATAACATCTTTGTTTGTGTTTATTTCAGGGAAACCTCACAGTACCGGTAGCTCTGAACGGATTCAGCTCTCAGGAATGTATAATGTCCGTAAGGGCAAAATGCAGTTGCCAGTGAACCGATGGACAAGACGCCAAGTCATCCTGTGTGGGACCTGCCTGATAGTATCATCTGTGAAAGACAGTTTGACTGGAAAGATGCATGTTCTTCCACTAATTGGTGGAAAAGTAAGTTTAAAACAATCAAAATACTGACATATTTCTCGGCATCAGTACGGACCTTTCTTTGAGCCATTTCTGATATAAGAGGTAGATGATTTTTGACTCATCTGAGGTTTTATTCAGTTACCATTGTGCTCCCCCAGTGGGCATTTTTGGTTGGTGGAGTTGTGGAAAATAACCATGGCATTGGATCATGTGAGGCCCGGGTGATGGTTGCCTCATTAATATATGAACTTTACCTACTGGACTGAAAATAGATCAAATAGAATTTCATAGTTATATTTTATAGTGTAGATGATAAATTCATTATTTATGAGTAGATATCTTTTGATATCTTGAACATATATTTTGTAATAGAGTATACTGATCGTTAAGTTAGTGACCTTAGGAACATTCACACATGCTTACCAAGGGTTGGACTCTCTAGTGCTTAAGTCTTTGATCACACCTTACTTTTCTGTGTTTAGTGATAAGTGGAGTTAGCATTTTTAGTTTATTACTATAACTAGTCATAAAGTGTGAATCTTAAATGTTTTTCATTTTGGAGAAAACGTGATACAACTGGCTTATTTCCGGCACTACTGGCTGCTTTTCTTTGCACTTGTTAACTATTTTATTCCTATCATTTATAAAATAGAAAGAACCAGATTGCTTGGGAAAGTGTTATATTCTTTTCTTTGTCAGATTTATTTATAAACTCCTAAGCATTGGTAGGGGTAGCATCACCATAATTATGTGTCAGTATTTCTTGATTTTTAAGTGATATAATGTTAATAATTGGGAAGGAAGATTTGGAAGAGAAAATGGGTTGTCGGAAATTGGGGGTGTTAAACAAATATTTTCTTTACCATTTTTCCCCTTTAAATGAGCACAGAAAAGGAGGCAGGAGAGGGAGAATCTAAAGAGAGGAAAAATAGGAAACTAACTTTTGTTAAAGTAAACCTTTTTTTAATTACAAATGTCTGATCTGTTCCAGGGGTTATAAATGAAGAAGGTGAGACTGATGTGTGTAGTATTAAATAGTTTTGTTGTTCACCTGCTATGTAGCAAGTACATTCTTCATACTTTTTCCTTGAGAATAAATAGCCCAGGTCAGTTTTTTTCCTCTCTACTATTTTTACATTCTAGTTCTAAGAAGGCTTGATCATTTTCAAAAATAGATTTTGGTCAGGCTGCAAGGTACATATTTAAATCTATTTTAGTCATCCATTTTAAAACCATTGCTCCTTAACTTTTGTCTGAACATTGAAGAGTTAGTGACTGATAGTTAATACTTAAGATTTTGTCCTTTGGATGGATTACTGAAAAATTAGTCATCAATATACCACTGTAGGTTATCACAGAAGTGCATATTTAATGTTTGATTCTTTGTTTAAGTCGATAGTCTATCTCTTTCTTCTCTATGATTCTGGATTCTGGGTGTTTGCATAGGCAAATCTAATATAACTATTCAACGTCCTCAGTGAGTAAGGCTCTGTGCTTGGCACTGCAGAAATACTAAGATGGGTAAGTCCCCATCCTTGCCCTTGATTAGCTTATAATTTTTTATCAGGAGATGAATGATGTACACAATAATATTTGCCATAAGAGAGGTACAGAAAAGCAACATGGAAGGTTAGTGGAAGGAGAGATTATATTTTGTGGGGGGGGTAAGGGGAAATTTTATAATAAAGAAAGTAGCAATTATGATAGAACTTGAAGGATGAAAAATCTTTTGACATATGAAGGAGATGGTCAGAAACATTATTATGCTCAGAGAGGCAGAGGCAGGAAAGCATGGGGAATGTTCAGATAAGGTCAGCGGATTCAGTTATAATTAGCATTTTCATTCAAACAGGGGACTTGTCCTGTTTCCCAGGCCTATTATTGGATGGACTTCTACCATTGAGTGAATTGAAAGTTAATAGCTTCCTCTTTTCACAGGCAAACCTTGTAAAACCTGTTCTTCACTATGCCTTTAAAAATAATTGAGTACATTGAAAAATTGAGTCTTTAAAACCTGTCTACCAAGTTAGGGAAAAATAATTCACTTTTTGCAATCTGAGCTTTCATTAATGTTTGTCTGTCACTTTTTTTCATCCTGTTTTGTTGTTAAGGGAAAAACTGAGAGTAAATGGAAGGGCTTTTATTTTTTATTTTTAATATATGTGGAAGAGCTAGAAATAAGATGTGAGATAAACTGGTCAAAGCCTAACTATAATTGCTATGGTATCTAATTGGTACACCACTTTAGCATGGTCATTAGTTTACATTTTCAAGTAATAAATATTTTACTGTTAAATAAAGCTCTCTTAATATTTTAATTTATTGAACAAATATTTAATAGATATATTTTTATTCATCATATAGTTTTATGTTATATTTAATTTGTCCTTTAGAATTTAACATAGATTTTTAGATAATATGCTTTAATAAATACTTAATGTTTGTTAAATTATGAAGCATAATAAATTGAATAGTTGTTAAACTACTCCTCAATTTAGGAACTGTAGCAACATCAATCCCAATGTTTCTTTTACCTGTATTCTCTTTATATTTGTCCCATTGCTTCCCCTGACCCCAGAGGTATCACCACTGTCCTAGAATATGTATTCGTTTTCTTTTTTTGTTACATAAATTTTATCATGTAACTATATTTTGCTTGTTGATCTGTTTAAAAATGTTATTGTACTGCATATTGTCTTCTGTAAGTGAATTTTTTCACTCAATATAATGTTTTATAAGATTCCATGTTGCTTATATGGGCTTTATTTCTCTATAATGTTCCACTCTGTAAAATTCCACAGTTTCCATAATTTCCTAAGTAATTTTCCTGCTGATGGACATTTAGGTTACTTCCAGTTTTTTGTTGTTATAAACAATGCTGCTGTCATAGTCTTATGTTGATAGGCCTCCTGTAAGTACTTCTTCTAGGGCAGTAGTTTGCAACTAGAGTTACTGTGCCCAAGGGATATTTGGTAATATGTAGGAGTGTTTTGATGGTCAAATGATTGAACAGTCAACCTGTCAGTTAATATAGGCTTAAGTTATGCCGTGGAACCCCTCAACCCCCATCTCAGTGACTTATAACAGGTATTCCTCACTCACATTATATGTCCACTGTGGGTCCGTGGGGTTGGGGGCTGGGGATTTTTATTTTCACGCAGTTGTGCAGGGACCCAGCCTGATGGATACTCTGCTGTTTTGTACTTACAACATTTGGGACATGTAGCCTTCCTTTATTGCTTTGACAGAGGAAGAGGTAACTGGAGGGTCATTCACTGGCTCATCTGTGTTTAGATGTAGAGGTGACACATGCCACTTCTGCCCACGGCTCATTGGCTAGAGCCAGTCACATGACTCTGCCTTAATTTCAAGGGATCTGAGAAATGTAGAGAAGTAGATGAAGTGCTTGGTGAATACCAATGTCTTTGCTGCAGTGGGACACTCTTGACATTTAAGGGCAGGGGCTTAGAGAGTAAAATATGCAAAGTATTAGATGGTACTACACAACGCACAATGAAGAACTGTTCAGAATTCCTATAATGAATAATTCCTATGATGACCTCCTTGGTAAATACTGCTCTGGGGTACATACCTAGGAGTGCAGTTACTGGGCTCTGGAGCATATATGCATTTACTTTTACAAGACGATGTCAAGTTGTTTTACAAAGTTGTTGTACCATTTTACATCCACATCGGTGTTTAAGTGTTCTTATTTCTATACATGACCACTGACACTTTATTAAAGTATAATTGATAATGATAAACCACATTTTGATAGCAGTTTGATAACTGCATACTCCTATAAATCCAATTTTCTAGCTGTATACCCTCCCTAAACCATTGTCACAATCAAGATAGTAAGCTACCCATCACTCTCCAGAGTGTCCCTGTGCCCTTTTGTGCTCCTTCCCTCCCATCCCTTCCTACTCACTCCTCACCATCCCCAAGAAACCTTCAGCCTGATCTCTGTGAATATAGATTAGTTTAAATGACATTTAAAAAAAATTATATTTTTTGTTTGGTATATAGAAATTCAGTTGATTTTTGAGTTTTGATCTGATATCAAACCACCTTGCTAAATTTTCTGGTTTATTCAGATATGATGCCTATAGATTATATTGAGTTTACTGTGTAGCAAATCATACATATCATACTCAAATAGTGACAATTTTCTTTCTTCCTTTTCTTTGCCTTATTCTAATGGCCAGGACTCTTACAGTGTTGAAAAGAAAAAGTAGATATTTGAGTCTTATGAATGTGATTTAAAAGAGAGTGAAATCATTTACACTGAAGTTTGTTTTAGACATTTGTTAAACACCCTTGGTTAGCTTAAATGAGTTACTCATATTCTGAGTTGCTAAAAGTTTTGATCCTGAATAGTGAATAGGTGGTGAATGTTACTTAACTGCTTTTTCTGCAGTAGGAGAGATGATCATATATGGTTTACTTCTTTAATCTGTTAATTTGGTTAATGATTTTATAGGTCTAATAATGTTAAACCATTTTTCCTTACCTGAGGTAAATTCACCTTGTTCTTGATACATTTTTTCTGTATTACTGGATTCTGAGGAAACGTTTTGTTCAAGATAAGTCTCCATGACTGAGGTTGCCTGTAATTTTCCTTTCTATTACTGTTCTGGTATGGTCCTAGTTATGCTGGTCTCATAGAATGGGTTGGGGTGTTTTCCTTCATTTTTGTTTGCTGGATGAGTTTGCATGAATTTGGAGTGATTTGTTTCTTACAACTTTGATAAAACTCACCTGTAAAACTGTATGGGTCTGATTTTTTTTTTTTGAGAAATTAATAAAAAATACTTATTCTATTTCTTAAATGGTTATAGGGCTTATTTAGCCCTTCTGTTTTTTCTTGATTTAGTAGTGTTGGCAAAATTATTTTTTTCCAAGAATTTGCCACGAAATTATTTATAATATATTTTTAAATCTCTCGTGAATCTGTACTATGTTCCCCTTTTCATTGTTAATATTATTTATAAACATCTTCTCTCTTTTTTTTTGATACAACTTGCCAGAAGATTTCATTTCACCAATTTCTGTTAAATGTTTGGATGTTCATTTCACCAATTTCTGCTTTTTATCATTGCCTTCATTCTACTTTGGGTTTATTCAGGTTTTGGTTTTGATTTTTTCGTCCCCAAATTCTTAAGATACATGCTGATCAAATTAATTTTCTACCTTCTTTTCCAATGTGAGTATTTAAGAGTATAACTTTCTCCTTATTCATCTCCTTTTATAGCATTACATAAATTTTGATGTATAGTATTTTTATAATTGTTTAGTTCTAAGAATTTTAAAATTTTGATTATGATTTCTCCTTTCTCCTGTGAGTTGTTTAGAAGTGTATAATTTAAAAGTGTGTCATTTAGAAGTATATTATTAATTTTTTAAACATACATGGATTTTAAATTGATTTTTTTATTTTTTATTATTGACTTATAAATTAATTGCATTTTGGTCCAAGAACATAGTCTGTGTGATACTGACCTTTTTGAAATATTTTTATACTTTCTTTGTGACTTGGCTTATGGTCCTTTTTGTAAGTGAAACATAGGAGTTTGTGTAATATCATGTTACTTTATTGTTTAAATTTTTCCCCCCTTGTGAAGAATTTACTGGGAGTGGAAATTTGATTTGACTCTAATACTGCATTATTAGCACTTGAAAGTTCTCTTGGTAGGGTTTTATTTCAGGTTAATTTCAGTTTCACAATTAATTTTTAAAAACTTATTTAACATGGTTGAAGACCTCTTATACAAAAGTCCCCTAAGTAAAAATTCTAAGTAAAATCTTAAGTAAAAATCCTAAGAGGAAGTAAGAACCCCAGCACCCTATTGTGAGGTTAGAGAAAGAGAAAGGGAGTCTGGAGCAGTTTTAAACAGGAAGAAGAGAATTTCAGTCTGGTGGGGAAATATAATAAAGATAAAATTCCCCTTTTTTGGTTTCCTTGTAATTCAGATTGGTTGGTCAGATACAGGAACTTAGTTGTTTTAAGTGATAAGAGGAACATATGTAGGGAAAGATGCAAATCTGTGCAGGCTCACTGATCCAAGGTATAGTTAGTGAAATACGTCAATGGTTCTGCTGTCTTACTTGTTTTTGCTTCTCTCTGTTTATTTTTATAGGTAGAAGAAGTGAAAAAACACCAGCATTGTTTAGCATTTAGCTCCTCTGGACCCCAAAGCCAGACTTACTACATTTGCTTTGATACTTTCGCAGAGTACTTAAGGTGGCTGCGACAAGTCTCCAAGGTAAGCAAGCACTTACCCAGGAATCTGTTCAGCTTCGAGCTGGCTGAAAAGTTGGTTTCTGCTTTACCCAGGTCCAGAATATAGTTATACACAATTTTTCCCTCCAGATGCTGCCAGGGGTTAGCAATTTTTAGTTTTTTAAAAGCTAATTTTTGTCTGAAAAGTAGCTTTGTAAAAACTGTTTTTTATTTGCCAGGTTTTGTTTATACTTATTCATTCAGTAGAATGGCATTACTGTCTTAATGTTGTAGATAAAAAACATGAGATTGAGAATATTTAAGGAACTGGCCCAAGGTAGGACAACTATGAACCACAAAATACCCAGAGAATTGTTACAAATTTCCCTTCTTCCTTTGACTATTTTTCATATAAACAGGCTAATCTTGTGCCATATCTCTTTCACCTTTATTCTGCCTCTTGAATGATTACCTTTTTTTTTTTATTTTGACCATTTTCTATTCCCTTCATTAAGATCACCATGTCTCATGAAATAATATGTAGTACCTTTGTATATGTGTGTAATGGAAAACAATAACTTGATAAATAAGTAAATGCTGATATTTTTACATCTCATCTATAGAATTATGTGTAAAATGATGGGGTAGATTGTAGTACTTAGTGTGTTGGTTTTGGGTGTATTTTTGAAACGATGAAACCTCTAGGGTGCGGCAACATTACAACGGAATTTGTTTTCGTATTTTTTAATTTATAATCCAACTTGTTGTCTAAGTTCAGTTCAGTGTGATTCATATTGCTGTATGTTGTAATGATTTGTCAAGTGAATGAGTAAGGGAATAGCTTTGCAAAACAGTTAACAGAAAATTAGAGAATAATGTGTAGAAAGTTGTTTTGAAATACTAGCCACATTTGAATTATCAGGGAAAAACCCATTCTCTGATAACATGCTACCACTTAGGAGTACTAGTTTCTTTTCTTTCTAGAGAAGAAGCAACAGAGTTTCAGTTGATAGGACTTAGAAGATTTTAACCTAACAAGTAAATGGAAGTCCTGTAATGTGTAGTGCAGCAACCTTTTGGGAGAAAATGCGAAAGATGGCACTTTTCCTTCCAACTTGCATGTAGAATCAGTGTGATATTAGGGGATAATTACATCTGTCTATTTGTTTTAAAATTACTCTTGTGATTGCAAATTTGAAGAGACAAGTATTAAATAATATTGGGCCTTTATATTTAAGTGGCTGTGCATTCTTTTAAATTGTGCTTTTATATGTATTTATATTTAAGTGGTTGTATGGGTTCAAAGCAATAAGCCGATTGTCTTCATGCTGCTTTATTCAGAATAAAATGCCAAACTGTGATCAAAGTGCAGCAAATTTCTTTCTATATGAAAATGTTGATTTTCATTTCTTTGTTTTTTTTTTTTTGAGACAGAGTCTCACTTTGTTGCCCAAGCTAGAGTGAGTGCCGTGGCGTCATCCTAGCTCACAGCAACCTCAATCTCAAGCGATCCTACTGCCTCAGCCTTCCGAGTAGCTGGGACTATAGGCATGCGCCACCATGCCTGGCTAATTTTTTGTATATATATTTTTAGTTGGTCAATTAATTTCTTTCTAATTTTAGTAGAGACAGGGTTTCGCTCTTGCTCAGGCTGGTTTCGAACTCTTGAGCTTGAGCCATCCACCCACTTCGGCCTCCCAGAGTGCTAGGATTACAGGCGTGAGCCACCTCACCTGGCCAAGATGGTGATTTCTTAAATAAATTTTTTATTTAATTATTAACTTGTCTTTATTTTGGCATATGTTTATATTTACAGACAAGTTGCAAAGATAGTACAGAGAGTTCCTATAGACCGCTTATGCAGTTTCCCAAACACATCACCACATTTGTCAAATCTAAGAAACCAATATTGGTATATTACTCTGCCTCCAGACTTTATTTGGATTTCACTAGTTTTCCATAGTTTCTTTCTGTTCCAGGATGTAATCCAAGGTACCACATTACATTTGTTGTCATGTCTCCTTTTCTTTCTCTGGTCTGTGACAGGTTTTCAGTTTTTCTGTGTTTTTCATGACCTCGACAGTTTTGAGGAGTTCCAGTGGGGTATTTTATAGAATGTCCTATATGGAGATGTTGTAATCTTTTAGACCAAATGCAGTGTGATGCATTTAAGACCAAATGTCAACTGCTTTACATTCTTTTTGAAACAAGTCAGAGGTATAAATTCTTAAACATGGCTAAAGATGTAAATAGGAATAAACATAAATTATCAAGCTTACATGGCATATTGTTTTGATTGAAATAGTAATAACAAAAAGATTAATAGGCATTGAGTTTAATGGTGTTATAAGCACTGGAGATACAGCAAAGAACAATTCCAATCCCCCTCTCTTGGTAGGGCTTACACTAGGGAGACAGATGCTAAATAAGTAAGCAGACAAGAAAGAAGGTAGCAAGTATTAGAGTGTAATACAAGGTAATGTGTGATGGAGAATGGTGGGGGAGAGACAGCTTTTTTTGAGGAGTAAACTGGAATTTCAATTAAAGTAGTATAATTACTTGACAATCTGGTGGGAGGAGCTTTCCAGGCAAAGGGTAAAGAAAATGAAGGCCCTGAAACAGCAACAAGGGAGTGGTATAGCATGTGAAGTCAGGATAGGCAGGGGCTTATAGAATAGGGTAAAGAGTTTGGGTTTTGTTATTAATGGCAAGCCATTAAAGAGTTTGCTTGCAGAAAGTTACATAATCTGTTAGTGGCTGTTGTGTAACCAGTGGATTGTAGAAGGCAAGAAGGGATGCCTGACCCTCAGTAGTCTCTTGTGGTTAGTCTGGGCAGGAAGTAAAGGTGGCTTTGCAGGGAAAGCTGTGTTTGGGAATGTGTTTTAGAGATTTGAGTGACAGGATTACCGATAAATCATATACATGGGGCCTGAGAAAAAGGCAGAAATAAAGAACGGCTTCTAGGTTCTACCTTTGAATTACTAGGTAGATTGTAGCTTCAGTCAGAAACTATAGCACTAATTAGACCCTTTATATTTTACACCTTTAAAACTTTGGCAAAATACAGTTCTTGACTTCAGAGAGCTTCTATTGCAAGAGAGGGCAGGGAGGCAAAGCTCAAGAGGTGGATTATGAAATATCTCTTAAGTAGGGTGTGAAAAGTATTGACTTCTAACTTGTTTCTAAGTGATTTGTAAATATCAAGTTAGCTTGGTTAGTATTCTTCTCTTCCTGGTTGGCTTAATATACCATCTCTATGGTCTAGTAGTGTAGTGTAATATATCTATAATGAGGCTCTCACTCTGATTATCCAAACCATGAACAGCCATCAGACCTCTGCAACAGGAGACAGTAGAAAGTGAAGGGAGAGTTGTGACACAGGAGAACACGATGGTGACAGGATGGGAGAAAGGAGTGTTGGTGCTAATTTCTCTGTCCACTGAGTATTGTATCACCATCCCAAAGTGTTTGATACGTAAGTGCTGAAATGTAGCAGTTATGATTTATATGTAGAGGAAAATTCATGCACATATACTTACACAAAATACATTTTATACTTAAAACAAGGGTAGGTGAGTGTTTCTGGGAGGGATGAGGGATTTAAATTTAATTACTTTAGATTATTAGTATCAACTAGAACTAATTAGAACTAGAACTTTAACCTCCTTTCCCTTCAGAAAGACTTTGTTTGGAGAAGATATAGATAGAGTGTAGGGGTAGCATTTGAGTTTCAAAGTAAGGCAGATGGGAATTCCACTGTTTACAGGCTATGTGGCTATATCCAAGTTTCCCAATTTCAAGCTTTTTCATCTGATAGAAGGAATAATAATAGCACTTACCTTTTAGGGCTTATATGAGATATACATGTAATGGACTTACACTGACACATAGGAAGTAGATGTGTGTCCATGTGTATGCGAATGACTAAATTTTAACTAAGTAAATACAATAATTTTATGATTCATTCCTGCTATTATCGATTGTTCAATTTTTAAAGTATTATCTATTTATACATTTATTTTCAGCAAATAATATATTTGCTCGTATATTTGAAAGGACCTCTTCTGCAATTCCTATTCTTCCCTCAGCTACCACCCTCTGCCTTTGTACATCACTGCCCCACCAACCACTTTGAAAATATGCCGGACACATGTACCTATATTGAGCAAATAGAGCCCTTTTTTTACATTGCATACAATAGGATGTTTACTGAATGTCTTATTTTGTCTGAGCAAATTACCTTTTGCTGCTCTTACCAACTATTGCATCCTTGTGGGGAAAGTGATTAAGGATGGCAGACATTGGAGAGAATGAAATTTCCTCCTAAAAGTTAGGGGTGGGGAACAGAAGGCAAAACATTTTAGTAAATGCAGATTTTAGATATGGTGTCTTCTTTTCTTTAATCTTAAAAACTAAATATGTTTCAAAAATGTTTAGAAGTTGTCATAGTTAGTGAATTAAAGGGCAAATGAGTTTTAAGGGGCTGATTAAAGAGGTTAGATAATATTTAAGAAATGAGCGAAGGAACTCCCTATTTGGGTTTGAATCACATATAAAATATGACCACAACTTTCTTTAAATTTCGTATGTTGCAGATAAGTTTTAGTAGCTTTGTGACACTGTGATAGTATTTTTTCCTTTAGTCCAACATTTGGGGAGGGTAGGTTGGGGCTGCTGAAAAGAGGGTGAGAATCTCAGTCCATTTGGGAATATGGGCTTATAGGGAGGGAGTTTGGCGTGGGTGAGGCTGACTGTTAAAAGCCCTTTCTACTTCCAGCTTCCCCTTCAGTTGTCATCTGCTCTTCCTCCTAAGTAAGTATTAGGAAGTTAGATAATTTAGTTCACACTCAGGGTTACTGTGGAAACATTTAGTTTCTTTTTCTTTCATATTGATAAATAAAACATACACAGAGTGGATTGTCTTTATATCCTGATGTTTAAATGGAGATCCATTTGATAAAGATCTGAAAGAAAAACAAACCAACAACACAAAGGAATATCTGAGTTTCTGATTTTCAGTCACCATCCCCACCCCAGTCAGGGTGGGAGGACAAAAAATTCTAGTTATTTTTAAATTAAAATGAGTTAGATAAGTAATTTAAAAGGAAGGTTCTTTATTTTCTGTTCCTTTCTCTGGATTTTAGATATAAGTGAAGTGTTAATCTTTGTTTTAATCTGTTTCATTTGATTTGGGGAAAATTTGTAAAAGTTGATTAATCAGATGCATTTCTACCAAGATAGGCTCTTATATACTTTTAAGCTTAATCTTAGCACTTAATATTGCTTGCCAAAATAATACCCAATGCAGTCCGTTTAGAGTTTTTATTTTGGGCATGCGTTAGTGGTAGATACTGTGGAAGAGCTCCTTTGGGAGGATTACAATATCGATCGTAAATTCATCACTAAAATATCAATGCATGGCATGCTTTAAAAATTCAGTAAACATCCTATTGTATGCAATGTAAAAAAAGGGCTCTATTTGCTCAATATAGGTACATGTGTCCGGCATGTTTTCAAAGTTGGTGGGGCAGTGATGTACAAAGGCAGAAGGTGGTAGCTGAAGGAAGAATAGGAATTGCAGAAGAGGTCCTTTCAAATATACGAGTAACTTCATAGAACTCCGACCTGTCTGTCCATCTTTGTGGCCCACTTTTTAGAGCGCATTCATTTTAGACATGTTTGATCCTATGAATTCTTTTCAAAGTTAGTCTTTTATGTGAATCTATAGCATCAGCCTTAGCTTTAATTTAGAAGTTTTAGTAACTTTGTGACACTGTGTTATCCCACTTTTAAAGTTTCTTTATTTCATGGAAGATTAAAAGTGGATTCAGATCACTGAATTAGTATTGTATGTTTATGTGTTTTTAACTCTTTATTATGGAAAATGTCAAATATTCAGAAGTAGAGATAATAGTAATACCCACATATCTATGAGCTAGCTTCCACAATTACCAGCTCATGCCAGTGGTGTTTTATCTGTACACTGTCTCTTCTGGATTATTATAAAGCAAATCCCAGACATCTATTATTTCACTCACAACTATTTGTGTGTGTTTATGTGTGTGTTACTCTAGAAGATGAGAATTCTTCTTACAAATATAATCACAATACTATTATCTATGGGTGGTTTTTTTAAAGAATGGACAATTCAGGTAATTATGACAATTTTTACAAATCTTCTGTTCAGATTACAAAACTTAGTGTTGACTCAGATGTCTTATCCTGAAATAATGATGTAGCCTGCAATACCAAAGAGAATATACAGCAGTTGTAGAAAAGGGCATATTGTGAGTCACTCTTTTAACTTTTTATCAGACAGATTGCATGTGCTCAAGCATTGATTAACTAAATGATGATGAAAACAAACAATTTACTACTTGGCACATTTCAAAGTTTAGTATTTTGAATTTGAATTAGTAAAATGACTGAATTGAAAGGAATTGGAGCCCTGTTGTTAGGAACACTGTATTTAATAATAATACGCACTTTTGAGATAATTGTCTTAATTCTGTTCCGTAGGGGAAAGGAAAAAGGCACAGCATAATCTCTTCCCAGGACCTCAAATCTGGCAAGTTCAGTTGGTTATAACATGGTGACAGTGAGCCCAGTGTTATTAATTCAGGCCTCATGAGGGCCATTAATTTGTCTGTGTCTCTTTCTCTGCTGATCAGTGGCTGATGTAACGAAAGTGGCAGGTGACGGTGACCATCATGGTCATTATCTCTCCTGTGTAGCTCTTGGTATTAACCATAGTATTTTAATTCTAGACCATTGACTTGGAAAAAAGTCACCGCAGTGAACTTTTGGTTGCTGTAATGTATTGGGTTCACCCTTAAGTGCACAGTGTAGGGAAGTTGGGGCCACATACTACGCTGAAAGATCACATGAAATGATGGGTAAGTATCACCCTTTAAATAAGAGTGAGACATATGGTGAATCACAGTTGAACTTTTGGTTTCATTTGCTTAGAAATAGTGTTTCACTGTTTAGATTTTAGTCAAAGATTACTTAACCAACCACTTGAGTCAAATGATTTTGGTCTAATAGGATTGAGGTTTCCAACATACAGATTCATGTCATTAGATGTAGTTGCAAAGAACACTTTAATATGACTTGGTTATCCTTCATACATGTTTTGCTTCTTGAAGCATAGTTAAGGGAGTCTGCTGCTTTTTGTCAGCATGATCTGTCCCTTGTCCTTTAAGGATTGTGTTGTAGTTCGTTGCATTGGAGTTATAATGGTAAGAAGCTTTGCTCTCAGTACTGTTCTCCTGAGAAGTCCAGGGCTTTTCTGGAAACATTTCACATTTTATACCCATTTTTTAGATAAAATATCAAGGGCCCTTTGATCTAACAAACCTATGGTAGAATCTGAAGTGGAACTGAGGGTCCGAATGACATGAATTTTAGCTTATAAAATGTGACCTGGTATCAATTCTGTAGTGACGATGTGAGGAAGGTTTGGATGTTTAGTATATGAGAAATTTGTTGTAGGAAGACTTCAAGGAGGTAATGGGCAAGCTGAGTCTTTTAAAGGATACATAGGAGTTCACCATGAAGACAAGAAAAGAAAGTTCATTTCAAGGATAGGTAAATCATAGGCAGTTTTCAAAGATGTACTGTAAAGATGTAATCAGATCACAGGGGTCTGAGCAGTGTGGAAAAAAAATTGAAGCTAAATAAAGCAAAAGAATGCTGGCCAGTATAGATTGTTTCCTGCTAGTTGCATTTCATTTCCTTACAGAAATGTGACTAGAAGTAGCCCAGTATTATAATTAGCTTTCCAGTGCAGTAATGGGTTTATTATATATTATAAAAACTTATATTATGGAATCTTTATTACAGATATAAAGTAGCAGTCTATGAAATTAGGAACTTAGAAATTCTGCTTTGAATTTAAGCTAAAGATGAAATATTTTGAATTACATTAAATTTTGCTTTTGTTATACTTACAACTTATTAAGTTAAGAGAGTAAAAATAATAGAATGGTTTCTTTACAGTTAGAATTATGCTTCATCTACTCGTATCTTATTTCCACACTGCTAATCTTTTCTATTCTTTTATTTTCCTGTGGTACCTATTGTTTTGGAAATCCTAGTTAATACATTCCTGAAGAAGAGGCTTTTACTTTGGTTCTAAAGCTATTTCAGTTTAAAACTATTTAATTTTATTTTTTCCAAAGTTTTATAATCATGTTTTATGCTAATAACGAAGCTGCCTAGATTGCTTAGTATCTCATAAGGAAAGGAGCATGGTTTTGTGAAGCAGTGCGTATTTGTGTATTTAGACTATTACCATTTTAAACTCATCCTTTGCACCTCCATCTCCCTTCTTCCTGTTTTCTCTTCCCTTCCACTTGCTTTCTCCAGCTGTGTTGGCATTAGCAGGGCTGTGGCTCCCCCTGCCCAGCAGGGAAAGGGAGGGAGGAAAGAGAGGACTCTACTCTGGTGTTTCTTTGTGGCGGGCACTATTCTAGGCTCCATGTGGGTTGTCAGGACCGCAGCAAATGGAAATGTGTTCCTCATGTTCCTGCTGGAACTCTGGAAACATTTTCCTAGGAATCATCAAGGAAGCTTGGTTGGGGTCTGCACTACTATTATTAATATTTTCAAATACATGTGGATTTTGTCTGTATGTTGTTAACTTTAATAAAATACATTCTGGGTTTTAAGGGAGGAACTTACAGCTACATTTTAAAGTTGCAACATGTTATTTTAAGATTCTGAAGGGCCCTTGTAAGGTAGTTGCCGAGAAGATAATATTAATTGTTGTTGTTTTCTGAAATAATTGTGTTATTTGGCATTTTCTTTGAAAGTGTTCTTTAGTTTAACCTTGAATTGTAGTTGTCATTAAATGGCTCTCAGTTCAGAGACTTAGAATAGAATTTAAGATTTGAAAAAGCCCTTGTAGACTCCCAGACCTCTCCCTCCTTCGATGTCGAGTGTTTCAGACATCTGTAGTGTCTGATAAGACAGTTCTTCCTTACAATTGAGCTGAAGTCTTTATTCCTGTAGCTTTGATGCATTGATCCTAGATTTGCTCTCTGGTATAACACAAATGATTCTACTTCCTTTCCTATTTCATAACTTCTAAATATTGTTGCCTTACCCTGATCTATGTCCTTCCTTGGCCCCATTCCCTCCTTAGCAGTCTATTTTCAGGAGAACCATCTCTGGTAATTCCAATAATTCCCTCTGTCACTTGGTTCTCAGATCCTCTATTTAGTAGCTTTCCTTCTGGATGCTCTCTGGTTTGTGGACATACTTGCAGATATTATCTGACCATCACAGAGTATGTGACCATTATTTTCCTTACTTTAGACATTATGTCCAAAGTAAGTATGTTATGTATTTGTGAGGTCAACTCAAAAATAAAAACACTTTTGTTTTGCTGTTTTTCCTCCCCCAACTTTGTTGGTAGATATATTTTGTTAATAACAAAATTGTTTACCATACCAAATTGATGGTGTAGTGACAAAAATAGTGCACATAATAGTAACTAAGATTTTTATAAGTTTTGCTGTTTGGCAAGCATGGTTATAGTTTATATTAATAGTAGCCCTGTGAGTAGGTGCTCATAACAACAACAGATAATCTCTTGGATATGATCATCTTCAGTTTGCAGTTGAGGGAATTGAAGTATAAAATATTCAATTACTGCTTTACTCAGTAGGTTCTACTGCCTTGCTTCTTTTATTTAATTGTACTTTTAATGTTTTACAGTGGTCAGAAGGGTCTAAAAACAAACCAAGATTCAAATAACAAGTAAGATTTACGGACACTGTCAAAATATTTTATATACAGAGTTGTCAGCAGAATCCAGGCAGCTCCAATTGTATGAAAAAAGGTGGTTTATCAAGCAGTTACTAAAGGACACTTGAGCACAGCCACTTTACACTTTACACTGATCTTCTTAAATGATAATTATGAAGTATTTAAGGAATCTGAGATGCCTTCTGAATCATCAAGGCAGATTTAATTGTTTTCAATATTGAGAGGACTGCTGATTCTTTGCAAACTGGTCAAATATTGATATATCAAGAACTTAGCATATATAATTAATCAGATCCCTGTATCTGGTCATGTTCTATTTTGAAGTGAAATCCTTTTAATCTGGGGTTAGACCAATTTAAATATATATATTCTTAAAAGTTTAGTGTTCCCATTATAAATTAATACTTACTTATCATGAGAGTCCCCAGTATTCTTAAACCCAGAGTGCTGAATTTTCTCCAGCTATTCAGAAGGGTTAAATTCTTCTACCCACTGGTCTAGTTTATAATTTTATAAAGCAGGGAATTGTGGAATAATTAGAACAAAAATCTATGAACTCTATATTAAACATACTGGACCTTGTATGTTGGACTTGGAACTTAAACATTGATGTTTAAAAATTTAAATACAAAACAAGTAGCTTATTTTTAGTAGTATAACTGATCAAATATGTATTTGTATTATTTCTTTTACTAGAGAGCTAGTATGTAAGTTTTTTGTGGTTTGCTTCTCCTTTGTCAAGGAGATACCACATTTGGGAGAATGTGGCCATGATTTTCTGAAACATTCCCAGGTAAAAACATTCTAAAGAGATTGTTTACACATATTTTGCCAATAAGGAAATGAGGCAGGAACTCTTGAGTTCAGATTTGATCTCCACCCAAGCTGAGCTCTATTTTCTTGTTGTTACCGAGAAACACAATGGGGTTTATGTGTGCGGAGGAGAGATAACTGTTAGAATGACACCGGTGGTTTGTGATTTTGGAAGGCTGTTGGTGCCATCTCCTCCGTCCCCTTACAGTTGCTTCTGACTCATGGAGAATGAGGTGCCAGGTCCACATTTTCACTTTTGGCTACATACTGAGCTCACTGGACAAATACAGCAGAAGTGCCTGTGAATCCAAGGCTCATTTTGTCACAGGAGAGGACTGTTACTGTTGGGAACTGTTACTGTTGACGTGGAGCTCTAAGGATCGTGTTCTTGGCTCTGTGCTTGCTCTCTTGGCACCATTGCATGTACATTGTTGAATTATAGTTGTTTAGAGGTCTCTGTCCTCAAGAGGCTAAGCTTGTGAAGACAAAGACTGCATCTCTCCAGTCCCAAGGACAGTGCCTGGTTCATAAAATACCTATAAAGAACGTATACAGCACAATTCATTCAGGTTAACATGATGGCCGTAAGCGTGGGGACTCTTTGTCTCCCTCCCTGTGCCCCTCCTCCCTGGCAAAGTGAGTGAGGGATGCCTAGGAGGATCTCTTAGTCTAGATTTCTCTATATTGGTTTTTCTGTATTGTTATAGCTTGGTGCTTGAACAATGAGCCAAGTGTATTGTTTCTTCTCTAGCCTGTAGTTCTTTCCATACTCTTTTATTTTGGGGTTTGTTAACTATATTTTCACAGGTGCCTTATTGCCTATCATCTTAAAATCATAGGTACCCTCCTGCACCCCTAACCACTGTTGGCCTCATAGAATTCCATCTCTCATTTTTGCCTATTAATGACAGCCTCTCTGGATTTTCTTGTTATCTTCATTGATTTGCCACTTCATTACCTTTAATAATTTAAAATGGTGTGTAATTTGCATATTTTATTTCTTATATTTGTTCCATATTGTTTAACCTTTTTAAGGAAAAGAAATGGTAAGGTACTGAAATTCCAGATAAAAGTTACTAAGTCCAAAATTGGTAGCTTGATATGCTCCTTTTAGGACATTATTAAGGTATATATTATAATTAATTTTATAGGAAGATTTTCAGTATCTGTTGTTAAACAGATTTTATAGAATGATAATTAGTACAGAATCAAGAGATGAGATGTCATTGTGAAAAGCTCTGGGGTCAAGCTAAAGGCATTTTTATAGAAGTTTTTAAAAGAAATAATTGCGTGTTTTGGGATTAAAATTTTTATTAATATTGAAATTTTTTGTTTGATATAAAACACTGTAAAATTGTATTGATAAGGATGAAATTGAAACAAGTGAAGCTGTTAGAAGTTGCTTAACTGATAAAGATTAATAAACTGTATTCTAAATTTATACTCTCCCACCTCATGCCTTCCCAAAGCATTTTTGGGAGGGATGAGAATGAAAACTAGGTCAGTCAAGGTTAAGAATTATTTACAAAAGTCTGGTGAACTCCCCAGAGACTATCCCTGTAGCCAGGGGCGTAATTTCCCAAGCCACTAAAGGCTGGGTCAGAGCAATTAATGACTCATAATGCCAGTTCACAGCAATCTTTTACTTTACACAGGCAGAATTATTTGTGCTATTTCAGCTGCTTTGACCAAACCTTTCAGAGACATTTTGCTTAATTTTGAGCATGCTATGCACATAATAAGGATAAATATAACTTTACTAAAGTACAGAGGGGACAAAAAAATCAGATGAATGTTACTGCGAACTTTCCCTTGTCTATAAAAGATGATTATTCACTAAGTGAACCATAAAAAGTAATGTGAGTGATGCAGAATACAGTCCTATTGTAAGGGAAGATGATATTTAATAATTTTGACAGCTTGGTGGGGATAGATTAAGGATAGGACAGATATATTGCTTTGGAAATGCAACTCAGCTGCACTTAGAGCAATGACATTTTTTGACATTAAGAGTCGTACGGATAAGCAAAGAAACGACTCAGGAAAGTGTCCATCTGTGTAACATGTTAGAAAATTTGTGGATGCCCATTTAAGTAATCTGAAAATCTTGTTGTTCATATTAATCATTTTTATTTTTGCCCTGTAGTGTTCTTTGGGCGAAATAGTTTGAAAGCCAAATGAACTTTCTCCCCCATATATGTTTACAAGTCATTTGGAAAAGACAACCTAGGCAGGTAGTTGGGATTCATGTTCATTTTCATATATCTCCCAGAGTATGTAGGTTCATGCAGGAAAAGTTGCATTTAATTTACTAACTCTAAATTATCAGCTTTAAACATTTTCTTGTTGTTAATACAGACTAGAACTGATTTCCTAAGCCACAGTTGCCTTCAACTGATCTAAAACTTGAATTTATTCACTTGTAGTTCATTGATGGTTTGTCTTTGATTGCACTTTATCTGTGTAACTGCTTAGAGTGACAAGAGCAATGGTTTACTTGGTCTACAGAGCCTCTTCTGATTTTTTTAAAATGAGAAAAGTGTTATTACTATAGCCATTTATCAAGTTGATCAGGGAAGATATTATTTATTCTACCTTAGAGATGAGGAAATTGAAGGACAGGTAGATGAAATGACTTACCCAAAGCCACAGAGCTTGTGAGTGGAACCCTTCGCACACACCCTGCAGACTGTTAAACCTATGCTCTTTCTTCCTTCTATCTGTCAAGTTGCTTGGGCCTCAGCTTTATGTCTTTTACTGTCTTGAAGTTTTGAGTACAAGTACAGTAGCTTTTGCCAAAAGGAATTGATATGCTAATTATGAGATCCTTTAGAAGTCCTTTTTTATAACAAAGATTTGAGGCAATTTTATATGTGCCTGTTTCTTTCACTTTCTTTCCAAATGTCTGTAACCTCTTACACTTTTCCTGTAACCTTTAAAAATTTGATTAGATGCTCACCAGGTGGCACTGCTATTGCCCAGTTGGACATGCTGTGTGAGATTGGAGCGGGCAGAGCCCATGATGTCAGGGAAGCCCAATAGGTCTTCCCTCCTCTCTGAAATCTGTATTTGGTCAACAGATGGTCTCCTCTGCTTCTCTCGAGGAGGACTCACTGTCTGTCACCACTTTGTCTTCATTTGTAAGGCTTAAGCGTATCCTAGGGACTACATCTAATTTTCTTTGCTCTAGTTATGTTATTATTTATTATTGGGGTTAGAGGAGCCTCCATTCTGGTCAGATCTAAACTTCTTCCAAGTCCTGATCTGTTGGCATTGAGTTACGAGTACAGGCTTTTGTTCAAACCCTGATCCTGCTGCTTTAACCATGCCACCTTGGGCATGCTCTGTGACTCAGTTTAACCTTCATCTCTGAAATGGCAGTAAGTCCTTACTACACGAAGTTGTTGTGAAGATTAAGCATTATGTCTTAAGTTCTTGGAACAGTGCCTGTCACAAAGGAAGTACTACCTAAATGTTAGCTATTATTATTGTGGTTACTACTACTTGAAAAAAAAAAAAAGAATAGTGAAGGCTACTTGCTCTGAGATATGTATAGGTAGTTTTCTGATTAGTATTCATTTATGTAGGTCTTTTTCATTTTAAGAAGGATTTTATCAGCTGCTGTGTAGGTGGGTCAGAGTTTCTTTGGGTCACCCAACTGGTAGGTTTTTCATTTGGGATTCAAGCAAAACCTTCTAATTAGAGTGCTTTCCTCTCTGTGGTAGAGTCCTGGTATTCCCAGGTGGGCCTGGGTGGAAGCACTTAAATCTCCCATTCTATGGCCAGGGCAGGGGACTGGGCAGACATGCAGCCAGTGGTAGCTTTTATGGTCACTTTGGCAGCTCACTGTCCCATGGCCATCATGACATGTTGAATTTATGTCCTCACTCTAGATGTTCCTAATTCTGCCACAGCTTTCATAAGACTGCTTGCGCTTGTTGTAGCCTTGTTACTGTGGTTTCCTCCCCTTTGTTTCCAGCAGAAACAGCTTATGGTCCAGAATGAGGAAAGGAAGCAAATACAGCTTGATGTTTAATCATTTTCTCTTAATTTTCCAAAGGGAGTGTTTAGTGTGATCTTTCAGTTGAAATAGAATTTGTCTTCTTTAAAGTGGTCTCCATGTGAACGAATACATTAAGTGCAGAGGCAAACTGGTGAGAGGGAAGGGTTGTAAAGTAATCTAGTGGCCATTCTTCCAGCACATAAGTTTTGAGGGTCGCACCAAGTGCTAAGCATAGGGCTGTATCAGTGAACAAAATAGAAAAATCCCTGCCTTTATGGAGCTGACAGTCTAGAGACAGATAAAAAATAAGGAAATTACATAGTACATTTGGCCCTCGGTGCCTGCAGGTTTCCCACCCGTGGAGCTAACCAAGTATGAATTGAAACCATGGATACAGAGGGCCAACTGTGCTATGCCATTTTTCTATCAAGCACCTGAGCATCTGCGGATTTTGGTGTCCAAAGGGGGTCCTAGGACCAATCCCCTGTGGATACAGAAGGTGGACTGTATGTTGGTGATTACCTCTCAGTTTTTCTCAGAACCTTTCCACACTTACTTCCCATTCTGCTCACATTAAAAGCCAGGATCCTTACAGCGGCCTGAAGGCCCCACAGCATCTGCTGCTCACCTACCACCTAACCTTTCTGACCTTATTGCCAGTCACCCTCCCCTTGTTCTCAGTGGTCCCCATGTCCCTCACACATGCCAGGCACATTACTTTCTGCAGGCTCTAACACTGGCTACTTCCTCTGCCTGGAATGTTCTTTTCCTAGATAAATCTTTTCAGCTGACTTCCTCCTGTCCTTCATGTCTAAATGTCACCTTCTGAGTGACGCCCACTCTGACCAACCCGTTTAAATTACAGTCTACCACTGTCACAGCAATCCTGCTCCCTCACCTCCGTCTTCATGTTCTGTTTTTTCCCATAGGACTTACCAATTTTTAACATATAATTTATTTGTGAGGACAGCTTAATGGGGGCAGGGATGTTCATTTTGTTTACTAAAGTATATTAAGTGCTTACCTAGAATGGTAATTGGCACCTAGTAGATACTCAGTGAACATGCTGAATAAATGAAAATGAAAAGCACTTTTCTATGGAAAAGATAGAGAAGGGATGTATTAGTTTCCTGTGGCTGCTGCAACAAATTAACAAAACCTTCCTGCTTAAAAGAATAGAAATTTATTCTCTGACAGTTCTGGAGGCCAGAAGTCCAAAATCCAGGTATCAGCAGGATCTGGTTTCCTCCAAAGGCTCTGGGGAGAATTCAGGATAGAATCCACTCTTTGCCTTTCCTGGCTTCTGGTAGTTGCCAGTGTTCTTTGACTTATGGCCACATGACTCCAGTCTCTGCCTCCATGGTCGTGTCACCTTTCCTCCTTCTATTGTACAACCCCGTCTGCCTCTCTCTGATAAGGATCCATGCAGTTGTATTTAGGGTCCACTTGGATCATCCAGGGTTAAGCATCTCCTTGTCAAGATCCTTAACTTAATCACATCTTTCATCATATTAGGTAATATTCACACTTTTGCCATTTAAGATAATATTCATAGATTCTGGGGGTTGGGATATGGATGTGTATTTCTGGGGGTTACCATTCGCCCACTACACAGGATTGGGGGATCCTTTGATTACAGGAGGAAGAATTGTCCCTGGTGCACCACTCAGTAGAACACTCGATTGGGAAGAAAATCAGAAGACTGCCTTCATCTTTTTTCCCCTATTTTTACTGAAATTTTTATTGAGATCATATTATGTTTTTCAAATTAAATACACATACACACACAGAAGAATACAAAAGATAATATATATATAATTTCCAGGTACCAGCCTCCCAAGTTCTTAACATACTGATACAGTTGCTTTGTATCTTCTGTTGTTCCTCTTAGAAGGAAATAAACATTACAGATAAAATCTCTTATCTTCCCTTTCCTATTTCTATTTCCCTCCCTTCCTATCTAGAAACAGTCAGTCATTAATTTGGTATATGACCTATCTGTGATTTTACGGCCTTATTGCACATATAACTATTTATATATAATATGGAGTTGTGCATGTTCATGTTAAAAATGTTTTTCCTAAATGGTATTATACTGTGTGAAGCATATTGCAATTTGCTTTTTTATCAGTTCAGATTGATACCTGATCTAGTTCATTCATTTTAACTATAGCACTAAGCAGCTGGTTCTCTCTGTCTCTCTCCTGGCTTCAGAATATGTAAATTCTAGAGAAATCCTCTGCTTAGCCTAGCTTGAGTCCCCTTGCCGGCACCTGCTAGATCTGTGGCTTCAGCAGATGGAGCACTAGGATTGCTCATGTGGGAGTACATGCCGGCCCTATACATGGAACATCAGGATACTTTGTTTGCAGCTCGCCTTAGCATCACATGTGTTTGAAGGACTGTACCAGGAAAAACTGGAGAAAGGATTTGGGGCAGACACAGAACACAGATTTCTACTTAGGCTTCAAGTTTGGGCTTGGACGTTACATCCTCTGGGAAGCCTTCCTGATCCCTTGGGATAGTGTTCTGTGCTGTTGCACTTTCTATCATTATAACAACTATCATGCGGTATCTTAATTGCCATCTCCTCTTGATGTGTACTCATTCAGGACAGAGTATGTGCGTCTGTCTTGTTTAATGGTTGTACCTCGGAAAATATAAGGTCTGGCACACACCCTTAGATGCTCCACACATAGTTTTCAATGAATGATTCCACTGACTAACAGAACTTTCAATGTTACTTTCTATTTCTATAAACAGGTTCCTGTCAACTCCATAGCAGTTCTGTGTGGCTGTGGTGCTTTTGCACCTGTCTTTTAGGCCCATTAAAATTCTGGCTCTTTTCACATCAGTTGTTTTATATGAGTGGTTTGGCCCTGTTTGGAATTTTCTTTTTCTTATTTAGTGGTGAAAATTCAAGGAAAGATAAAACTGCTGAAATGCAAACTCGAGACTTCCTTTGTAAGATCTTTTGGAATGAGCCCTGCCTAGCCCTTTTCTTTCCAATCTCAAATATGCCACCAGCAGAAAATATTTTATGAAAATTTACTTCTGAGTATCTCTTTAACATCAGGAGAATTTGGATTCCAATGGATGTAAAATGTGAATTATTCTGTTTGGAAATAGCAGTATTAGTAGTAATAGTAGTTAACATTTACTGAATACTTTTTCTGTGCCAGGCACACAGAAGTAGGTACTACCTTTATGCCTATAATGCAGATGAGAAAACTGGATCTTGGAGAGATCAGTGATCTGCTCAAGTTATCTCAGCTCCTAAGTGATTGTGCTGGGATAGGAATCCACACACTGTGAGCCCAGACCCACATTCCTAAGGACTCTATTCTACTGCCTTCTGTAATTAGGAAAGGAAACCTGGGCTTTGGCAATAGAAAAGGACATCAGGTTGATCACAGATTAGGAGTAAAGCTTCTGCCCTAAAGCTTTGGTAACAAAAAAGAGGGAGAATCAACCAGAGTCTTAGAACTATATTCCCATGGTCTCTGTGAGGAGAGAAGGAGCCAAGATGTGTGGCGGTGGGGCTGAAGCCACATGCTTTGGCATAACCTGGCAGTGTATTCCATGGAACATTTGAGAAATAGAGGGTACCCAGCATATTTTCTGTCTCTAGCATGCAAGTTGGTCTGTAGCCCTAGGATCCTGGCCATGGCAGGAGTCATTTAACCAGGAAGGCATTGAACATCTGGATAAATGTTTAGACATAAAATAAGTTTTACATGGAATACTTACATAAAGCAAAGCACAATGAATCTATAAGCATCTCACTGAAACTGTGGGAGAGGCAACCTGAGAAGTATATAGCAGGTAGGTAATGGAACCTGATTATACGATACTATTATTATTGGAGATGTGTACAAGGCCGTTGATAAACTGCTTTTTTTGTTTATGCTATTTTAAATCAATGTATATATACAAGGGCTTTCATACATTTGATTTACATCTTAGTGTCTATCTCCCAACCCTGTATTTGCTTTAAAGTCTTGTATTATTTAGCTCTGAATTTTCTTACCATGAGATAGTATTGTTCCTTGTATTTTTAGGAATAAAACTCCTGCATCAGAGGAAATTACTGCTATCACTAAGCCTGATGGGATAATCTATATTATTTTGAACTTGTCTCCTATGCTAGGTTACTATAAGCACCCTCTAGGCAGGGGCACTGTTTTCTGTACTAAGTACAGTCATGTATCACTTAGTGATGGGGATATAGTCTGAGAAATGCATCATTAAGTGATTTCCATGTTGTGTTAACATCATAGAGTGCACTTTTTAACACAAAGATAGATGGTATAGCCTACCACACACTGAGACCATATAGTATAGCCTGTTGCTCCTAGGCTACAAACCTGTACAACAAGTTATTGTACTGAATGCTGTAGGCAGTTGTAATACAATGATAGGTATTTGTGTACCTAAACATATCTAAACATAGAAAGGGTAGTAGCACTATAGCATTATGATGGTTACCAAATCACTAGGCTGTAGAAATCTTTCAGCTTCATTATAATTTATGGGACCACCACTGCATGTGCGGTCTGTTATTGACTGCAGTGCTATGTGGCGCATGACTGTAAATACTCTATTAGTTATGCTTGGACTAATAGTGCTACTTGCATAGTGTATCTGTTCTCACATGTGGTTATCTTATTTCTATTCATAGAAAGTAATTATAGGATAAGTGGATGGTATTAAAATCAAATTGTACTTTTATCCCCACTCTAGGTTGCATCGCAGCGCATTAGCTCAGTGGACCTCTCGTGTTGTAGTCTGGAGCATCTGCCTACCAACCTCTTCTACAGCCAAGACCTCACTCATCTCAATTTAAAACAAAACTTCCTAAGGCAAAACCCTAACCTTCCAGCTGCCAGGGGGCTCAATGAACTGCAAAGGTGAGCCTGTGGAAATGGGTGGTTCCTTAGGGAGCCTCAGGGGCAGAAGCAGCTTCAGGTTGTTATCTCTTGAATATCCTGACTGGAAAAGCTACAGTGTGTAAACTTTCTCTTTCAGAGAGCAGAATAATAGAACTTTGCTTATTAGGACATTATCAATTCTCATTCTGAATTTTTTTCAAAGTCTATGCCTTTGAAATTAATGCTTTATGATATTTATTAACTGGATAGATTTGTATAAAACCAATCAATCCTCATTCAACCACTTTTATTCCTTAACTTTATCTAAAAATGCATCTGCAAAAAGTTAATAACATTGGGTGTGTTACTTCTGAATTTCAGGGTTTTGTTCAGATTAAATTATTTCTTTTGAAATTTGCAGAAGATCTGTTTTTTCAATGAAAAGACATTTCCTTAGAAATTTAAGAACCAAGGTTTAAATCCATGAACACCATGTCATCTGAGTGATTAGTGTATATGTTTGAAGAGTCACATGTTAAATAAATAGAATTTGCTCCTTTATAACCAGAGAGAAGGAACTTGACTTGCACGTCTCCAAAACAGATGTCAGAGTTTACCATATTCATTTCCTTTCCTTTTGGAGCAGTAATCAATCTTGATTCTGCAGTAAATTAATCCTCTGATATTTATATATTTGTGGCAAACATGTAAGACTATAACTGTAAAAGACTTATCTTTTAAATAAATAATGGCCAGTTCATTTGTTTTTAAATGACTGGTATGATCAGAGATTAAACTGTGGTAATTAACCATTGTGATTCTGTGTTTATGGTTTTTAACATCCAGAAAGAATATTCCAACAATTGCTTATTTATAAAGCTTGTGGACGTAATTGGAAATGGAAGAGTATTTTAATTGTCTTTTCAGATAATTGTGAATATTCTTCTTTGATACTATACCAAAACTTGACAAGTGGTCATGTCTTAATTGTTAGTTCTAATATGAGATCTAAAACTTTTTGAATTCTTTAACATTAAGATCCATTGAATATCCATGCCCCATTTTACTGCATGAAGTATTGGTCATTTGGAAAGTACTGGTTCATTGGATAATATAGATATTCCACATGTTAACACATTCATTGTACAATTTCAAGAATTCACATATTTTGATAGCACCACTGATCTTATTAGACAAGTCTTTAAGTATTAGGAAGTTTCAAGCTCACTGTGGAAACAAGTTTTCCAGAATTTTAATTTTTTATCAAAAGCTTAAAGGTTATCATTGGCAACAAATACCATCAGTTTTTTTCTGAAGCAACCCTCTCACTTCATTTTTAAGAAAATGGCTGCCAAATACCCAAGTACAAATAACAGTAGTTTATCAGTTGTTCTTGCAAGTAAAAATGGTATTCCATGTAAATAGTGATTGGTTTGGCTTACAATTCAAATCATCATACAAGTGTTTTCCTTGAACTAACCATCATACTTTAGTATGCACCAAAAGTGCTTTATGTTTACTTTCTATTTTATCACCCAGAAAATTAAAAGTACATGTACTCAGGGGTTGAGATATAATAAAAAATAACTTACTTGTATCATCAAGAACATTCTTAAGTAAAACTGCCATTACAGACTTTTTAAAAGAATATTTCCACTGCAATTGCCTGGTGTAGAAGAACATAGAAGAATATAATGACAACTGGGACAGTTTGGTGCTGCAGTAAATTAGTTACATAGACAGTAGAGACTCCAATAAGGATATTGTACTTAAGCAATTCATTGTTCCCTGTAGCTGATGGGTACTATGAAAGTAAACCACAGTGGACTTCTTAAATTTAGGTTTTATGTGCCCTATGTATTGATATTAATATTTATACTGATACTACTGCAATAAAGTTAATATGATATATGATTTTTTTTTTTGCTGAAGGGTTACCTCATGATTCAAAATCTGTTCTGAGGTTTGAAATTATTTTGAAATCTTTTTGTGTATTTCATAGCAGTGTAGACTTCTGCATTTCTATTATAGAACATCAAGGACTTTCTGTCATACTACAGAATCCTGGTGTCTTAGGAAAGAACAGGGCATTAGAGTTCATTTAAACGAATGCTCTCTTTTTAGAGGTGACACCTATGGGCATGTTAAATGCCAAATTCAGGTTAATAGTACCTTCTGGGGAGGAAGTTAGGGGGAAGGATTAAGGAATGGTTTGAAGAGGATTTCACCTATATCTGTATGTAATGTTTATTTCTTTAAAAAGAAAAACTGTAAGGAAAAATGTTAATATTTTGAAAGCTGAATAGTGAATACCTGGAAGGTCACTATTACTGTTTTCTGTATTTTTCTGTTTGAGTATTTTGTAATAATCCATAACTTTAAACCTAAACAAAAAGAAAATTAAAATGCTTCTAGGCTGGGTGCAGTGGCCTGTGCCTGTAATCCCAGCACTTTGGGAGGCTGAGGTGAGAAGATCGCTTGGGGCAGGAGTTTGAGACCAGCCTGGGCAACATGATGAGACCCTGTCTCTACCAAAAAAAAGGAAAAAATTAGCCACATATGGTGATACCTATAGTCCCAGCTAATCTGGAGGCTGGGGTGGGGAAATCGCTTGAGCCTAGGAGTTTGAGGCTACATTGAGCTATGATTGTGCCACTGCACTCCAGCCTGGGTGACAGAGTGAGACCCTGTCTCTTTAAAACAAAACAAAACAAAATAAAACAGAAAAGAAAAGAAAAGAAAAAACCCTTCTTGTTATATAGGAGAATATGATGCTCCCAAAGAGCCAGTATTTGTGGAATAAATAAATATCCAGATGGAAGGATATTTTGGGCATGACCTACTTCAGTATCAGTAGGGTTCAAGTCCTGCCTTGCCTTTTAGTCACCTACTTGATCCCCCATATCTTTTGATTCTGAATCTCTGTATCTTTTGAATCCATCCTCTGTTCCCCTCTACTCTCATCTCTCTACTACACATACCCTCTCTTAGCAGCTGTCATAGTAAAATAAAAGAACTTCTCAGCTCTCACCTGGACCTTGCACTACCTTGGAGAACTGATTGTCTTGCTGTCATTTTCCTTCTGCAGGTCAGCCTCTATTATTCTTGCCTGCTGTTTTATGTGTTTCTTGGTTTTGTTTTATTTTGTATTCATATATATATATATATATAGATATATGTATATATTTTTTTAGATAGATAAATAGATATAGACAGACAGGGTCTCGCTTTGCCACCCAGGCCAGAGTGCAGTGGTGGTATTCTTAGCTCACTGCTAAGAATAAAATTCTAGGCTCAAGCGATCCTCCTACTTCACCCTCCTGAGTAGCTGGGAATTCAGCCGCATGCCACCATGCCTGGCTAATTTTTCTTATTTTTTGTAGAGACAAGGTCTTACTATGTTAGGCTGATCTCAAACTTCTGGCCTCAAGTGATCCTCCTGCCTTAGCCTCCTAAAGTGCTGGGATTACAGGTGCCAGCCACTGCACCCAGCCTTTATTTTGCTTTTTTAAAAGTTTAACCTTTTTTCTCCATCAAAGTAATATCCTATATAGATTTTTAAAAATCTTAATAAGCAACAGGTTTATACTGAAAAAATAGGTGCCTGAAGCTTTAGCCCATCCTTATACCCAAATCCTGCTCCCCACGTCACCACTTTTGAGTCTTTTGGCTCTTTCTGCTGTTGTCTTCCATCTCTCTAAATTTTATACATATGCTACTATGTTTTGATTTTTCATTAGGGGACATTATATGTTGACTTATTACTGTGGAATATAAGGGTTTAGCTCTTTTTCATTGTCTCACACCCCCTCTTCCCCATGCCACATGCACAAACTTCTCCTTCCCTCTTCTCTCAATAATATATTTTTTTGTTAAATCAATATTCACTCTTCACATTATTATGAGCATGGAACTAACTGTTAACCACAGCTAAGGTATTTAAATACAGTGATTATATTTCCTTTCTTGTGCTGGCTGCATAGTAGCCCTACTTTTTCATTTATATACTTTGATTTTTCTCTACTACTTGTAAGCTTTCTGACAAAACTCCAACATTCTTCTCAATACCCCTCTTTTTTGGAGACTTCCTTCCTAGAGCCTAGTGCAGGTACTTGCTCTTTTGGCCTGCTACACGACAGAGAGTTTGTGGATCTTTTCCCTAGGATGTGTCAGTTTTACTTGAGAGGAGTCTTCTCCTTGAGCAGTGAACACCAAGATTCAGGGAACTGAATAGGGAAAAAAGCTGGCATCTCAAGGTTAGTGAGTATTTAATCTCTCTGTTTTCAGAATAGTGTTTTCTACTACACCTGATGTCTTTGAATCAGGGACTCTGTGGTTCAGTTTCTTTCAGGGAATAAACTGTCTCCTGCTGGAATTAGGGAGAGAATCTGGGATATAAGTACTCCTTATCTAACCTTTTGAAAGTCTTTTTGTAGAAGTATAACAAAAACATGAAAAAGGCACAAATATGAGCATACAACTTGATGGATTTCCACAAAGTGAATACATCTATGTAACCAGTACACATTTTTTTTTTAAAGATCTTGGTTTGGTTTATTGTCTTTAAAATTACTCAGAACAATAAGCACTTAGGTATCTAGAACAGAATAATCAAAAATCCCTTTGTACTGATAAATCCATCATTCTTATTGATAAATAGTAATTTATCTTGAAGATTACATACTATATGCCATCCAGTACACATATTGAGAAATGAAATTTTATCAGCACTCCAGCAGACCTCCTTGTACCTCTCCTTTTATTATCCCAAAGATAACTACTATCCTGACTTCAAACACCATAAATTAGTTTTGCCTGTTTTTGTACTTGATATAAATGGATCACACAGTTTGTGCTGATGTCCAGCTTCTTTCATTGGCTTTTCTTGTAAAAAAGCAAAACAAAACATACCAAGTGACATATTATCAACTCGTACTTTATAGTGTAAAATATAAAGCAGTGATTTTCATTTGTTTAAGGTAGAAGATTTTTAAGTTTAGCATTGCAATAAAAAGGTTTCTGTTTTGTCCTTTCTGTTGCTTAAAGCCTGGGAAAGGTAGGCCCAGGGGACTTGGTATGTGGGGTCTGAGTAACTGGTGAGTTGTTGTGTTGCCCTTTTGAAAAAACTAGGCTTTAAACCAATTTCTTTTTCACCATACACTACTATGAGGTGTTTGTCTCCCACTCTGATTAGCCAAGAAAGATTTTATTGCTAAGTTTTAGAGTAGTAAGTTGAAAAATATACACATAAATATACATACACCACACATACATATGTATACTTAATGCCAGGAATTAAACCTATAATATGTATTTAAGAAAGTTATATTTATACTTCAGAAAACATTAATGTACCTTTTTTATATTCATTCAGTTAGTGTGGTGACTTTGAGATATGCTATATATTTGTTTGTTTTTATTTGTGTGTTTAAGGAATTTATGCTAATAAATCTCTAGTGTATGTTTCACAAGGAACCTATTAGAGAGATACCAAAAGGTAATTTATTTTTATGTTTTTACCTAAGTCTTAAAGTAACTAATTTTTAGATTATAGTGTTAGGGCAAATATCCAGGAATAAACTTTTAAGTACAGTATAGTTATAACAGGTAGGAGTTCTGAGACATTTTATCTTGAGCACATAGCCCCTTAATTTTTATTTCTACTGCAAATTTTCATCTTAAAGAAGTGAGCTATTTTACAGAACATTTAAATTGGTATTTGCACCAGCAGTCTAAATCTGGAAAGATGGCATGCTGTTGTACACATACAGGTCAGCAGTTTTAGGAGGAAAACATTGTTCTTGGAACTACTGCTGTTTGTTTTTCCTTTATTGGCATTGGAATTTTCAAGTTTTCAAAAAACTATTAGGTCATTAAATATGAAATGTCCGATATTGAATCAAACATTTAGTTTATTATATCTCAAGCACGAAGGAAGAATATAAAAAAGGGGCAAACATGAGAGTAATTTTTGGTGGTTTGAATGGTTTCTTTCCTGATTATATATGTCACTAATAACTATAATACATTATTTATCTCTTTTATTAATAAATAGCACTTCACTTATGTTAGCTAAAATGACCCAGATGGTTTTGCAATGGAGAATGATTTTTAATAAGATATAATAAGTTTCTTTGTAGAGTCAGTAGAGGACAACTTTTTGCTGGTTTAAATTCAAGGAATATAACTTTCCTTCCCATGTCTTAATTTTATGTTTTTCATATGATAGCAAAGTAGTATGAACTTATTTGCACTCAATTATAATCATGTTCAAACACTTTATTGTCCTGATAAATTTAGCTCTTATAAATTTGTCATTTATTTATTTATCATTTATTAAAATTTCATTGGTAGAATCTAGACGCAGGGGTCCTCAAATTTTTTAAACAGGGGGCCAGTTCACTGTCTCTCAGACCGTTGGAGGGCCGGACTATAGTTTAAAAAAAAAACTATGAACAAATTCCTATGCATACTGCACATATCTGATTTTGAAGTAAAAAAACAAAACGGGCAAAAACACCTGGCAGGCCGGATAAATGTCCTCCACGGGCCGTAGTTTGAGGACGCCTGACTAGAGTTTGTAAGTGTAGGGGAGGCAAAACTTTACCTGGAGTTTGTAAAAGTGCAGTGGAAAACTTTACCTGTACTTTGTAAGGGTTTTTATTTGGACCGGAGAATTAAATGGACATAAGACATTAACAGGAGAAAAGCATGCCAATTTCTATATGTACATAGGAGCCCCCATAGGAATATAAAGACCTAAAGAGATGGCAAAACTTAAGTGCTCATGTATTGGGTTGAATAAAGAGGAAATTATGGAAAAGTAACTAATATATGGGGAGACCAAATGAAGATGAGAATTATTTTAACAAGATCTATTTGTACAGAATTCTCAGCCTTGATTTCCAGTCTCTGCTAATTAGAATGTTGCTTTCCTCCTGGTATAGGGAAGGCATCTTTCACTTAGGAGTTTTCTCTCTTGATTTCAGGAAGAAAGGGGGAGGTCAGAGCACTCTTCTTATACCTGCTGTTTTTTAAATGCCTTTTGGCCAAAGTCATTCTTATGCCAAAGTGGCATAATTTGGGGTGGCATATCCTGCCATCCTTCATATGAGATAATAGATCAGAGAATTCTTTTATGGTGATATCCTGCCATGTTTAGAAAGAGCATTATAGAGAATGGACTCAAAAGCAAAGTCTAATAGTAATAATTTGTGTGTACATGGTTTGGTAGCTTTGTTCATGGTACTTGAAAAGTTCATCACTTAAGTTGAACTTAAATGTCTTTATCTTAGGCTATTTTACTTTACTAATCATTTCTACTTACCACTTTAAGAGAGAAGCCTACGGTTTAGTAAGTACTTTACAAATTGATGATAATGAAAATACACTTAAATTGCTTAATTCTGTGTGTGGGAATTAGACAAATTATAAGGTAACTACTTCATAAATAGAAATTTGTTATAGTGTTTCAGTTGTTTTTGTGGTTGGTGGTCATCACTTCCATCCATTATAAGGAAAGTGAATCTGCTTTCTAACTCTTCCTATTTGTAGGTAAATTGGTACAGAGAAACAAAGCTAGCACAGCTAGCTGGTTCTAGGAATGGAATTACTTTTAGAGGGAGAGCACTAACTTTAATTTCAGTACAATTTGGTATTTTCGATGACGCGATAAGTCATGTACAGTAACTCCTCATTTAACACTGTCATCAGTAGGTTCCTAGAAACTGCAGCTTTAAGCAAGATAGTGAATATGAAACCAGTTTTACTATAGGCTAATTGATGTTATAAATAAGAATTAAGTTCATATGTCATATTTCTGGCCACAAAAAAAATCACCAAACTATTAAATAAAAACCAAAACATTTAATATTAAACGTTGAAATAAATGTAAGCTATTCATACATTTAAGAAAAATTAATAAAAACAAGATAATTATTTACCCAATTATTCCAGTTCAGAGTCTTAGGTCACAGAGCCTCTCCCAGCAGCTCTGGGCACAAGGTGGGAACCCACCCTGGACAGGACGTCATTCCCTTGCAGGACACACTCACACACATGCTCAGACTGGGACCATGTAGACACGCCACTGATTCTAATGTGCATAGTATTGGAATGTGGGAGGAAACTGTAGTACCCTGAAAAAACCCACATAGACATGGGGGGAATGTGCAAGCTCCACAGACACTGTTGCCCCGTCCAGGGTAGATGTTTTTTTCTCATCAATGTTATAAGAAAATGATGTTGAATGAAATGACATTATTTGAGGACCTGCTATATATCTGTAGAATTTTAATGTGATTTTTACCACATGTGATACTGAAGTGCCATCAGCTTTTTTAATTGCTTTTTAACATTCTCCTGTGAATACTAAATTTTGTTATTTTTTTTCTGTTGTCTTCTCACAGTTTTGCAAGATTTTATGCAATAGATTCACAAGATTTAATGCCTGTTTTTGTAATGATATTATAGTACATAGGAATAGCAGCACTGCTTTAACTTTTAGATACTTGATGTCACATTTAATTTTTGCCTCAGTGACTTCAGTCTTTCACCTTCCTTACTTCACTATTTTCTGTATTTATCTTGTTTGCTCTGCTTGGCTTTGAATCCCTGGAGGGCAGGAATCAGTCTTCCTCAGAGGTCATTACTGTTGCTAGGTGAACCATTAAATACATACTTCATAAATGGATGAACGCATGAGTGAGTGATGGTGGGAATTGTCTTTATTCATTTGGCTATGTGTAAGTATACCCCACATCTTTGCAAAAAGTATTTGCAGCAACTTTCAGAAGGAAGTGAGACCAGTAATTTTATCATAGTATTTCTCTTTGGTTGAAGATATGATGAGAAGACAACGTGCACAGTGAGATGATTCAGAAAAGCTTACATAGAAAAAGATTTGTAAGAAAGAATTTTACGTTGGAAAAGGAGACATTAATTTTAAAATGGACACTGTGAAATTGCACTTTCTAAAAAACAAAATCTGTGCCATTCTCTAAACACACCTCACATCCTCTTGCCTCTGACCTTGCAAGAATAGGCACTGATAGAATCCTACCCAACTCTTCAGAGTGTATTGGTAATGACTTTTGTTTCTTGAAGCTTATGGTTATTTCCCAATTCCATATGACCTTTTCCTCTTCTGCATTGTTAGATTTCTTTATACCTATTGCACTTATCAATTATACCTTTTAATGAACAGCTGAAGACTTCTAAAATCACCATCTAGTTATAAAGTCCTTAATAAATATTTGTTGAATTGTTGGTTCCCACCACCAAAGATAATCAAAAGGATGTGATCATAAAACTTTCTGAAGAGAGCATTCAAATGTTTTCAGCACTGGAACCATTTTGTGTATTTAGCATTCAAGGTAACTATTGTAAGGGGACATCAGTCACTCAGAATGATTTCTGATCAATCACATTACCTTATACCTAGAGGTCAACGTCAAGGAAACTAGTAGTATACAATTGTGTTTTAGAGGCTGTGGTATAAATGAGTATATTGTCACCTGAAATAAGCAGGGAGCGAATTAAAGGCTTAGAGGAAAATAGTGATTAGAGCTCTGATTAGATGTGAAATTTGTTTTAGCCAGAAAGAATAGGAGAGAGGGGCTGGCTTTCTGGAATAGGAGAACAATGGGAAAGATGGAATGAAGTTGAGTTGGGTGTACAAGGATGTGGGTGTAAGAGAATGAAAGTTATGGAGAAATGAGCAATGAGAAACTCATAATTATGCATGGCATTTATCAAGTACCTTTCTTCTTTAAAAGCTCAAATTTCTACATTTTTAATCCCCATGGTGTGGAAAACAAATGACCTTATTTCCTATTCTATTCTTTTGGGGATCTTGGCATTCCAGAGGTACAAAGTTGTTAATGTTAATTACTCATCCTTAGCAAAAGCTCACATTTCCAGGTTTGTTTTGAAAGAGATATTTTAGTTTTTGTTAGTAATTCCTGAAAACTCCTTTTAATGGAAATAGTGATAATTCATTAGCATAATGGAATAAGGAGTGGCATGCTGAAATATTTTTGCAGCTCATTTGCCAGATTAGACAGCAGTACTTAAAACAATTTCAGCTTCTTTGAAGATGCTCTGTTATATAAAAAATGTTACAAGCAAACCAGCTGCTAATTGCTAAAGAAAGGGTAAAGCCCAATGTAAAAGAAAAAACACTCAGCACAAGTGTTGCTTAGGCATAGAGATAACCTTGGGAAGTAGTTTCCACTACTGGGGTTTGGTGAGGCTTGCCAAGTGTTCAAGGAATTTCATGGAATGTATGGAATGTCCTTTTTTCAATTAACTGTTCCCAACACTGGAAGTTCCTTTCTTATACAGCTTTGCTTTTCAGATGGAATTTTGATCCTCTGGGGAAGCTTTCCATTTCATAAGATTCCCACTTTCCTTCCTGGAGCATTTGATCAAAGGAGGGCCTTTACTTGGTGCTTGGGACTCTGAGATTGTGTAGTCTTTGGTCCTCTCCTTGGAAAATGCTGCCAACCTTATTTCTGGCAATAATGGTCTATTTTCTTCTTCTCTCATATAGCACATTTTGAAGAGGGAGCTCAGAAACAAAAGATTTATTTATCAGCCAGGCTGCATTAAATTACAGTTTGCCCTATTGACTTCATGGGATCATGTAAGATGTTCTTTAACTTTTTTTCCCCACTTAAATACAAATTGGAGGGGGTGGGTGGGGTACAGTGGGTTCAAAAGCCTTAGCTTGATTCTAATTCTGCTATTGTATTCTGCCCAATTCCATTCTTCTGTGGTTTAGTTGAGTTCTTTGTTTTATTCTCTGAGCTTTATCTTAACAGCAAGAATTTAATGCTAGACATTGTATTTGTAGATACTTGCTATTTTGAGTGATCAACTTTTCACTCTGTACAGCTCTTGGGGGGTCAGTAGTAAGTCTAGAGTAAGGGGGCCAACAGATGATTATTTTGTGGTTGGTGGTGGCGAAGTACCATTGTAACTT
This sequence comes from Cheirogaleus medius, assembly GCA_008086735.1. NCBI lineage: Eukaryota > Metazoa > Chordata > Mammalia > Primates > Cheirogaleidae > Cheirogaleus > Cheirogaleus medius. The sequence continues at coordinate 43,560,319 of VBSM01003157.1, forward strand.
GGGAACGTGATTAACATCTTTACTGATGATTTCTGAAATAATTCTCTGGTTGCCAGTGTGAGAACACTGATGGAGACTAGTAATACTCCTCTTTCTCCCTCTCTCCAGTACCTCATAATAAACAAACACATCTAACTCTGGAACTCATACTGATAACACACATGTCAGTTTTCAAAACTAAAGGCTTGTGAGTTTCTGTTTTTCCTGAGTGACTATAAATTTTGATGTCACTCACTATTCTCCAAAGTCATGGAGCTTTCAATGGGAGGAGTCACATGCCTGTTGTCATTTCTCAAGGGTGGGTTAGATGATGACACTAGAGTTGGCAGGATATTTGACAGTGACCTCTGTGAATCCAGGACACACCCACCCCTCCTTGATGATGTCTTTTAGACTTATAATTAACAAGAAAGTCTCAGGGAAAGTCTGGCTTTCCGAATAATTATTCTTTCCTCCAATTTAAAATTTTCTGTTAGAATGCATACTTTCATCCCATACTCTGTGTGTGCGTGTGTGTACACAGGGCAAGTGCAACAAAGGAAGGGGAGATATTATCTGATTTATATGATACACCAATGCAAGCATTCTATAATGGATTATTTCACTTAGTTCAGTACCAGTGTTTTCATCTCGAGGTGCTCTCTGATTAGGCTTTAGGCATTCTTTACAACCATAGGAGTTCTTTCTCCTTAATAATTTGGCCTACTTAATGTTTCCTAAGTATACCCTATAGTTTTTGCCCTCCAAATCAGTGTTTCTCAAAATGATTCATGAAATGCCTGCATCAGAATCACCTGAGGTGTTCATTGGTGCTGTGGTTTGAATGTGTCCAGCAAAGTTCACTTAATCCCCAAGGTAACAGTATTAAGAGGTGGAATCTGTACGAGGTGACTGGGCCACGAGGGTTCTGCCCTCATCAATGGATTAACACCCTCTCTGCTCTTCTCCCATGGGATGACACAGCAGGAAAGCCCTTACCAGATGCTGGCACCTCAATATTGGACTTCCCAGCCTTCAGAACTGTGAGAAATAAATTTTTTCTGTATAAATTACCCAGTCTGTGGTATTCTGTTACACCAACACAAAATAGACTAAGATAACTAGAAGCACAGTTACTTATTTTTCATCCCAGACTCAAATCAGAACCTCTGGTGAGAGGGCCCAGGAATCTGCATTTTTAACAGTGCATGCTAAAGTTTGGGAAACAGTTACACCACACTATTCTTTTTAAATGTTATCTCCTCCAGTACTCATCTGCCTGTTGTGAACTCTTATTCACGTCCCTTAGGTAAAAGTGAGTTTTCTCTTCTGTGAGCACTCATGATATTTTTTTTCTAGTAAGTTTTTGTCTTTTGCTTTGTATTATAGAAGCTTTGTTCTCCAAATTGTTTCAAGTTCCTAGAGGGTGAAAACTATGTCCAGTTCACATTTGCGTGCTTCAAACACCTTTGCACATAGTAAGAACTCAGTAAATGTTTAGTGAATGAATGGTTCAATCCTAGCATCTGAGTTTTATTATACCTAGTAAACTTTTGGGTGTTGGGTGTTTTTTTTTTCTGTTTAGCTATCAGATATATAGTCTTGGCCTATTCGTGATGTGAAGTTTAAGCTACTCATGTCTAAGCACATTTTCATAACACAATTATTCTCTCTGGCTTTTGTTTATGCTCACTTTCTCATTCCTTTAGTAATCTAGCATCCTTGATAGAGTCTGGTCTGGTTTTTATTTTTGTATATCTTTGTATGACTCAAATGGAATTTTATCCAAGTATACTTGTGGATCTTCTCACCTTTGCTTTGAGAAAAGGAACAGAAATAGTGATCCATTTTCTGCCTTTTATAGAAATGTTCTTTTTACACTTTTTAAATTTGTCCTACTAGTGTGGTGGTTCATATTAAGCATCTCTTGAATAATATCGGTGATTAAATTGGCTAACTGTGGGCAGATCTGTTGGTGAGAAAATGAAAAAATGTAGTCATGAATAAATTAAGTAAAGAAACTATCTCGAAAGATGTTTAAGTGTAACATGATAACATAGTGCTTGTCTTTTATTCTTATATTGCTAATTTATAAAAGAATCCGAAAATGACAGATTATGCTTCTATGACTCATTGTTTTAATGAATTTAGTTGGTGTGGGGTTATTGTAGATCTAGTGACTGGCATTTTCACATAATCACCATCTTATGATTTGGAGTAGTTTTCCATATCATGTACTTACTGGATTCACAGAGCCTGTCCCTGCACACCCACCTCCCCCCATCTTGTCGGCAGGGGCTCTGTCTCCTTCACTGCTGTATCCATAGAGTTAACCTAACCTAGGCCTGGCACATAGTCGGTAATGAGTAAGTGCCTCTTGTTTGAATTATTTTAAAATAAGAATTTCTCTCTTCAGGGAATGCTTTAATTTGCCATTATAGCAATATATCCATTTTATTTACTGCCAACACTCTCTATTTCTTTGATTATTACTTTGAAAAAGTTACCTCTGTGAGTTTTAGCTTTGATATTCTGATTTTTAGCATCTGCAGCAATTCTTTCTTTTTTTTGTTTTTTGAGACAAGAATCTCCCTCTGTCACCCAGGCTGGAGCGTAAAGGTGTGATCATAGCTCAGTACAGCTTCGAACTCCTGGGCTCAAGCCATCCTCCTGCCTCAGTCTCCCTAGTAGCTAGGACTATAGGTGTGTGCCACCATACCCAGCTAATTTTTTTTGTAGAGACAGGGTCTTGCTGTGTTGCCCAGGCCAGTCATGAACTCCTGGCTTCAAGTGATCCTCCCACTTTCGCCTCATTATAGGCATGAGCCTCTGTACCCAGCAGCCATGAGGCAGTTCTTTAGAACATTATGATGAAATCCTGTGACTGTAAGTTTTAATTTTTATCAAGTAAAATATACATGTGTTTATTTTTGTTTTCTAGTCATATGAGAAGGTGATGATATGCCTCTTTTGCTTATTCCAAGAGTCATTTATGTTAATTAGGATTCAGGTAGGATGGTTTCTGTTTATTTTGGCTCAAGTGTTAAGAAGCTGTTCGCGTGCCACATTAGCACTCATGCACCGCTGAGCCTCCCAGAAGACAATGGCAGGTGCCCACTGGGTGGACTGTTTGGCCCTTGGAACAGAAGGGCATATAAAAGTTCATGCGCATTCATTTCACAAGTCATATAGGGATGACAGGCAAAGCACTGCAGCAAGAAACCGAGAAGAGATGAAAGTTCAGTTATAGGCCAGCAGAGTTTAGGGGTGTGGACAGCAGTGTGAGAGCCAAAGGGAGTTGAGTCATGCCTTCTACAGGGTAGGTGTTCCCAGCAGTTCTGAAGCAGGCACAACCGGTCAGATGTTTCTCATGCCAGTGCAACCACAGACAAGTCCAGGAGGAACATGGGGCAAAAGATACTCTTTCTTTCCTTCTGACCCAAGAAAGACAGCCTCTTATTTATGTCTTTTGCAAATTATTTTGTTTCCTTACATAACTATTATAGGACATGCAGGTTGCCCTATATCATACCTAGATTGGGGCAAAAATATTAAAACATGGCCGTAGGACTAAGTTCCTAAGGTATTAAAGCACCACGCTAACGGAATCAAAATTTGAGGAGTGTGTGGAAGGTAAATCAAGGAAATTGCTGACTGGTGATCTCTCTTTCATTCATTTCTTAACTATCGTTAAGAGCAAGTGTATTCAGTACACATTTTATAAAGTACTTTGATACCTTTTTCAAGATTGTTCCTTGTAAAGCTAGAAAAGTTACTCTGTCAAACTAATGGTCTTATCGAAGCACTTTACCTGCTGAAAACCACAAGGTGTGCTCTTAGGAAGAACAACAGCATGCACTTGGTTTTATAAAATCTCTTGAAGAAAAGAGAAACAAAAAATAAATGTAACTTGTTTTTATCTAACCTTTTCTCATTGTCTATTTGATTGGAACAGCACTAAGCTTTCTCTTTTTGTTCTCCCTTCCCCTAGTTTATGAAATTTATTTAAATTGAATGGATATCAGAAAGGATGATTTATTTAATAAATTATGCTAACATAGTTAGCTACCAAAAAATAAATAGTTAGACTTCTATGTAAAATTACATATAAAAATAAATGTCATATGGAGTTAGGATCCAAATGTAAAAAATGAAATATCTAAATATTAGAAGGAAATCCAGGAGAACACTTATACCACTTTGGAGTGGAGTGGGAGGAGCTTCTCAAGCAAGGTGAAAAATATGTACCCCATAATGGAAAAGATTGCCAAATTTGAGCAAACAAAAATAAAAAATCAGTTTGTGGCAAAAGTCACCATTAACAGAGTGGGAAAAACTAAACAGTAGGCTAGGAGAGAATATTTGCAGCATATGACAGTACATGACAGGTAGTGCTCGGGGAGCACCTACAAACTGATAAATGGAAGATGAATAGCCCAATAGAAAAATGGACAGAGGATGTGAATGTGTATCTTAAAGATTTGCAAATACCACTCCCTTCTTCACAAAGAGCTCAACTTCACTGAAAAATAAAAATTGAAATAACCTGATATCATTTTTGCCCATCAAATTAGCAAAAATTGAAAGGATATTGACATTAAATGCTAGTGAAAAAGTAGCATGAGGAAAGAGATCCTCTCTCACATGGCTGATTGGGAGTATGAATTTCTGCGACTTTTTTTTATAGTTTTGCAGTGCGTATTAAAATTTAAATTGTATATACTCTTGGGCCTATTAGTTATAGTTTTAGAAGTAGAGATTCACAGTCCTTTATCCAAAAGTCTTGAGGCCATTTGCGTTTCTGATTTCAGAGGTTTTCAGATTATCTAAAGATAACATGATGCACATACTGTATATTATATAACACCTCCATCAGAGTTTAGGACAGCAGCCATTAGCAAACACATTAATATTTCTAGAGAGAACAAATGAATATTCACATCAGTTCAGGTCAGCTTTTGCTACCACATAAGTCAATGAAAAATCTTTCAATTTCCACAGTCATTTGGATTTCAGAATTAGGGGTGAGGCATTAAGTATACATGCTGCAAAATAAAATCATTGATACACAAATGGATACATAACTGGGATGTTTCTTGCAGAATTTTAACAGCAGAAAAATCGGAGCTACTCCTAATGGCAATCAGTGGAGGAATGGAATAAATTTTGATACAATTGTACTCTGTGTATTATGCAGCTTTGAAAAAGATTGAGTTAGATTTTTATGTACTGATTCAGAAAAATGATTTGTTTGTATTAGACGAGAAAACAAGTTTTAGAAAAAATGTGTGTGGTATAATCCCATTCAAAAAAATAAGGAGAGGGCTATCCTATTTATGCAAATGTATGTTTTATAGGGAGGAAAGCTTTGAAAGGATATGTACCAAACCATTGACACTGGCTGTCTCAGAAGGGTGGGATTTGAAAGGAAGTAGGAGGGACTGTTAACTTTTTCCTTATATGTTGCTGTAGTTTGACTCATTTTGTTAAAATAAGCATTATTTTTTTGGTAATCAAACAAAATCAGTCTTTTCTCTTAAAAACAAATATAGTGAATCTTATTAGAGCAATGACAGCCTGGCAAGTCTCCACTGAGGTAGAGTCACTCTAAATCATCAGGGATCCTGCTTTTCATAATTAATGCAAAGCGGGGGTCTAAGCCCAGAGCTAGGCTTACAAGTCCAGCCTTTGAGCACCTCCTTCATTACTCAATACTGAACCCCAATAATTTCTAAAGTGTGTTAGCATGTTTCTCCACAGGGAAAAAAACAAGATAAACATGGGCTGTTAAAATAGAAATCTATTCACCTAGGGAATCTCTTTTAATTGACCCACTTGTGGTGAGTATTAATTTAAAGAAATATTGATTTTTCTCTGTTAGACTCATTGAGGAAAAACAAGTATGGTCATCTGTGAAACTCATTTTAAGTACATTTGGAATACATTTAAAAATAGAACTAGTTCCATCATACTGTTATTTTACACTCAAGTTTTCCAAGTGTGTCACGTATATCCTAATTTCCTGGAAGGAAATTACTAAGGATTTAGATGTATCTAATACTAATTAATATCATATCTTCAAATAGTCATCATGCTATATATTTGTTTTTATTTCCTAAATATTTACAAGTATATATAGCTATTCCTTGTAACTCAAATGCAAAAAAAAAAAAAACAACTTCGTACATAAATTTTTGAGTGTGGATAGACTGATAAATAAATACTAAGAAAGAAAAAAGGATTAAGCATGTCTTATGATCATGACAGAACAAGCCCAGGAGGAAGTATATAAGGATTGGCTGCATTTGTGTATATTTGTTTGTTTCTTTCAACTTTGATATTATAGAACATTAGCTTTTTTTCTTCTCTACCGTTGGATAAAAGTGGCCCCACTTCATTTTCTGAGTAGCACTCACTCCCAAATAGTTTTTTGGAAGCCAGAATGAAATAAGCTTCTTGAACTGTGGTTGACCTATTTTAAAACCTTTACATATACCTCATAGATGTAGGGAAGTTGAACTTATGAATTTAGTGCTTTTTAACTTTTCTGATTAAGAAACTAAGCACTTATCTCTTTTGTAGAGTTGCATAATTTGTTTAAAGTGGTAATAAACTAATTATTCTTGGAAGATTGGAAGACTATGCCTCAAAATTTAGTAACTGAGGAAAAAAACCCATTTACAGCTAAGTGTAGACAGTAATATGTGTTGTCTAGATTAAAAGGGAAGCTAGACAAATATAGGGACAAAACTAATGATGGCTCTGTTCCCTCAATAGCAGTTTTAAGGCGTGAGCTATTCCCACTTTGCTGTTAATTAGTTATGACTGTGAAGTTAGGGAAAGGAAGGAAAAGGTAAGGGTGTTAATAGATCACACCCCTTGATAGTTTGGCACATTTTGTGTCTAGATCCAGTGTCATTGTTACTATACTTTTGTTTTATGATGTAAATACAGTAGATACAAATTAAAGAAATACCATTACTTTGGCAGAGTGGTGATATTATCGGCTCCATTCTACCATCTTTTCCCTATCCCTACTTTTGACTTTCTACCACCTCAAGACCCCACCTTGGGCAAACAATCATGTACTTTGTTATATGGAACGTAGGATACCTGGTTTGAAAGAAGACTTCAAGTTTTGTTTGTAAACACATTACAATTACAGTTTTTTTGTCTCTAGGTTATCAAGTATGTTTAGTTGATTGTACATTTCTGTGATGCGTGGTATTAAAAATCAAAAGTATGCCTTGGAGCTTTGGAAGTAAGTCAGACCTGAGTCTAAACTCCCACAATGCCATTGTCATTTGCTAAGTGCAAAACTGTCATGTGTCATGTTACATGTATAACATGTTACATGTTATATATGGCTTAAACTGGGTAATGTGTAAACTGTAGAAATTTATTGCTTATAGTCCTAGAGGCTGGGAATTCCAATTTCAGGACACCAGCAGTTTTCATATCTAGTGAGAGCCTCAATGTCTGCCTCAAAGATGCTGCTTCCTCCCTGCATCCTCAGGTGGCAGAAGGGGCAAGGCAGTTCCCTCCAACCTCTTTTATAAGGGCACTCATCTCATTCCTCAATATAATCTCACCTGCTTAGGGCCCCACCTCTTAATACTATCACATTAGATGTTAAGTGGGGAGAGAAATTTTGGGGAGACAAACATTCATACCACAGCATCTACTTTAACTGATTTTCTTTAGTCTTGGTGCTATGTGTGAATATACATGTATAACAAGAAATGCTTAAAAAAAAAAAAGTAGGTTTATTGTCCTTTCAGCTTCTAAAGCATTAACTAGAATAACAATTACCTTGTTATTACTAATCTGACCGTTACAGTCAGAACAATCATCGTTAAAATATGTTTTACTAATCTTAAATTCTGTGATGCTCTGATACTCTTCTACACCTATATTGGACAGCTGTGAGGAAATATCTGTAGCCTGAGTGAACTGAAATATTAGTTTAAAATAATTTAAAATGTTTCACCAAATGTATTTTTTCCCCCAAACAGCCAATTTTATTTTAGAATCCGGGTCTGTGCACATCTCATAATTTGTCTAACTTACCTATTACCATGGCGGAGCTAAAAGTCTTATATTTTGTCATAGAGACAGATTTCTAGTCTTTTTGTCCGTAATAATGTGCTGTCACCTTGCTCTCTCCTCTTCATCCTTTTAGAAGAAGGCAAAGCGTGGAAAGGTCATCCAGCCACTCAACATTTTGATCTCATGTCTCTCATAACTTAAACATTGTCTCCAGGTATCTGTTTAAACTATTTTAAGTACCAAAGGGAAGTGAATTTTATGTGGACCTTCCCTCTATCTTTCTCTGAAAGGGTTCTTTTCCATCTGCAAATGCCTATAATCTGACTGTTTTCCATATTTGTAAAAGAAAAAGTAAAACTCTAAGAACACTAAGGTTTAGAGTTACCAAAACAGATGAATTGTAATGTTGAGTGATGTGTTCTGATCCAGAACTCAGGTTCTCAGAAGCAGTCCATGCTTTATTTGGTAAACAAGTCTCTGTTGAGCACTGTGTTCTTCTCTGGGAGAAGTTTGGGGGATTGGCTGCATGGGGAGAATGTGAGGGGAGTGAAGAACATGGTGAGAAAGAGGGAGACATTAAGGATACTTGGATACTTGTAAATCACATCAGCTCTTAAAATTTACAGGTCTAGGGTAAGAGTATAAATGGAGACCCACATACCATGTAATGTCCTGGAAACATAGATTCAAATTTAGAATCCTCGGACTCCTTGGGATTCCGCACTGAATATGGCAGCATGGGCAGAGCTAGGCCAGCAGCCCCCGCTGTTCTCTTCCCATCTCCAGCTCCATTCCTCACCTGGCAGGGCTATGGACACTGCAGCCCACAGGTCCAATCTCCGCTCACCCTAGGGCCTATGGGTGCAGGGAACGGGACGTACAAGCTCTGCAAATAGGGTTGTCATCAACTGGGTAGGGTATTCCAGGGTCCTGATTACTCTTAGCATGGAGAGAGCACTTCTCCAGTAGCAATATAATGCAAGCCATGCAATTAATTTTAATAACGTATTTTATTTAATCTAGTATATCAAAATTATTACTAGTTCTAAAAAATGTATGAGATAGTTTACATTCTTTTTTTTGTATTAAGTCTTTGAAATCTAGTCTGTATTTTATATTTAGAGAACATCTGGTTCTGGATTATCCAGTTTGAGGTGCTCAGTAGCCACCTGGGGCTAGTTAGTGGTTTCCTATCAGGCCTTGCTGCTCCAGGGAAAGGGTGCTGACTCCTCATTCTGTGGGTGCTCTTGGCCTGGGGACTGAGGGCAGGTCTCTTTATGTCTGTCTGGTAGTGTTTTATCATTGAGTTGATGTAGAAAATAATTATATATCTTTGTCTTTATATTTAGAATTGGTGGACACTTTAAAATACAAAGTGTTTGTATATACATAAAACAAATGGGAAATACCTGTTAAGAGGTTTTTTTCCCCTCTTCCATTTAAGTTTGTCAACTGTGTTTTACTCATTCTACTTGCTTCTGCTTTCCTTTGTCCTCAGGAGTGACATGGTCCGAGTAAATTTGTTTGCATAGATGAACAATACCTCCTCCCACCCTCTGTTGTTGACTTATACTTTCCCAAAAGCCAATACTTCTGTTTCCCATCTTGAGTAATTACTGGTTCTGAAATCCATACATTTCCCCACTTTCTGAAAAGTCTGTGTACTGTATTGTGTTGGATAATGTATAGTGGATCATTTTCCCTCCTAGGGGAACTTTCTTTTAAAATTCAATTTAATTGCATGTAAATTTAAAAACTGTAACCAGTTCTATCAAATAAGTAAAAGTATCTAGAAAAGTAGGATGCTGTTTTTGTTTGGACTAGAACATCAGTTTCATCTGTGATGACTAGAACAAACATTTTATCTCAGATAGAGTTGCCAGATTTAGTAGAGGAAAAAATGAACACCAGTTCAATTTGAATTTCATATAAATAATTTATTTTTAGTATAAGTATGTCCATGCAATATTTGGGACATACTCATACTAAAAAATATTTATTGTTTATTTGAAATTCAAATTTAACTGGTAGTTCTGTGTTTTATCAGGCAATCCTATTTTAGGACTCATTTACCCTCTCAAAAATTGAGGACCCTAAACAGCCATCCAAGGAAACAGGTATCAAAGTAACACTTTCAAGCTGTCAAATAGGTACATTATCAGCTCTCTGTTTAGAATGAACCTTTATCTATCTATTTAGAATAAAGCCTAACTTTTTTATTATAGAATTTGACAAGTAGGTCACATGATAATTTCTTTTAAATTATCATGTTGGATTGGATTGGGTTGAATTGTATTTATTTTTAGGTTGTGTGCATGTGTTCTAGGTGAGTATGTACTGCCTAGTATTAGACTTGGGCAATTTTTAAAAGAATTAGCGTAATGCAGCCACTGATCTGATTCTTATCTAGAAATGGTATAGAGGTCAGCAGTGGATCCAATGTAAGAGTGCACAGAGAAATAAAAAGTAAAGTAAAAAAAATAAAGATAGCTTCTTTCATGCTTTAGTTGCTTGGGCAACTGAGAAAATGAAATGAAAGAGCCATCAACAAAAATAGAACAGGAGGAAGTGCTGGTTCGGAATAAAGATGGTAAGTTCAATTTGGGGCTGGAAATGTTGTAGGGCAGATCCGGAGAGGAGCTGGAGTGTGATAGGATTGAGTGAGTTCACATAGCAGTAAAAAGATTTCCAAGGAAGACAATGTATAGAGAAAGTGAAACTGACACCTTATATATGAGGAGTACTTCAATTAGGAGTGAGGAACTGGAGATGAAGAAGAGAAAAGAAGGTAATACAGGAGAAGAGGGTTTAAGAGAGCTAGAAAGAGATCTCATGAGGAAAATGCTGTTAAACTGAAATGAGAAAAGCTTTTCAAGGAGGGGTGCGTGGCCAGCATTATCAAGTATTGTATTGAGATTGAGGAATGATAATTGGTTTTTAAATTTGGAACAAAGTCCTTGTCCCTTAGAGTGCCGTTTTGATAAATTGTTAAGTTTTTATTATTTCGGTTTTGGGTTTTTGACTTGTCTGGAACAACACAGAATCCAGAAGGGCTAGTAGTTCCAGCCCTCCCTCACTGGGACCATGTACATGTGTGTTAATTAAGCTGAGATACAGCTAAAAAACTTACTCCAGCAGAACTCGCTTCCTCAAATAGTCAACCTTATTTAAGAGTCACAAGTTTGTTTTTAAATGCAATGTTTACATTGTAGGTAAACACTGGCCTTAAGGGTCAGAAAATGTGCATTCCGGCCCTGCTGTGCTGTCCTTAACCTCTGAGGGCTCCATTTCCTCCATAGTTGATTTTGGGAGTCAGGCTAGATTATAAGGCTATGCTAAAATTATGTTATGTTTGCATCTATGACATTTGTCTTTTTTTCCTTTTGTTTTATTGTAATAGGTTCACCAAATTGAAGAGTCTTAACCTTTCCAATAATCACTTAGGGGACTTCCCATTAGCAATCTGCAGTATTCCAACCCTGGTGGAGCTGAACGTGTCCTGCAATGCCCTGCGAGCAGTCCCAGCAGCTGTTGGAGCTATGCACAAGTGCGTACTTTAAACCCCACTAGTGGGCGTGTCCAGAAAGCCCAGGGAAACTGCATAGGGGTCGTAGCACATGAGATTAGTTAACCTGTTCTGTTGGTCATGTAAGGCTTGGCCCCAAATCAAGAAATTAGGCACTGTGTGGTCGGTGTGGAGAGTTCATTTATTAGGTTTATAGTCTTTAGAATCTTGTAAAAAGTTAAAATATCCTTGTTTAGAACGGAAAATTCCTATGGATGACTATGTCTAAACGGGGGAGGGTGTTACTCTCTAATTTTCTGAGTTATATTGAATTCTAAGACTTGGAAATTAATTTAAGAAATAACAAGGAAAGGTGGGTATTTGGGCTGATTCACTCCACAGTTCACGTTCCCACTTGTGCCTTTCGAAGTTGGGAAAATTGGTCATAATTCTCATTTTCAATAAAAGATTAAGATGCCTATCTCTAGTAATTTCTCTCTGGTCCATTATTGCCTCAGGCTCTGCCCTTATGCATTTTGCAAAGAGTAGTACATTTTCTAGTAAGAAGATCTATGCTTATGGAACTTGTATGTTGATAATAAAGATGTGAAATTTACACATTCTTTGTGATTCTTATGTTTTCTTTAATAGCTTACAGACATTTTTGTTGGATGGAAACTTCCTCCAGTCCCTTCCTGCTGAGTTGGAGAACATGCACCAGCTTAGTTATCTTGGTCTTTCTTTCAATGAATTTACTGACATTCCGGAGGTATTGGAGAAATTGACTGCTGTGGATAAACTTTGTATGTCTGGAAACTGTATGGAGACCCTTAGGCTACAGGCTTTAAGAAAAATGCCTCACATTAAACATGTGGATCTAAGGTAACCATTTTTAAGAAATATATCTCACTTGAGTGGTTGGTTTATATTTGGGGGGTTGGTGTTGTATCATTTTTGGTGAGATTTTGGTGTACTGAGGGTCCTATCTTGTTTTGCAAATTTGAACCCAGTTTTATATGATAATAGCTATGGCCATTGAGTGAGAGAGCTATTTATGGTGGATGAAAATCATATCATTGAGAGCAAAGTGGATATTTTTCTCTCTCAGTCCTTCTTTTCTGTGGCTTATCTGAGGCATTTGACTTCATTGATCACTCCCCTTTCTTAATTTTTTTTCTTCCTTGGCTTCCTTAAGATAATGTATCCATTAAGTTAAATTTATTTTACTTATTTTAATTTCTTCTCTTTATCCGGTAACTCTGCCTTAGTTTACCATTCATTTACAAAAATATGAAATTCATAATCTCCCATAAAACCAAAGTTTGGCTAGAACCTCCACTCTCACCCTTGCAAAAAACAAGGAACCTGCATTCTGAATCCTGGCCACACTAAACCCTAACTGGAAACCACTAACACAGTCCTTGCTACATGTTAGATCCTCAGCAGTCTGCCCTTGGTAAGTAAGGTTCAGCTTTAGTTTCTAATACACAGAGAACCAGTGCACAGGAGAAAGCTGTTCTAAGTTTCTCTATTTTAAGGAAAAACAATAGCCTTTCATGGGCTTGAGTTCCTGCAAAGCAACATATAGGGCTAGCCTTAATACTGACTTGCCCTATATGATACTTTTTCAACCATACAATTAATAATTCCCCCAATTGGCAGGGATTGATGACCACATACTAGCCAAGTTAAATTTTGGGCAATATATTTAATGTTTCCATGCTTCTGTGTTTGCATCTAGAAATTGTGGTTAATAATAGAACTAAATTCACAGAGTTGTGGAGAGAATTAAATCCCCTAGCACTCCCACCAAGTGGTATGTTTTGTTATTCTTACCTGATTGAGGACTCTTCTGTGTTTGTGGAACCTGCTCAGCTGTCATTCCTGGCATCTTTACTCCTTTCTCTTCGTTAAAAGGTGGTTCTTTCCTCGTGTTATGTCCACTTTCCTCTCTTGATAACTCCAGACCCTTACTCAGGCTTGCTCAGTTTCATCAGCATAAAGTTGCATCATCTTTCGCTCCCCATTCTCCATTCATATGGTTTGGCCTAGAAGCATATGCAGTTCAGTACCTCAAAGAATTGTTTGGCTTCACCCTTCCTTAGACTAAAGGAATCAGGCCTGTCCCACTTGGGGAAATGTTAGCAATTTGCAGTTCTAGAATTCTTAATTTGGAGAGTACAAATGGTTACAATTTATCTGACTTTGAGAACTTTTTGGATGTGACAAGATAGGGAACTAAACATTTTGTCATATTAATTTTCTTTCCAAATTATTAACCTTATTTGCTTATGAGTCACTAAGACATCTTAGCAAACCCTTATATTCCAGAATTTAGGCCATTTTTATTCAGCCACCCAATGGTATACCTTTGTTAGAGCCAAGGACAATGGGTTGCATTGACCTCAGGTAACAAGCATGAGATGATTTCTGAGTTACCTGGTGCTGTAAGAAGATATTTTTCTTGATTTGAATTAGCTTACAAATAAGATGAATCTAATATGTCCAAAAGTAACGATTCTTAGTAAGAGCTTTATAAGTTCTTTAGATTTCTAGTTCTAGCTTGAGTCTCTTTAATGACATCACCTACAAGATATTTAAATACCACAGTAGACGCTGGACACTCTGTAACTGTTGAATGACGGTGAGTAGAAGATACTGCTTCCTTTCTGAGGCGAGGAAGGAAAAACCAGATCAGATTTTGCTCTGATTCTGCCTTAATACTTTAAATTGAAGCTAGTGGAGACATGTAAGGGGAGTTTCACTTAGTTTCTCTAAGCAAAAGGCTAATTTTATTGAGTGTTTTATTCCTTTAAATAGAAATGTTACATCAGATTAAGTGATCATTTTTCTTTTAATCTTATTCTTTTCCATATATATAAGTTATTTGAGCCTTATTATTTATTTTATGGCATCACTCATAATTCTTCTTCTTCTTCCTCTTCCTCCTCCCCCTCCTCCTCCATGTGAGGAGGTGGTGAGGGTGTGAGCTGGGTACTGGTCATGCACAGTGGGGTTATACACCAGCCTGTGATAAATGACAAGCTTAGAAAATAGGTCCTTCACCAGAGATAATTTAGGTACTGCTCTTATTTATCTTTGAGCCCTAGTGTTAGCAGGTAGTAGGCACAGTCCTTGATAAATATTATTGACTGCCCCATCTTCCTAGCCACCTTCTCTCTCCTCTCATATCCCCTGTGCTCCTGAGGAACCTGTGCGTGCAGGCACTAGGTCACCTTGTGCTCTGCTCTTCAGTGCAGAGGCCGTTCTGCCACTTCTTCCTGGGCTGCTTTTCTTCTTCCATTTTCAACTGTTAGATTCTCAGTACTCTTGGGATTCAGATGAGATGCTTCCTTTTTCTTCAGATCTTTTTTGACCATTCTCTGTATTTTATACATCATTTATGGCACTTATCACATACTTGTAGTCCTTATATTGTTTAAAATATGTCTGAGTCTCCTCACTAAATTATGAAAACACCTTGTTTTATTGCCAGATACCTTGTTTTATTCATCTCTTACTGCCATAAGGCCACAGGTTGTTGTCATCACCATCATCACCATAGCCCTTCACAGTTTACAAAATACTGCCACATATTACTTATTTGATCTTCCCAACTGCTTCGCAGGACAAGGAAGGTGTTGTCCTCATTTCACAGATTAAAATTATACTCAGGTGTTAGGTGACTTGCTCACAGTCTTGTATGCAAAGGTTGGGCTGCCAACTGGGGCTAGGACATGGTGCTTCCTCACACATCTGAGCCACTCAGTGAATATTTATAAAGTGAACAAAATAGCTGTGTTAACTGAAGGAATTATTGGAAAGGAATTTTAACCACATTTTGCTTCTTAAAAAGTTCATCGTGGTACAACATGGTGAGTAAACAATAAATAGATCGTTTTCTTGAAAATGCTAAAAGAGTGGAGGTAAAGTGTTCTTAGCACAAAAATGATAATTCTGTGAGATAATGCACATGTTAATTAGTTAGATTTATTCATTCCACAATATATATAGACTTCAAAACATCATGTACACTATAAATGCATACAATTTTATCAATTTTATAAATAACAACAATAATAATACAGTTCATCCTAAATAGGTAAATTACTGCGTGAGGCTAAAAATTTGATATTTGAATTATGATGAGAGTTGGCAATTTAAGTCAAATGTTAACTTTTCTTTCATTATAGATTTTCTTTTGTCTCTTCATTAAACCAACACTTTCATTATTTTAGTATTAATACAATGAAATTGTGTGTTGGTGGTTATTTCAAATGAAGATGATGCCTTATGAAGGTTATTTAAAGTGTAGATTGAGAAGAAGATGGGACATTTTTTAAATTCCTGCAGCCTGTTGTATTCAAGATGAGATTTGTTTTTTCTTTTTTGTTCTGTGTACACATTCGAGTAATTTAGTGAGCATTTGGAAATAGGCAAATTGCTGGGTTGGGCCAGTTATTTAATCCTACAACCTGGAATAAAAAGAGAGAAGTAGCCAAAAACACATCGTCTTAGGGACATTT
The DNA here is from genome assembly GCA_008086735.1 of Cheirogaleus medius. Classification (NCBI taxonomy): domain Eukaryota; kingdom Metazoa; phylum Chordata; class Mammalia; order Primates; family Cheirogaleidae; genus Cheirogaleus; species Cheirogaleus medius. The sequence goes on from VBSM01003157.1 coordinate 43,576,378, forward strand.
GAAGAGGCCATATGTTGTGCTTGCATGTGACGAGGCCTGACTCTTTGCTGTCACTCATCCTTGTGTTTCAGTGGCTTTATGATATTTTTCTTAAAAATTCATTTACCATAGTTTTATTTTCTTTTTTTAAAGAAAATTCAGAAATGCAGAAAATGCAGAAATTCACTACAGAGAAACTTTGGCTTTTTCCTATACTCCATCCTGGTATTAATTCTCTTCTAATCAAGCGCATGATCTCGGCACTTTGTTGGCTTTGTAATGAAAAGTGGAGGGTTTTTGTTGTTGTTTGTTTTTAAAGGAATTAGGCATGGCCTAGCAAACTGGAAATTTGAGATTTTAATCTGTTTTTCTCCCCTTTGAAGTGAAATATATCTCTTTTATATTGGTTCCTAGTCCCCGTTGCTGTGTAGTTATCTTGTGCTAGATCATCCACAGCAGCTTGAGCCCATGAGCTAACCAGTTCTCATGGCAGGACTTTTCCCTGTGCCTCACTCCATCTTAGAGTTACTGACTCCCATTTTTGTCCTTCAGTCTGTGATTTCTTGGTGAATCCTAGCTGCCACGTGTCAGTGTTTTCTGCCCTTTACTCTTTGAAGTAGTATTTCATACATGGACATCGCTTTGGTAGTCGTTCCAGGCCTGAGCAGCTGGGAATCCCAATACTCCCATTCCCGTTCTCCGGTGCTCCGTGCATTATGTTGCTGTCGTTCATTGTTCATTATGCGACTCCCATTCATTATTTTTCCTTCTCATCCTTTAGTTCTGTCTTCCTTCATGCTGCTCATCTGCCTGCTCACTCATCCTCTCTCCTTCCTTAAATATTTATTGTAGTTTTGATGTGCTTAATGGGTTATTCTAGGTTTTGTTTCTTATGTCCTTCTCAGTATGTTATAAGTAGTTTTACAACCTAATTCTCTGGAAATACTTAAGTGGATTTTTTTCTCTCTTGAAATGAGTTAAGGTAAAGTCAGTGGGCTTGCTCCTTTCCCAGCCTTCATGGTCTACCTTGTGTTTCAGAATATATTGTGAATTGTAGCTAAAAATAACCAGAGAATCTGGTAAGTTATGCAAGGCCAGATGCTGAGATTCAAGAAATCATGGAGAACTACAGTACAGAGAAAATCGAGTCCTTTCTTATTAGCTCACCGTATTAAGGTGTAGCCATTTATTTATAGCATTGAACTTAACTGTAGTCTCTATTTGTGTTCTTTCCCCTCAAGATTGAACGTAATTAGGAAGCTAATAGCAGACGAAGTGGACTTTCTGCAGCATGTCACTCAGCTTGACCTGAGAGACAATAAACTTGGTGATCTAGATGCTATGATTTTCAACAACATTGAAGTTTTACACTGTGAAAGGAATCAACTGGTGACATTGAACATCTGTGGCTATTTTCTAAAAGCACTCTATGCCTCTTCTAATGGTATGTAACATAGATCACATCGAAGTTTCTCTTTTGGTTCTAAGAATTTACCCAGCAGCATCATGTCTGCCTCTCTGATTTTTCTTTCCCCATTTAGTTAGCAAAATAAGTGTCAAGTTTTGCTAAGATAAAAGTTATAAAAGAAGAATGCCGATTTGGTATTTAAAGGAATCAAAAGGAAAATTTTATTGTTACAATTTTTTTTCTCATATTGTGTTATTTAGTTAAGTTATTCACATTTTTGCTTTGGTCCCTTTGCTTAAATGGAAGAGGGGAAAGTGGGCTACCTTGTTTCAATAAGATAGTAAATCCAGAACCTTGACTTAATACTGGAGGATGAAAGAAAATCCCATTTTGGGATGTCCCCATATCACCAGTTTCATGTTTCACTAACAAAGACCGCACCTGAAGATAAACCTGAATTATATATCTACACCATAAAGCAAGAGTCCTTATCATTCAGTAATATCTCTTAGAATTTGAAAATCATGATAGTTCCAAAAAAGAAAAGATCATATGGGCATATGTTTGCTAACGTGAAGATTTCAATCTCCTATAATCAGCAGACTGAATGAGAACAAGTAGTTACTACTACAGGTTGAACAAATGTTTATCAAGCACTTGTATAAAACATATGCATAGTATGTATAGTGTAGCTCATGATTTCTGAAAGATAAGAGATTTTTTTTTTAATGTGCTTACTGTCATCTCATTAGAAAAACAAGCCAAACCTCAAATAAGCACAGATTCTAGTGTAATCGGTTTGCTGAGCACCAGAGGGATATAGGATTTGGATAGCCAGTGGGAACAAAATGGGAGGAAAGGATCTGAATGTGGCTTGTTCAGCATTTGGGAGAAGACAGGGAATTCTGAACTCATGGAAGTAATTATGGGATGCATATCTTGGTGTCTGATGGTGAAGTGAAGCACTGAACTTAGTACAGTAAGCTATAGAGAAGCAGTAGAGATTCTTAAGTGGAGGAGACATGATGGAAATGATGCTGTAAGACTGTAAATTTAAAAGTATTGCACAGAATGTATTAATGGTAGAAAAGTGAGGTAATCTACCACTCTACTAATCTAAGTTATTGTGATGGGCTTCATGTGAGCAAATGGGAACTTATAGTTAGAGCTAAAGATGTTGATTTGAGACTCATCTGCTCAGACATGATACCTGAAACCAGGGAAGTAAGGCAACTGAAAGGGCAGAGAAGACCTTGTACCAAAAGTCGACTTACAAACCCTCACAGTTAACTGGGGCCAGAGTGGGCAGCTATTAGATAGGAACTGAACATGTGAATTACTTGGTAAGTGTTTAGAGAAGCAGGAGGACATTTAGAATCTACTCTGTCCAAGAAACAAAGCCCTAGCTGGGCAATGGTGTCATATTTCAAAAGATTTTGAGAAGGAGTTTCAAATTTGAGTAGAAGTCATTTGTGACCCTCCAGAGTGCTGTTTCAGTAGAGTGATGAAGATAAAAGACAAGATGCATTTGGTGAATGTTAGAGCATTTATTCAGTTAATCTTCTGGGTATAATTTAACATGCATAACATAAGGGGAGAACCACAGGAAATGGATAGGAAAGAGGTAGAAAGGTAGAATGAGTGATTTATTTCAATCTCTGAGTAAGATCTTGTGATTAAATTGAAAGTTTTTTACTTTCCCGTGGTTTCAAAGTTGAACAAATGGATGTATTGTACTTCCTAAACTAAACAAACAATGGAGAATAAAGCACAGTAATGATATTTGACATACAAAAAGAGTCTTTGTATCATTGGGATAGTGATGTTTTTGTGGGTTTTTTTCCCTCCTAGAACTTGTTCAACTTGATGTTTACCCAGTTCCAAATTATTTGTCCTACATGGATGTTTCAAGGTAAGAAGTCAAGTCTTAGAGCACTCTAGAGTCTACTTGAAAATTATTTAGATAAGTCTCTCTGAACTTATGTATAATCACTTTTTTATATTTTGAAGGTAAATAATAATTAAATTTAATAGTTTTTACTTATCCTCTAAAAATGTGTACAAGTATCTTTCACTTAAAATGCATTTGTGTTCTGTAGTTCAAACCAAAGCACCAAGGAAGATGTCAGTGTGTGTGTCAATTTAAACACCAAGTTTGGACTTGAAAGCTTAGTGAGTTGAGGGTTATATGATTTGAAGGTCTGGTAGTTCCTCAGTCTCTTTAATTATATTAACCATGTCTTTGTGTCTTTCCCTGAAATGATATTAATTTTATTTTTTTAAGTGCTATTATTTCTTTTAATTCCTCCTCCCCTTTATTATTTTGTACCTGTATCTCCTTGGTAAGAATTCTTAGAAAATAGCAACTACAAAATAGGAATTCTGTACAACCTGTTCAGTTTTCTTAGCTCCTTTTCGAATAGGCTGACCATCTTACCCTTTATGCAAATTTGCTTCTGCAGTGTATCATACTTATTCCAGTTCATACAAATACTATGATAGACTTTTTCCTGAGGGCACAAAGATGTGACTTTGTCTATAGCATATATTTGTATAAATTAAACTTTAAAAATTTTAATGCTTAATTTTAAAATTGAAACTCAAGACAATTCCAAAGAAATACATAAAATTTTCTCAGTACATGGGAGTCTGTGGCCCAGTCCAGGTGACAACTGTTAACTTGTGTCAGTGTATAAATTCTGATAGTTTGTTAACAATCACCATACTTTGTAATCACAACAGTCATGTGATTTGTCATATACAAAAATTTACCTTTTGTCAGGAAAGTACACAGACTTGGCTATTTTAGTAATATAATTATATAAGAATGTGTCAGCTATTGGGAAAATTCTTAAAATTTTATTGTAAGTTTATCATTATAAAACTCTTTGAGTAGTGCCTCATGCATTTTCTACTAACTACATATATCAGACAGTTTTATTTAATGAACCTGAAGTCAGACATTGCTTCATTAGTTTACTATTTTTTCCTATTAACCCTGGATATTATTATTTTTACCTTTTAAATAGAAACAGTATAGGAATGGGGTTTGCATTCATGCATGCATATAAATATCTTGAACAGACGTATTTCAAGTATACACATTACAGCTATTTTCATTTTTTCTTTAATATCTTATAGCTCTTGTCCCAAGCATCATATTTTCATAGAATTTTCATCTGTGTATAAAGAATTATAGTCATATATACATACCATTTTAGATTCCTTGTGCATGGTCACTTAATATATTTAAAAAAGAAGGTAAAAGACTAACCATGTCTGACTAGGGTCACATCCAAATAGAGTAGATGTGTTTAAGTATTTGTCAGTTCATTTAATAAAGTCAACATTAGTTTAGTTCACTTGTTTCTAATAAGTATAATTACTGTCTAATACCCACGTAAATGTTTTGAAGTAATTAAACCTGAGTCTTAACTGTCAGTGCACATTTACACTGCTACCATTTTAAAACCACTTCTCACTCTTCCCAGTTATCTGTGGCTATGTTTTCATGATGCCAGCTAGAGCTGGGAAGTATTTTAATGTTAAGGGTTAAAATGTACATTTGAGAATAAAACTGTTAGGCCATTTGACTCATTGACTTAACGGAAGTGTATGTGTTTTTATTTCCAATATGACATCCTCTCCCTAAACTTGACATGGATCTATAGACTTTATAGGAAAGTAAGTTTGGGAACTTGACCTTTTAAAAATATTTTTATGTATTTTTTATTTTTTTTTTTTTTGAGACAAAGTCTTCCTCCATTGCCCAGGCTGGAGCGCAGTGGCATGATCACAGCTCACTGCAACCTCAAACTCCTGGCCTTAAGTGATCCTCCCTCCTCAACTTCCTGAGTAGCTGAGAACTGTAGGCATATGCCACCATACCTGGCTAATTAAAAAAATTTTTTGTAGAGACAGGGTCTCACTATGTTGTTCAGGCTGGTCTTGAACTCCTGGCCTCAAGTGATTCTCCTGCCTCAGCCTTTCAAAGTGCTAGGATTATAGGTGTGAGCCACTGTGCCTGGCCTAGAGTTAATTTTTAGACTTGAGATGATTCAGATGATGTAACCTTGTCTTTTCTTACTTTTTCTTTACTACTTCTCCCTGTCACAATTCATCTTGATTCTAGAATGAAGTGAATGCACATATGATTTTGATTCATACTCACTATACTTTGGTATTTCATTTAAAGTTTTATTTATTTTTTTTGTTAATTATTTTGAGTTTAGAACTATATTTGAGGCCAAGTTCATTCAGAAAATTAATTTTATGTTCTTAAATTTAGGAACCGCTTAGAAAATGTGCCTGAGTGGGTTTGTGAGAGCCGAAAGTTAGAAGTTTTGGATATTGGCCATAATGAAATATGTGAACTTCCCACCCGGTAAGTACAGATCAAGTGAAAGGATCTCAAAACAGATGAGCAATAAGAAAAAAAATTGCTGATTCAGTGTTTAACTTGTTATTATAAACCCTTAAGAGTTTGTTTTAAGACCTTATTTGGTGTTTTTACCCCATGTGATGTCTTCAAGTTACATACTTTCTTCATGCAGCGAGTAGAGTCAGGTTTCGACTCTCAGTCCGACTTTTTAAAGCCACGCAGGAAGTGATGCTTGGTAGAAATTTTTAAAGAATCTAAGAGAAGTGTTCAGAAATTCAACAAACAATATAATTAGCCTGCCTCTGGGACCTTAATTCTTTCAAAATCTTCCACTTCTATCTGTTGACTTAATATGTCTACCTTACCCAGAAATAACTTTTGTTTTCCATAGAATATAACTTTGAGCAGAAAAAAGATTGTTAGATCATTAAACGTAGAAGGAGCAAACTAGATTATCTTTTTCTTGGTGTGAAATTTGGAGTAAAAGTTTCAAGAACTTCTCTTTCCTTCTCTCTCTTAAATGTGTTATTATTTTTATTTCATAATTTTCACTTTAGTGGCAAGATTTGCAAAACAGCCATGTGATGACAACTAGTACCCATAAATACAGAGAAATTTTTTTCAAGTTGACTAATTGTGGTCCATATATTATTGAACTATTAGTGACTAGCCATGCAATTAATAACTAAAAATGTAGTCAGTGTTGTCTTCTAGAACTTTCTGTGATATCTGTGCTGCCCAATAGAGTATCCACAAGGCACATGGGGCTGTTAAGCACTTGAAATGTGGCTAGTGTTACTGAGGAACTGAATTATTTATTTAATTTTAATTAGCTTAAATTTAAATAGCCACTTGTGACTAATGGCTGCCACAAATCAGGTCTAGTTATTGCCACTGTTCTCAGCCAATCACCAAACAGAGGAAGTTAGCTGTTTTAAACTATGTATGGTCAAAAATAGCAATGAAAATATTGTAAAAGTATGTCACCATTGTGGAGTAAACTTTTACTTTAAGCACACAGTCTTTAAAGGTATGTGATCAATATTCCTGTTTTCTTGTAAAGAACAAGGATAGTGAAATATACATGCTTGATAAACCTAGTAAATATGTTGGAGTTGGGCTGTCCAATATGGTAGCTCCTACCCATTAGCCACATGACTAGTGAGCACCTGAAATATGACTAGTCCTAATTGAGAAGTGCTGCAAGTGTAAAGTATACATTGGATACAAAATATTAGTAATAGTATATATTAATTACATGTTAATATTTTGCATATATTTGGGGTCAAGTAAAATACACACTAAGCATTAATTTACTTGTTTCTTTTTACTTTATGTGTGGCTTTAAAGAAAATTTAAAACTACATATGTGGCTTGCATTATATTTGTGTTGGATAACACTGTATTAGAATATAGCTCTCATAAAAGAAATCTTAGTTATATTTTTAGTCCCTGAAAAGCTCAGCTAATTTTGCTTTGTTCCTCAGCCATATATTATACCTGTTAATTTGATCCATTTGAAAATGCTTTCTGCCCTCAAGTATTATGTTGACTGAGCATTTAGGTGGCCCAGTGCTGAGGGTCAAGAGTATGTATGTCTGTGTCCGTGCCTGACCCTGTTAAAAGAGGAACAGCAAAGATGAAAATAGGCTACTACTGGTAGGGAAAAAATAGTTTGTTAAAAAAATTTCTTACCATATCTTTCCTCCTATTTTCTCTCTTCTCTTTCCCTGTCCAGCCCTTCAATCCAACAGATATCACATAGGTGCCTAAGGCCTCTCTTGCTGTAGGGTAAAACAAAGACATTTTTAATATATTTATGTATATATGTAAACAAACAGTAAATACAAGATATGGTATTTTATCCAATTTTCCCCCAAATTCGTTAATCTTAGATTTGCTTTATATCAGTACAGGCTTTTTGGGGATCTAACAAATGCTTATTCAAAGCAAATCCTAAATGCTCTATTGTCAAAGAATTTAAACCGTGTGTGTGTGTGTGTGTGTGTGTGTGTGTGTGTGTGTTTTAACTCATGGGACAAAAATAATGTGTATTGTTTTCTTGTTTATGGTGGTATTCAGTTGCAAATTTTATATGAGTCCTATTGTTGATGTATTAATGACATTCAGGCAAGATAGTGATTCATTAGAATTGATTTAATATTCAGGCTGTGTTTACCTAAGTGAGTTTTATGAGGAGTTTGGCAAAATAGAAATTATTTAGAAGTAAAAATATATTAAAAATGAAATAAAGTATTTTCATGCTTAGACAATATTCAAAAGAATTTAAATCCTATAATTAGCATTTAATACTCATCCCGTAGTTGATCAAATCTACTTTTTTATTTGGAAGAATCAAGAAAAAGAATTTGTCAACTGTCTTTTAGTTTTTTATGTGTTAAAGGATAAATAATATATGATAAATTATACATATGTGTGTGTGTGTGTGTGTGTGTGTATATATATATATATATATATATATATAAAATGAACCAAATGCTGAATTATTGGTTTGGAGTGACCATTTTCAGAGACTGCCCTGTGATAACTGTGAATGTGAGGATAATCTGACTGGCCTGGATCATCTGTCTTGCCACACTGATATCTAAACCTACAAAGCCAGATACCTTTAATTGTGGTCTGTGGTGTGACAGGGTTGAGACAGGTTGCTAGCTAGCATCTTCGTGAGCAAAGAATCTAGACCTGATATTTAAAGTAAAGTTATGCCATAAGGTATGGTGATTTTTAACGATTATGAGTCAAAAGATACAAAGTTTCAGTTAGGAGGAATAATTCAAGTGGTCTAAAACATTGTGATTATAGTTAATAACAATGTGTTGAATTCTTGAAAATTGCTAAGAGAGTAGATTTTAAATGTTCTTACTATAAAAAAGATAGGTATGTGAGATAATACATATATTAATTGGCTTGATTTAGCCATTCCACAGTGCATACATATATCAAAACATCGTGATGTACACCAGAAATATATGTAAAATTTTTGTTAGTTAAAAATTAAATTAGTAAACTAAAAAATAATTGCGAGCATCAGTAAATGAGAGGTCAGAATGGTGAAAAACAGGAAATGGATGACAGTATAACAGGAATTCTTCCTTTATTTATTTATTTAATTTTAACTATTATTTATTTATTTATTTATTTTGAGAAAGAGTCTCACTCTGTCACCCCAGCTGGAGTGCAATGTCATCATCGTAGCTCACCACAACCTCAAGTGATTCTCCTGCCCTCAGCCACACACCACCTCACCAGGCTAATTTTTTCTAAACAGGATCTCACTCTTGCCCAGGCTGGTCTCAAATTCCTGGGCTTAAGCTATCCTCCTTTTGGCCTCCCAAAGTGCTAGTACTACAGGCTGGAGCCACTGTGCCCAGCCATGAATTCTTATTCTAAAGTGATCATGATATAATTATAACCTTGCTTTCCCACAGCTCCAAGATGTCTGTTTAAATCTAGGGCCTGTCTTATTCTCTGCAACTCTTGAAGACGTCTGAAGTGGTCATAATGCAGATTTACATTAGATTAACAAGTATTCATCATTTGTGACAGTTCTGATAACCCTTAGAAGAAACACAGCCAAGCTTCCAAATTGGCTGTATCAGACTCCTAAGAAGGTAGTGGATTAAGTGCATTCTACTTTCTTTAGGAGAGAATCTCTACCTTGGTCTAGCATTAAACTAAAGAGAAGCCAGGGAAGTGAGGAAAGGGAGAAACAGTTTTGATTGTGAAATGCAGCTGAAGGAAAATGTAACATTTTCTTAGTTGACATTTGTAAAAGTTTAGTTGAATAGAAGAATCCTTTATTTAATGTGGATCCTCTAAGTAAAGATTGCTCAGCTATGTTTATTCAGAATCTGTTGTGGGTAAAACACCCAGCATTCTAGTTCAATAGAAGACACAAACCCTACCTTGAAGAAGCATACAACCTTTTAAAGCTTGCCTTGTGAATCGAATAAGATTAAGCCAATCTCTTCAGTGGCTACTTTTATGAAACCTTTTTTTGCTATGTAGAGCTTCTTTGCTCAATATATCGTTTCACAGTTTTTCCTTCCCCCTTTTTCCTTAAAGTATATAAAGTATTGAAACATAAATAGCTGCAGGTTTGAACTTATCTTAAAATGAATTTGCAGTTGCTCTGAATGAATTTATGATTTTTGGAGAGTTCATTTTAAATATTCTCCTTCTCTTACTCATTTTTCAAACTTTACCCCAAATTAGCCCTAAGTAAGTTGCCTTCTGTCTTTTCTTTTTGTACAGCTTATTTTGTAATAGCAGTCTCCGGAAACTATTGGCAGGACACAACCAGTTGGCAAGGCTACCTGAAAGGCTAGAAAGAACCTCAGTGGAGGTCTTGGACGTGCAACACAACCAGCTCCTCGAGCTACCGCCTAACCTTCTGATGAAGGCAGACAGGTAAAGTGGTTTGTTTGTCTGACTTATTCATCTGAGTCTGTAAATACTCCCTCATTTGCATTTTTGTCTTCCATGATCCAAGTCCGTTTGTGTAAACTTTCTGATTATGTGTCTGTTGTAGATTTATGAAGGAAATAGTTTTACCAGCCACTTCTCTAACCATTTTGGAGGGGATGGAGTCAGGGACATCCTATAGATTCCTTATTAATTTTGCTGCTCTCTGGAGAGAAGTAGGTTATGTTATGCATAGAAATGTGTCGTGGGGATGTCGGTGTAAAACAAGGATGAGAGATATACTCCTGTATCACCACCTGGTCAGAACTCGCGCAGTCTGCTGCATGCTTAGCTTAATTATCTTATGATTCTCTGTTCCTGCTTTCACAGTTTGGGACTTTTGGTGATAGGGATGGGTTTTCCTAGAGTTCGCTTAGTTCTTTTTTTAATCAGTCCTCCTTATCTTTACCAGTTTTCCCTTCATATTTAATTTATATTCTTTTGAACAAACAAAATTTTTAAATAATTTATATCATACATTAAGCATTTGAAGAATTCTGTTTTGAATGAGGGAGAGGTAAATTTAAACATTAAGTGAAGTTCTATCTTCTATGAGTTGCCACATGCAGAACTTTCTTTAAAGAGAGATTGAAGTAACAGTGGCAGTTCACTTACTGTGGAGCCTCTCGTGTGCACCAGAGCCCTATGCCTCATACTAACATGTTTCCTAGACAGTTGGCACAAATCATTTCAACTTCTGTTCATGTTTATTTTTAGCGAATGACCATTGCTTTAGAGACAGATCTGACTTTTAGTGTATCTCATGATGAAGACCAAAAAGTTAAATTTAATTTTGCTTCTATAAGTATAGAAAAGAGAAGGAAATGATGATGGATCTTTTTACCTTAAAAAATAAAAGTTTGATGTGTTTCACCATGTATGATATTATGCGGGTAAAATAGCAGTCTGAGAACTCTGGCTCTCTGGACCTGAATTACATACCCCACCATGTGTCCCCACGTCCCTGTGCTTGCTCCTGTCAAAATACTCATCACATACTGTATTATTATTTCTTGTCTCTCTCCATTATTAGGTTATTAATTCAGTGAAGCCAATGACTGTGTTTTAACACATTAACTGCCATGAGAGTTGTATTTAACTCAACTCTAGCTTTGACACTGGGGCTGCCTGAAGCATATATAAAATCTTACTTGTTTATATTCTTATTGTTATAATTAATATTGATAATTTAATTCTAAAAATGTGGATTAAATGAATAAAAGTCAATAATTTTTTTTCTATTTATGTTTACCTGTAAATTATAATCAAACTTTTAATTTTTATTTTTGTAATAAAACACCGTGGCCCCAAGGAAAAGTTTCTGATTTCTGTCTACTTGAGGCGACAGAGCAAGACTCTGTCTCAAAAAAAAAATTATAGTTTTTGGTTTTTTATGAGGCAGCATCTTCTTGCTCTGTTGCCTGAGCTGGAGTGCAGTGGCATCATCATAGCTCATTGCAGCCTTGAACTCCTGGGCTCAAATAATCCTCCGGTCTCAGCTTACCTAGTAGCTGGGACTACAGGCATGAGCCACCATGCCTGGCTAATTTTTTTATTTTTTGTAGAGACGTGGTCTCACTATGTTGCCCCAGCTGGTCATGAACTCCTGGCCTCAAGTGCTCCTCCTACCTCGGCCTCCCAAAGTGCTGGGATTACAGGCATGAGCCCACCACACCCGGCCTTAATCATAGTTTTATCCTCAACATGTTATACTGTGTGTAGAATAAAGGAAAGTACTCAACAAATATTTGTTCAATAAACCATAGAAAATTTAAGGAATTTTAAATACTACCTTCACTCCTGGCTTCATATTTTTTTCTTCTTCTCCTTTTCCTTTTTTAAAAAAATCTTATTCCAAGATGTAACTTATATTCAGTAAAGTGTACAGCTCTTAAGCATACTACTCAATGAATTTGTACATATATAGATCGATACATAGATACCCCTGCAACTACCACCCAGATCAAGATATAGAACATTTCCAGCACTCCCTTTTCCATGTGTTCTGTCTTCCTCATTTAAAAAAAAAATTATCTTCAGTGTACTTAGGCAAATTATAATGACTTCCTACTAGAAAAATTATAAAGAAATAGTGGAATTGTGAGAAAATCGGATTGCCATATTGTAATTGACCAGTGCAATGTCATTCTTCTGACAAAAAGTGAAATGTTCCAAGATCATATAAAGAATTTTTCTTGTTTTTACATTCATTTCAAAGTACAGTGTGCAGTAGATGGGTAGCTTTAGACGTGTGCTTTTTGTTGTGAATACTATAGAATTTGATTTCTTCCCTTGTGGAGAATTACAAGTTATGTTATAATCTTGTGTTTCTTTTATAAAGTTAAGTAGGCAAAATTTGGGTGCAATTTTGTAATGAGAATCCACTTATTCCTCTAGAGTTCTACACTGAATCTATAGAACCAAATACATAGATTGATTCAGGCTTCAGAGGAGTCTTTGAGATAAAACTATTTCTGAATCTTGCCAACTCTGGTAAGTTCACAACTAGTAGGTGAATAGTGCTGGAATTTCCACTTGATAACAATCATTCTTTATTCATTTCTGAGGGTTTGGTTTTAAAGGACAATTCTAATTTTCACTGTCTGGAGGCAGTCATTGAGTAGTATCCTTGCTGCCAGGGAAGATGTGAAAACAGATCCCTGGAGGAGCTCCTTGTTTAGGTGAGGTGACTGTATTTTCATGTGGAGATGTGTTTTGATGAAGATTCGAGCTAGGGCAGCTGTAACTTCAGGTTGTCCCAGGATGGAGGACCACTGCCTTCACTGTTGACTTTGTGACCCTGTGCAGGTCACTCTAAACCTCAGTTTTCTCATTTTGCTTATTTTGTACATTTCCCACATGGAAACTGTAAGTTGGAAAAGGAAGGATTGTATGAACTAGAATGTTTCTAGTAATGTGCAGTGTGGACAAATTAGGATGTGAACTGAGCCACTGAAAGGAGACATTGCTGTAATGAACAATATAAGCGAAGCTGGCTGTGTCAGAAGTCACCATAGTCCAAATAGACTGACCTTTCTAGAGCCAACTGCATTTTGGAAAATGGTGTAGGGGAAATTAGCCTCTGTAGGCCCCGAGAGGAGAGTAGGACATGCTAAATGCATTTCTGACACAGGAGAGTTCTGGAGTAAGGGGTTGGGTGAATTAGAAGGAGCAAGTATCCTGGTTTTCTTTTATGAGAGAAATGCAAATGACCAAAAAAGGGCAGAAATTGGAAACTTTTTCAAGAAGTCATATTCCAGTGTCTTTGTTTTCCAACTAGTATAATAGCTATATCACCAGCATGGTATAGCACCTGATCTAGTAGAGTCAGAAAGAAAAGTTAAGGGATTTGGTTATCTAAGACACATAGGTTTATGATGGGGGTAATACTGGTTAGTTGGTTTTTTTAAAGCACATTTTTGGATTATTTTACTTGTTAAATAGTTAAAAACTGTTTTCTAAAAATTTCCACCAAACTATGTTTCTTAATGGGTTAATACTTCTTTATCCTGTTTGTACAGCCTAAATAATGGAGGTTTTACTTGCCTAATTTTAAAAAAAGTATATTTTTTATTGAGGCATAATTTACATTCAGGAAAATTTACAGATATTATGTATTTGGTTTGTTAAGTTTGGGAGAGAGGAATAAACTAGTACTGACAGTTGTTAATGCATATCAACCCATAAAACATGCAGTTTAAAATATTAAAGAAAGTTTTTAGGAAAATATCTTCGTGACAGGCCTCTTACAGGTGATTTCAGTTGTGATTGATTTTAGTTTACATGGTTCAGTACAGCAAACATCTTACTGGCCTAGTAAGTTGTGTGTCACTGTGCTGGATGGTATAGGGCATTGAAAAATGACTAAATGTAGGAATTACCCTCAAGGAGCTTACAATCTAATGCAGAATTTAAAATAACTACACAATAAACTGTAGTAAAAGGTAGGTTTAAGAAGGTAGAAGACATGGAAAATGATACAGTTGGTCTGGCATAATTTAGGCTCAAGTTAATTAAGAACAATACTTTGTTATTGTACAATACAAAGCTGTGTGTTTGGCAAATAGCTACAGGCATTAATGACACTTTGCTTCAATTCTTTTTCCATTCAGTTTGTTCCATGATATAAATCTTAAAAATATGTAAGTTCCTGTTTTCACATTTTTTGTGATAATAAATTATTGTTACTAGTTCTACATTTGGTTTTATAACTGAGGAAAGGCCCAAATACAAGCATTATAACTTAAAATGGTTTAGTTTATGCTTTAAATAGAACTTGTGCTTGAATGTGTAAAGTGAACTATCAGAAAAACATGCATCATTGGACACAGGGCAGAAAACCAAATTTTGTTTCTCTTTCTTGGGAGCTTTCCTTTGCCGTGAATCTTGCCTGCTTAACCCAATCTCATGGTTTTAATTACATGACATTGTTTGTTAAATATTACAGCTTTAGACTAGTATATTTTAATCTGCTATACCTGGTAGCAGGAAGATGTTTGGTAACCAAATATGAGAGAGGAGGAATCAACTTCAAATTAGATGACTTTTAATAATATCTTCATCTTCCTCTGAAAACTTGAGATCAATTTTATTAAAATTCTTATGATTTGAATCAGCAGTTGCTGTTTGAGTTTACTTTCCAGATTCATCTTATTTTCCTTGCCAGTCAACTAAAAACATGTCCTGAGTATCCCTTTTGAATCTTCTCGTTCTATATGCCTTAGTTATACAAGTAGTTATAAATCTTATGTTCAAGTAAGTATGGCAGCACCAACTACCTTATTTATATTCATCTTTTGAGTTTTGTTTATTTTGACTTGCTTTTCACTGGCAGCTCACAAATTATAGACACACGTGAAATATGATGAACTGTATATCACCCAGAAGTTGACTGTGATGTTTGTATCTTACTATCAGGGCAGGATTTGGTTCTGCTGGGTAACCTGGCACATATTCTAACTTGGATCTTACTTGCCTGAATTTCTCATCTTACCTCTTTTAGCTTTGAGTTGAGGATTTTCTTGATGGAAACCTGAAAAGAGTTTCAGATAATTGGTTGTCATCAGCAGATGGGCAGGAGAGGAGGTAGATTCCCCATGGGTCACGAGAGTGGATGAGACATTGCCAGAGGTACTGCCATCCTTCTGTTCCTTCCTGAAATCTTGGCGATGGCTGACTCCTTGTCCACTTAGCATCTGCATGCACATTTGATGGCCAGACAGCTTCTCCTGGGGAAGTCAGTCTAATTAACAATGCCAAAACAGACCCTTTAAGGGAAAGTTATAGATCCCTTTTGTGTGTGGGCATCTAGGTCTGTTTTTTTTTTCCCTAGTTGGACCAGTACATGGTATTTTCAGGGGCAGGAGTATGGGGAATATGTATACAAATGAAGTTCATGGTAGCTGCTCGTGTGCTTTTATTAAATATCCCCAGAACATTAGTCACATTACAAACCATAAGTTTTAGTGACTCAGACAGAATACGTGTAAATATCAAAGGGACTAAATGGGAACAGAAAATTTAGAAGAGCGTGATCGATTGACCATGACAACTGGTACCTTTTGGCAAAGACAGATATTTCTGGCATTTTGAAGAGCTAAGTTGCCTACACTTTTTTTTTTTTTTTTTTTTTTTTTAAGTGAAAAGAGCTATCTGGTGATGTTTCAATGATTTGAGAGTCATAGTGGACTCACAATAGTTTTTCTCAAAGTGTGTCTTCAGAATCCCCTAGAGGAGTTCTCAAACATGCAGATTCCGGCTCTTATCTCAGTTCTTGTCACTTAGACTTTAGAGGGATAGCCTGGGAATATGCATATTTAACAACACTCCCCCAGTGAGTTCAGTGCAGAGGGTCTGCCAAACATACTGGAAGCTAAAGTTGACCTGCTTTAGCTTTCAGGTGATACTGCTGAAATAAATAGATTTCCATAAAAGAATTCTAATACAAAAATTGAATGTGAGTCTAGTGCTGTTTCTGGATATCACATACATCCCTCTCTGCTTTTTAAAGTGTTGTGTTTCTCAAATATTTTAAGGTAAGTGGTTCTTAGCCAGGATTATTAAGTCAAAATTAACTGATAAGTTTTTCAAAGCTAGAGAATCAGTCAGTGGGGTTTAGAACACTATGAAGAGGAGGAGAGTTTCCATCCTTTTCTCCCCGCCAACCCCTCAATCCCCCCAGGATTTACCTCTGTCCTGGAGAAGGGAGAGGGGGGATGGGCAATTGGAAAGTGGCCGATTATGTGATCTCGACAGGGGTAGAGTTCTGGTGGCAAACTCAATTTGTTGTTAACCAGAACAAACCAGAGGAGTTTAACCAGAAGTTTCCAAGCACTCCTGTTTGTGAACAGTGCTCTGAGCCTGAGGAGAAACCGTTAATGGATTATCAAAGAGTCCTGCCAATCCTCTGAGAATCTGCTTTGGTAATCCTTGCACTTCTCTGATGCTCCTAAGACAGATGAGATGGGGAAGTCTGCCTCGCTGGTGGGAGAGGGGTGTGTGTATCCCCAAAAACTACAATGCATTAGGACAGAGGTTTTTGTACTGCTATGATTCTCAATCATCAGAATTTTTTTATATAGATTTTGGGGCCTCACTCTGACCTACTTAGCAAGAATATCTGAGGGTTGAAGTTGAGAATCTGCACTAATGAAAGCTCCCTAGATAATTCTGAAGTGTAGCTAGATTGCAGACTACTGACCTAGAGCATCTTGTGTGAGAAATGTTGCTCCTTTAGCATCTCCAGTCTTAATTCAGTGAGAGTATGAAGTGTAAATAAAAAAAGAAATAAACACCAAATCCCAGCAAGCAATCTCTCACATTTGCACTTCACCACTACTTTTACCCTTCGGACTTTGTGTCAAGCAAAGGCAGAGTGAGAAAAGCTATGGGGAAGAGAAAAGAGGGGAGCTAGCAATGGGGCTTAAGATGGGTCTACAGCTACCACGTAAAGCTTAGGCAAAAGTACGTGCAGTTAAAGGGGTAGTGTGCACAAAGTATGGCTGTTGAAGGAAAATTGGCAGTTGAGTTGGTGAAGGGGAAGAGAAGCAAATGGGAAAACTAAAGGTCCTACAAAACAAAAGTAAACCAGAACATTGTAGGACACACAACACTGCCATACTCAACTCAAACAAACAAAAATACATTATTTTATCTTGACTTTGCTATGCTAAAGTAGAAAATGACACCATTCAACTAAGAATCTTATAAAGCAACCTGATACCATGAAAATGAAAAGGAAAAAGATGAACAGATCCATATTGAGTTATTATCCCCCCAAATGAGAAAACAAAAAAAACAACAGGCATCCACTGTGGAGTATTCTCCCCCCAAAAATCTTTTGTGAAGCCTAAGGAAACTGTAAGAAAACGTTCTAAGCAGAATTAAATATACTCAAACAAGCATTTTGGGATATAGCAAACAAAAAATTGAAAATCTAAGAACAACAGTGTACAAACAATAAGGATTAAAAAGAGATATCCCCTGTTCTTAATATTATTAAGATATCAAGTTTTCTGTAAATTACTTTGTAAGTTTAACACAATTTTCATATAAATACCAAAAAGCTTTTGTAATGAGGTTAGACAAATTGATGCTATAGTTCATATGGAAAAAAAGGAACACACAAGAATAGCCAAGAAAACACTGAAAAAGTGAAACTACAAAGGGGAGACAAACCTTACCAGATACCAGAATATGTGTGTTTTGGTTCTTCTGCTGAGAAAGCCTAGAAGCAGTGACACACCAGCTCCAGTGGGAATATCGAACACCTAGACCTCAGTTTCTAAGTGCTGTTCTCCAGAAAAGGAACCGGGTACCCTTGGAAATAGAACTGATTCTAGGGCTAGAAAAGAGTTAACACAAATGAGCCCAAAAGTAAAGAAGTGCTCAAAAAATGATGGGAGCATGTCAAAGATGAGCCAACTTGGAGGAGCTCCCAAAAGCCACATCTGGGACAATTTGAACAACAAATACATAATGATAGTAATGAATTATAGAATAAAATAAATATCTGTAAGACCATATTGATATAAAATAAGTAATTTAATAAATAAATAGGGATAGGTCTTACAGAATAATTCCAATTAATAAACTGAAAGTAGAAGGAATCATGGAAATAGAAAAATCACCATTTGGCAAATACCACAGAAATGACTATTGCAAGCAAGAATCCTAAATTAATGGGCAAAAGTTTGATGAGAAACAGGAAATTTTCATAGTCTCGAATGATCTACCTATAAGTTTATTAATTACAAAAGAAAAAACAATTACAATGAATATACTTGGCAGGTACCACCTTAACCAAGTGATCAAAATTAATATTGCCAGTAATAAGACATTGGTATCATGTACTTCCTGATATGGTGCACTAAGAAGGGCATAACTTCTGTGATATTTTTTCTAAAAATGCATGACCCTATTCTTTTTTTTTATAAATATAGTATTTAATCATTGAGTAAAGTGATTTCTTATTAAATCATTATATATTTGTATGTACAGTTTTTAGTATTTCTTTTTTTTATTATTATTTCAGCATAATAAGGGGGTACAGACGTTAAGGTTACATGTATTGCTATTGCCTTCCCTCCCCTCTTGAGTCAGAGCTTCAAGCATGTCCGTGCCCCTGACAATGCACAATGCATTTATAATGTATATATATAAACCCATCACCTCCCCCCCACCTGCCCAACACCCGATAAATGTTTTTTTTTTTTTATAACATTTTGGTTAGATTTTATAATTTTGCCTTTACTTAGCAAAGGTTAGAGGTATCCCCTTCCCCTCCACACTGTTCACCGCATCTCTTAGATGTGAGTCAATCCCCCACTCCCCAAATCTCTGGCACCCTTTGAGCTAATGATGATAAAACCTGAAACAAACCTAAATCGAGGGATATTTTACAAAATAAGTATCTAATATTCTTCAGAGGTATTAAGGTCATTTAAGATAATAAGACTGATTGGAGGAAAGTAAGATATGCCATGTGAGACCCTGAATTGGATCCTAGACCAGATAAAGGACGTTACTGGGATAATTGGTACAACTAGGATAAAGTCTGTAGATTAAAGTATTGCATCAGTATTAATTTTAATTAATCTTTAAATTGATTTTTGACTTCTTCAACAATTGTAATTTATGTATAATTTTTCAGATTTATGTATAATTTTTGCCATTTTTCCTGTAGGCATATAGTCTTTATTGTCCAAGCCAGATTCTCAGACCTTCAAAAATAATGGCGATGTAGGTTCTGTTAGATTGTATACGCTTTTTCTTCATTTGCAGTTCCCACTGTTAGGTGATATTGCTAGACAAATAATTGTGTTCCTTTTTTAAGACTGATTAGTGAGGTGTGTGACATTAATGTAGTGGGTTACAATCAGCATTTAAAAAAAATTAAATAGGATAGAAAATACCAGTGTATATCACAGAGTAAGATTAAGTATTGTTTCATGAATCGTTTTTCTTTTTTTTTTCTTTGAAGAGAGTCTCACTCTTTCACCTAGGCTGTAGTATAGTGGTACAGTCATAGATCACTGTAATCTGAGATTCCTGGGCTCAAGTGATCCTTCTGCCTCAGCCTCCTAAGTAGCTAGGACTACAGGTGCACACCACCGTGGTTGGCTAACTTTTAAATTTTTTTGTAGAGACAGGGTCTCACTATCTTGCTCAGGTTGGTCTTGAACTCCTGGCCTCAAATGATCCTCCTGCCTCAATCTCCCAAAGTGTCATGAAACTTTTGGTTCAGTTACACATGTATGTGTCGCATGTGTACTGTCTGGTCACATAAAATGTACTTTGTACTCTTGGTTCCCATCATAAAAAGTTTGAAAGCCTCTCCTTTAAGAGCTAATCAATGTTGTGATGGTAGATGAAATTGTCAAAAGTATTGTGTTGTAAAGACAAGCAATAAGAAATTCAAAGCATTTTGTTTGACACTTCTAGGACATTTTGGAGACAGAAACCAGGGGATTGTCTAAAAGTAAGAGAGTTTTGCTTGGCTTAGACAGTTTTAACCATTTGGATTTTTAATGGAATACAAGTCCTAATACTGATCTCCATAAAAATCATTTAAATGCCGAATGCCTGGTGTGCCTATGTGTAAATAGGTAAATCTGTCGTGGTACAAAATCCTGTGCTCTGTTTCAAGGACAGAATTTGGCTGCAAAATGTAAGGGTGTGCTGGAAATTACTAAAAAGCAAACAAAACAAAACACCACCACCACCAAAAAAAAAACCATAGATGAGCCAGATGGACAGAATGTGCCAAGGCAGAGGAACAGAGCAATTGCTCAAGAAGCAGGAAATGGATTTGTCTCACTGCTCTTGTGGGTGATTTTCCAGATGCTTCAGGGCAGGAGCCATATCTGTGTATCTTTCTCTATGACTTTTGCACTTTATGCCAAGAAAAGTTTCTAAGTACTATGCTATTTACTAACTTGTTTGAAGAATTGAGTTTGAAGTGCTGTGTACACATGATCTTCTTGTTACCTAGCAGGTGCCCTGCTTGACCTCTTGCCTTTTTGGAGAAAAGGGACCTGTGAAAATGTCCCCAGGAAAAGGTTTTTGTTATTATTATTATTATTATTATTTTAATGTTTGAATTTTGGAGAGGTATTTTTGAGAATTGTGGACTCCTCAGATTGTTGAGAACTGGGTTTTATTTCTGGCTCTGCCACTAGTTACTATTGAACCATTCCCAAGCAATTTGACTTTCTCAGCTTCAGTTTCTGTCTTTTGTGAAATGTGAGGGGGGTATATTTAAGATGATGGGAGAATTCAAGGAGATAGAAAATAGGGAAGATATGGGGAACCTACAAAGCACCTTATAAATGAAAGCAGTGATTTCATGTTACTGCCTTTTCTGTAATTAGAAGAGAGTTACATAGGAAGAAAGGTTATATGGGGGAAATATCTCTTGGCACATTAAAACATCTTTTTGCATACAGTTACAAAATTTGTAAGGGAGAAGCTTGAGGATAGTTAATTGCATCATAGTGAGTTGAAACCAAACTCAGTGCTTTAGGAATTTTGCTTTTTTATGGGGTTAAAAGTAGAGAGTGTGGTTCTAAAGTTTATTTATTGAGTAAAACTGTTATTCATACTGGAGAAACTTTGTAAAACTAAAGTGGTCATTCATTCTGGTGGAAGGATGACACTTAGACCATTAAATCAGTTTAATTTGTCTCCTGCTGAAACATTGTGAGGTTGTAGAGAGAGTGTTTTAAGGGGGTGGATATTAAATTTAATTTTCCTGAGACCATTGTGATAAAAATATTTTTAGTACAATTGTTTGCTCTTTGTTAACCAACAAGGTGATTCAGTCAGACTTTATACAGTTCAAATGATGTCCTTTGGAACTAGCCCATGTAGTTTCAGCTAACTTAGTTTCAATTCCTTGGAGGGGGATGATGTAGGACTTTTTTTCCCCCTTAATTTTGCATAAAGAGTATATATAGTTCCTTAAGTACAGGCAGATTTCAAAAAAATGAGAGGATAAGTCTTTTTGGAAATCACTTTCTTCCCTTTATTCAGATGCTATAAGGGGTTTTTAAGTCCCTTGGCAGCTTTCTAGAAGAGCATTCATTTGTATATATTTTTAAAACAGCATTCCCTTTTTTTCTGGCCTAAAAATATGCAAACATTCATGAATTCATTCTCTTTTCATGTGTCCATAACTATGTATTTCCTAGAGAATTCTATTTTAATGAGATTGTTAGATGATTTCCCAGCCAACCCTAGTCCATGATATTTTAGGGCAATAAAATGTATTTCTTTCATTTTAATATATTCTGATTCTACACTGATGAAATTCTTAACAGGAAATTTAAGTCAGAAGGAATAAATGGGACCTGAAGAAACAGACTTGTGAAAATACTCTAAAGACCTATGGTGCTGAAACTGGTTTCCTTCTTAATTCAAAACCAGTTCAGAAACTGCATGAGTGACCTTTATTTTCTTCTCTGTAGCACACATGACTATTATTTCCCATGACTATTTATGGTCTGTACAGCCCTTTTCTAACTTCCCCCTTTTTTTTAAATGTCAACAGAATACGTGTTTCTTTAATGGAAAATTTTCTATTTTGGGGAAGCTGCTTTTCCTCAGATAAGTAATGGAGTTGGTGTGTGTGTACGTGTGTGTAAGTTGTGTGGGTTGTGCAAGATTGAGTAGTGCTAAAGTAGTGGATCAGGAGCTTGGACTATATTAGGAGTCCTGGTAAAGACTCCTAATATAAGGCCTTTTTTACAATCCAAGATTAAATGTCACTGTACCTGGTATTCCATATTCTTCCTTTTTAAGGATGATTTTATTTTTATTTCTAACCTATGGCAGAATAGTCCTGAATTGAATCCTGAAAATTTCAAACCAAGGTGATTTTGAAATGAGAGAACAGAGAGGCTTGTTAACAGGGTATATCTGGGTGGAAAGACAAGGCAGATTTGACCCTACTGACTCTCACAGGTGAGTCCTGTGCACTGAGCACTCTCTGTTTCCTAGTTGCTGCGGCTGCACATTTGGACATCCATCTGCATCGGAGAGGGTCCTCTCTGACCCGAGCCATGACGCTGTCCATCCTGGCTCTGCCCTTCACATCCCTTCAGAGTGTTTTGGAACCTGATCACAGCAAGGATTTTGTTGCAGTTCCCTAGCTTTGCATTGTGCATTATCTGTGTTTCCCAGTAACTGTGGAGGATTATATAGTTTTTGACGGTTTTAGTTATCTTAGGTGTGAAACTGTTCTTTGTATTTTATCCGTTGTTCACTCTATCATCTGGAAACTGTGACAGCATATATGTTATCTTGCTTGTTTGTTTTAATGCAAATTTTATCGAAGTATAATATAAATACAGAAAAGTGGCCAAATCATAAGTGCACTGCTTGGTGAATTTTCTCAAAGTGAACACATTTGTGCAACCAGCACCCAAAGAAACAGAACATTATGATGTTAGAAATGTTGCGCACCATCTCCTAGATACTGTTGCCCTCCCCACCTAAGAGTTACCATCATCTATTACCGTAGATTAGTTCTGCGTGACTTTGAGCTTTATAGTTGTGGAATCGTGCAGTGTGTCCTCTTGTGTCCAGCTTCATTTGCTCAGCATTATATTTGTGAAGTTCATCTTGTTGATGCATGTAGTTGTAGTTCTTTATGCTCATTGCTTTATTGTATCCTGATATTTTAATACAGAGTAAATTATCTACTGCAGTTGTGAATGTATGCCTGTAGAATGTGATTTGGACATCATACTGAAAAGAACCTAGTCACTACATGATTTAGTTGTATTGTGATCTAATGCCTAATTGTTTTATGACTATAAGAACCTTCTTATTAAACAATAAGGAATTGTTTTTCTCTTCCTTAAGTCAAAATATTAACTTTACCATACTACTTTCTCTTTCACTGCCCACCAGCTGTAAAAATAATCTCTTTTTCTTATCTCTGTGCTTCCATAAAAATTGATTTTTATTTCTTTCTATTGGATACATATAGATAGCTATTGTATCTATCATAGATAGTGGGTCAGAGATCCATATGCCTACTAAATTGAATTCCTGGAAGCCAGGGCTTATCTTTTCATTCATGTTTCCAAAGCCAACTTCTAATATACCTGGCATTGATCAGAAAGCCTTTAGGTTTGTTGAGGGTTCTGAACTAGAGCTCTAGCTTATCAACAGCATCTTATTGCATTTTGTCATTGTAGCCTGAGATTCCTGAATGCATCTGCAAACAAACTGGAAACCCTTCCTCCAGCCACACTTTGTGAAGAGACAAACAGTATCTTACAAGAGTTGTATTTGACAAATAACAGCCTCACGGATAAATGTGTACCCTTGTTAACAGGACACCCCCATCTGAAGATTCTTCACATGGCCTATAATCGACTTCAAAGTTTTCCAGCAAGGTAAAGGAGGGTCGTAAAGTGATGTTCCTAATTACATTTCTAAAAATGTATACATAGATAGAAAGGGGAAAGGCAAAAGCTAAAATATTTGTTTTCCAGGTAATGTAAAGCTTGTTCACTTGTTCCCTGTTCATTCACAGTTGTCTTTTATGCAAAGTATGATTGGTATTTCGCAAAAGAGAAATATATTGGTTTTCTCATTATGAATGTATCCAAAGATTTGATCATAAGAATGTTCTTAAGATTTTGAAGCTGTGTTGTTTAACAGGTAAATTGTTTTTCACTTCTTTTTAACCCAATTAATTTTTTTTTAAAGTTAACCTAATATGGTAGGAATTAAAATGTAAACCAGGAACCTGAAGGTTTTTTGTTATCTACCAACTTTTGCATCTGTGTTCATGTTGTACAAAGCAATATTGGTGGCCTGTACAACCACACAAACTATGACATTGCATATTATGGCTCTCAGAAGATTCCATTTTTAATTTGTTTTCATTTTAATATCTAATTTTGGGGGAGTGGTGGCATTACATCTAGCCCTTAAGTGAATTTACAGTCTGCCATGAGGATTTACTCCACTTCCATTTCATTGGCATTTATCCATCTAACGAGTTAGGACTTGGAACACACCCACACATCAAAGAAGCAAACACTAACCCCTCTGGTATTCTGCTTGTAACTAGAACTCAGTGTTGGGACCAAATCAAAATACTCACACAGCCTCCCTATGCTGCCAACAGGGCTACCAGTCCATGTAAGCCCTTGCTAACAGAAAGATGGCCCAAATATGTATTGACTTAAAATATTACTCTGTTTTTGGCATAATAAAATATTTTTTTTTAATTTTCCCCCCATTTGATATTAATGATTAAACTATTTTATGTTTACTTCCACATACTTTTACTTTACAATGGAATGGGAATATGATATTTTGGGGGAAAAAAACCATGGTAATCACATAGCAGTAACACATCTGAAAGGCTCATCGTCCTCCCTCAGATGGTGAATGTATAAGCCCCGCAGGAGAAATGATCCTCAGCTCTAATGCTGAGGATGTCCCCAATGCCAGGTGTAATCACCCACCCCAAGTGCAGAGAAGTTTTTTATGTGCCTTGTAAAAATCCACCTAGCAATAATTCTCTACCCCTGGGGGCTGTGATGTGGCTGAGCACCTCAAGAGCTGAGTCTATGACTTTCTTTGTCTCCTTCAGCCTCATGGCTCACACAACGCCTGGCCCACAGTCAACACTCAACAAATGGTTGCTGAATTAAAGAACATGCCCCAGTGATCAAGTCATTTTGTCTTCAAGTCTTTTGCTACCTTCTTTCTATGTTGAGAGATGGAAACTTCTTTAACTTTTTCTTTCTTGGGCCTGTTTTCTGTACTTCTAATCATTTTTCATGCAGTATTACCCATTAGTTTCTCCATATTTCTTTTCAAAATATGATGACAACATATTTAAATAATATTCTTACAAATTCAGGCAATCATAGGTGGATTACCTCACAGTCTGTGTATGTAATGTTGTTTGTAGTATATCCTGATGCCACATTGGATGATATTAAATGATCTGATTTCATGGGATCAAAACTTAATTCTTGTTGTATCTTAGGCACATTTATTTTTAAGATAAGCAAATAAGATAACCTTTGTATTTGAAAGATGACAAAGAAAAATTATGAAGTATTTCTTGTTAAAGAAATACTTCTTGTTTAAAGGTGTATTGTAACAAATGAAACCATAACAAGCTGAAAGGATACCAATAACTGTAAACTAAGTGATTTGGATTACAAGTTTGAGTTAAATCTGGGAATCCTGTAGTTCATGGGGTCCAGCATCACCAGTGGTAGGGAGAAGGTCAAAGGATTGCAGAGGTGGAGGGGTTGTTTTTTCCTCCAAATTTATAGAAAATGCAAGAAACTCTGATTCTCAAATTTTTCTTTAGTTGGTTTCTGTACTTATTGATTAAGATTATAGACAAAGATTGAATAGTAAAAGACATTCAGAAGTGTTAAATTACATTAGAAGACGTTATTTAGGCAAGGTTGGAGAGATCTTCTTTGAAGACTTTTAACAAGAGCTGAGAGAAATTTCTTTGGGGCCTGGTTTGAATACGGGATCTGCCAGAAGCCGAGAGGTGATCCAAAGGCCCTTCAGCTGCACCTGCTCCCATCACCGGCCTGTGTTCATCATTGGTGCCTGAGGAATTTGGGGAGGGGCTTTGAAGGAAAAGTGTATCTTAATTTGAGCTATAGCCGTGCTCTCTATGTCCCTTGATATTTCAGTGCCACTACAAAGAAATCATACTCTCAAACTAAGTTTTTTTAAGGCAGTTATATTGGATTAATGCTGGCTTTTGATCCATTTAAGTAGGATTTTCATTAGTGTTCAGACTAAGCTACATAGCAAAGTGATTGTTGCTGGGGTAACTTAATTTACACACAGATTTTTAGGAGGAAAGGGGCATCCATTTTCCTTCTTGTTGCCAATTTGAAGAGTTAGTTAATAGTTTTTGTTCTGTGGTAGGAAAGGAGGTGTTAAAATGCTTTGAATACTCCAAAACAATAGTGGAAAATTATCTTGGTTGTAAAATTAACTATTACAAGTAAATCTTTAAAGGCATAGTAAATTCATCTTTTGATTCTCATTATATATTATTTCTTTTAATTGCCTGATAATTATTTTATAACTCCCTCCCATGAATTTTCTCTTTTTTAGTAAAATGGCAAAACTGGAGGAACTTGAAGAAATTGATATAAGTGGGAATAAACTGAAAGCCATCCCAACAACTATCATGAATTGCAGGCGCATGCACACAGTGATTGCTCACTCAAATTGCATCGAAGTCTTTCCTGAAGTTATGCAGCTCCCAGAAATCAAGGTTGGTGGCTTGATTCCACAAACTCTAAGCTTCAAGTCAGCAAAGAGAGTTGATTTCCCCAATTCATCAGTTCAACATGTGTGCACCTTTGTTGGATTTACTCAGAGTGGAGACCTCAAGAGTCCTTGCTCTATCCTTCCTAATCAGTGGGCTCTACCGTTGAGCCAGCAGAGTTAAAAAAACAAAACAAAACACTGGACCAGGTGTTGGGAAAATTATATTTCTGGGCTCTGTCCCTAACGTAACAAGCTGTGTGACATGAGGCTAGCCACATAACTGCCCCATACTTCTTTCTCTGTCTATTAATACTTGTCCTACTTATTTCCAAGGTAGTTATAAGGCTCAAAGGATGAGTCTGGCGCAGTAGCAGTTTGAAAAAGTGAAAAGTGCCACTGCACACGCTGTCCCTCCTAACTCAACTCATCAAATAGCATGTCCCCTACAGTAGCCAATCAGTAATAATTCTCCATATAGACTAGCATCATTGCTGTCGCCATGCATTCATTTCAATTGAATGAAATTGTCAGAACAGATATTATTCTCATTTGATAGGTCAGAACACTAAGGAGCTGAAAAATGAAGAGATCTGTGTTAATTAAGATAGCAAATTGGTGGCAGAGACAGTCTGCAATTCTTGACTCATGACTCGAGGTAGACTTATGGGATGAAACCAGTTCACTAGAATGAAAGCCACCTAACAACTGTATTCCTGCTTTATTTCCTTTCTGGGGCTATAGGGGATGCAGAAGTGAGAAGTTCTTTATATGTAATGTAGTTTTTCATTTGTTTCTTAGCATTTCTAATTATCATCAGTTTTATGCTTAATAAAAAATAATTTGATGGTTTCAGACTCGGAGCATATTCTAATCTAACAAGGAACAAGTAGCCCTTACTTAGCCATTCTTCACTTTTCAGGCACTTTCTGATATAAACCTTATGTATAAGATTAAGAAATTATATAGACATTTGAAGACACTTTAAATAGCGTGCATAGTTTTTTATCTCAATAGTTTTTATACGTTTATGTGATTAAGGTGTGTACAAACCATTTTCTGAGTGTATGCTTTAAGCCATGAAATGTTTTACTTTGGGCTTCTTAGAGCACTATTATCTCATAGATCACACTGGCATTTTATAATGTTTATTACAAATTTCCAGAAATATTTTCCTTTTACTTCCTGTGTAGTAACCTTTCATAGTGGGGAATGGCAGGGCTATGAAGGGGGACAGAGCTCAGAGTTAGATCCCAGCTGAAAATTACTACTTCACTGCTCTGTTTCCTCATATGTAAAGTGAGGAAAAGAATAGTACTTCCCTTACAGGATTGTGAGGATGAAATAAAAGAATATATATAAAGCATTTGAAATAGGAGTGGCACATAGGAAGCACTCCCTAAATGTTAGCTGTTATTAATAAAAGTTCTCCATAGGGTTCAGCTGTGATGTTGAATATATGGAGCAACTGCTTTGGCTGAAGCTCGACAAAATCCAGGAAATTTACTACTCAAGCAAATGCTTCTTTGCCTCTAGCACAGGAAAGATGCCAGCTAAGCCTTCCAGGAGTTCCTAAGCTGCCCATTTGACATAGGGGCTGTGCTGTGTTATCTTTTACAGGGGGTTGTTAAACTGGCCTCAGTGTGAGGTACAAGGTGATTCACTAGCACAAAAGAAAAGTAAGAGTTTCAAGATTAACCTCCTATTTGCTGGTCTTAGTGCTTATACTATACCTGTCTGTTAATGTTATATAACTCTGAAATGTAGATTAGTTCACTTTAGTTTTTTGTTTTTGTTTTCTTTTTACTTTCTAGTTTAAAATACAAATAGACATTTAAATGTTTCTAGGTTTTGACTAGACTTTGCAAACTGTGAATCTTGCTATATGAAAGCTAGTCCTCTCCTAGAGTCTTGCTTGGATTTCTGGATTTCAGAATTAGTATCTTCTATTTCTGTTGAATTCCTTCCCCTCTTGTCTTCTCTCTGTACCCTGCTTTACAACTCCTTTTAAATTTTACTTCTGGAATTGCTTTTTAAATGGTTTCCATTCTTTTGCTTTGGTTGATTTTCCCCTCAGCTATTACACCTTAGCATTTTCCTCATGTTAACTAACAATGTCCAGTCTTTGAGAAGCAGCCCTTCCATAACCAATAGAGGTTTTGTTGTTGGGATTTGTGTGTGTGTGTGGGGGGGGGGATGTTGAGCAATGTCAAGTAATCTTTATGTATAAAAATAAAAATGTTCCAGCCATGGACAGATAGTGTTATTGAAAAAAGAGTAGGTATATTATGTTAGAACTTTGAATTGATATTTTAATGTACTTTCTTATGAGAATATTTTAAGTTGCAGTGTAAGTATTTACACACATTTGAACTATCTAAAAGAAAGTTCCTGATAAAAATGGTTGCTGTATCTTTTTTTTTTTTTTTTTTTTAGAGACGGGGTCTCGCTCTTGGTCAGGCTGGTTTCGAACTCCTGACCTTGAGCTATCCACCCGCCTCGGCCTCCCAGAGTGCTAGGATTACAGGCGTGAGCCACCGCGCCCAGCCTGGTTGCTGTATCTTAAATAATAAATATACCTATGAAAGTCTTCACTGCAAATTGAGCCCTAAAGCATGTTTTTAATGTAAAAGAAAGAATTTCATTCCTAGGATAAGATAATGTAACCTATATTAAAATTTTATTATTGAGTTAACCCTAGATTACATTCATATTGCTTCTTGAAAATAAAGTACAATAGGTGTTCATTGTGTAGTATCTCATAAAGATATTAAGATCATTGTAATTATAAAAACTTAGCAGAAAACATTTTAAAGATATAGATCATGGTGTGTGTAACTAGCTAGCTCTCTCCAAGCAGTCTGATCTTTTCAGACGCTAAGGAAAGTGCTATTTACAGCTTTGTTACCAAAGCTTTAAAAGCAATTATTATTTGAAAGGGTAAATAAATCTCCATACTAAACTATGTGTGCTAAAATGTGTTTGTAAAACACTTGAAAAATTAGGCCATTATTCATGTACACTTAAAACTTGGTTTGGCTGGACCTGGGCCTACGTCCATGCTTAGTACTCATGGCTGACCCCAGAAGCAGAGATGGCTGTGGATATGGCACTTGGTTGTCCTTCTACTGAACTACATAGCAGTCATACTGGTGATGCAACAAAACCCAAGCTGTTAGTTGAGTAATTTCTAATTAGGGACTTACTCTAACCTTTTTTTAAGTGTATTTTAAGCAAATAAGTGGTAAATGAAATTTGTAATTTGGGATTTAAACACCATATCAGCAACTTCTTTAGCAAATTTCCCTGTTCCTGTGGCTTCTTGATTCTAAGAACAGCATCTTTTAAAATGTCTTAATTCTCTTCAGAAGATTATTTTCATGTTTGTGCTATGTAATAAACTAGGTAAAAGTTGGGTGAGCTCATACCTAGAATCTTTGTTACTTTAACTGGGAAATGGAGTATGTATGAATTATTTTTAATATGCCATATTGAGGACAATGGCTACAGGAAGTTTCAAAGATGGGCTGACCTCCTCCTGGACACAGATCAGCTCTTAATCATCTAGAGAGGAAAACACAACCCCAGAGTCACCATGTAGCCAGACTTGGCGCGGCTGGATCTGTGGCTCGATCCTCACAAGCCCTGTTTGTTGTTCTTGTCTCTAAAGTGAGATGGAAAAGAGAAAATCAGCCATAAAGACACAAAGAACCTGGGAAAATGGCTGGGTCAGAATGGGTCAAAGAAAATGGATTAGTCCTTTGTCAAATAGGATAATGGCAATGAAGATAGGGCAAGAACCAAGTTAGGTGTCAGTTGGGTGGCACAGTTGACTTAATAGACTTAAAAGGTCAGCTAGGCATAATGCATATCCCCAAACCAGTAACCAGAAGCGGTCATCATTATGGTCCTGGAATCAGGTTGAGTAATAGTTACTTAGGAAATTTTCTAACACTCAGAAGTCCAGTGTCAATTCCTGTTTGGGACAGGGCTCCATACAAGGGCTAAGGAAGGAGGAAGCAAGCAGTATATACTTGGAAATGCCATTGAAGCCCCTTTGCTCCTTGCCTCATGAGGAATAGACTCACAGAAAGCTAGGACTGCATATCATCTGTCTTTCAAAATTGGTGTAACGAGTTAACTCAGACTAGCTTTAGTTAGTATATGGAAATTTAAAAGGAAGGCTTTATGCAAGATTAATCTCTTGCAAATCCCTGAAAGATGAAGAGGTTTAAGCATTAATAAACATTTCTGAATAATTATATAAACATGACTTTATATAGTAAAATAGTACTATACTTTGGCTTTGGGATCTATGTTTGAGGTATAAGGTAGGTTCAGACGGACTCATTCAGTTCATAGGTTTTACTTAGATATATGACTATCCCACAGTAATAATCACTTAACCTTTTACAACAGTAGGAATATATAGTTGTTTAAGAGAACTTGACTAAAAGTTATATATTGACAAATAATATATGCGTATTTATTTTATTATTAGGGTACAGTGTTCTAGTTCTTAGATAGCTATACTAAAAGGAGATAGTATAGACTGCTTCTGTATGAGACACGATATACAGTTTCATCATTTGGTCCATCTCTGCAGAATAAGCCTTATCTTCTGTTGTTAGATCCAACAATGTCCAGCCACACCAACCACTCATAGTGATCTCCTGACACACCATACGTACGTTATTCTTCTCTCCTTCCTGGTGTATGTGCTGTTAGCTCTCCTGTTCTCACATGCCTGATTAACTTTGATTCTATAAAAAAATCTTCTCTTCTGGGTCTTAGTAGCTATCCCTGTGCTATCATAACCCATGCACAGTTCTGCCATACCATCAATCATAGCAGCTAAAGGTTGTATTATTTACCTCCCCCACTAGCCTGAGGGTTCCTTGAGGGCAGGGACTGTGTCTGCTGCCTCTGTGGTTCCCTGATATCTGCCTTATTGCCTGCCAATGTATAGGTGCTTTAATACATGTTCTTTTGAATGAATATTTGAATTTATTTGCTTATGAATTCAGAATGAAAATTAGTGAGACTGTTCAGTGTGGAAATATGTTATACACCAGCAGCTTTTACCTTGTAAGGCAAAGGAAGTGCAGACTGTGGTTGGGAGCCCCATTTGTGTTGGGGAGCACAGTTGAGGTGGTGGACTAGTGGAGTCTGAAGGAAGGAAGGAAGAAAGCAAGGTGTTGCAGAATCTCTAGGAGCTAGTTGCCCTTTCAGGGCAGTATAGTCAGTTGTTTAGCAGATGATATATAATACATTGCTATGAAAATTAATATGCCTATTTCTTTGGTAATGTTTTATGAGAAAACAAAGATATGTTCCCTGAAGCTTTTGTGAGAATTACACTTAAAGTATACATCAAATTATATTCCTTTTTCTCTGAGATAGACTGATTATTTTTATATGCTCTTATCTAAATGTATTTGTAATAATTTTTTTCTAAATCATGAGTTCTTAGTTATGAGTTATCTCACTTTTTCTGGAGATTGGATTTTCTGTTTTGGGTATTCTTACCAGAATTTGTATTATAACAAAGTAATTTTTGTTAGTTGCATTGTAGAATGGACCTGAAAGGGGGAAAGGTAATTTTATGTTAGTCATGTTTTAGCCAGATTTAACATTCTATTTAACAGTGCATTTTTAAGAAAATTGTGTAGTGCATTAAACATAGAGTTACATTCATTAACAAAATAGAATGTGTTGGTACTATTTTTTTTCCCTCCAGTCTCACTCAAATATTTTCTGTTTTCTTAGTGGTAGCCTTTATAATTATTCAGCCAACAAGTGTTGGTTGAGTGCCTCAACAGTAACCAGTGTCGAGGACCATTAAAAAAATATGAAATAGTACTTGTGTGTCATTCACTGTGTTAACATCAGTAGAATGGCACCAGATACTAACCTCCTATAATTATTTTTCAACCTCTTACAATTTTTATGAACAAACTTCCTCCAGTGTGCTGAAGTATAAAAGGGTGTTTCTCTGCTTATCTGCCAGTAAAGAAGATAGTTGCATGCTCATGTAGGAATAAACAGTGACATTTAAAATATATCAGAATTGCACTACAATGCTGTTTACTCTAGGCTGAACTTAACCCTAAGCCTTGTATTTCAGTTCCCATCCTTTAATTACTGAAGGACCTTACAAGATTCCTTCATTTATTCATTCAGCAAATAATTGTCTACAACATGCCAGGCAATTCAGTTGTTCATTTGTTCACCCTTTTAATGAAAGTACTTACTGAGCATCTGCTGTTTCTGATGCACTGCACTTAGCATGTACAGGGAGAAGCAATCTCTGCTCTCTAGGAGATCATAGTCTAGTAGAAGAAATAAATAAGCAGATAATTATAGCAAGGGACATCTAATTGAAACAGAAGTTGTAGTAGAGTTGGCATTGAGTTCAGTCTTAAAGGGAATAAGGCAGATTTTACCAGGTAAAAGGCAAGAAATACTTGAGAGAGTTACAAGCACAGAGAGTAAGTAGCACGTGCAGAGGTGCACAGACGAATGAGAGCATGGCCCCAGGAGGGGCTGTCATGACTTCTGACAGAGCTACACGTGGAGTGTGAGGAAGCAGGTGGGGAAAGCAGGGAGTAAGGGCTTTATTGGACATCCTGAGGAGTTTGATGGCAGTTGGGAGCAGCAGAGAGACTGAAGCTGGAGTGTGAGCAGATGGAATAAACCACAGTAGAGAAACCACCCTTACAGCAGCACAGAGGAATGCATGTAGCGAAGCGACACCCAAAGCAGTGTTACAGTATAGCCAGAGCCTGGGGGTGGGGTGCAGGCCAGGCCGGAATGTGGGCCAGGGTAGCAGCACTCCATGAAAGGGACCTGGCTACGTGAATCAAAGACTCAGTCGGAGAAGCTTTGGCAAGCCAACAGCCTGGGCTGGTGGCCTGGAAGCATCATCTCTAAGATCTGCATTATGACCTCCAGCATTACCTTCATACATAATTACCCTACTGAACTCATTTCACACTTTGGTAATTTACAGAATGAGCTATTTTATATCTATAGAACTCTGAAAGTTTAAATCTTTAGGTAACATCGTATTATAAAAAGTTTCTATCAATTTTGTAAAATTCAATATTGCTGTAGAATGTCTTTAATTCTTCACCAAACGCATTCTCTGACTCCTAAATTTGTTTCTGTCAATGACTTATGTTCTAAATTACCCACGCTTATTGGTCCTTTAGCTCATGATGCATCACTATCCAGTAGATTGTATTTATCCCCATAGACCTCAAGCCATTCAACCCGCAGTAGATTGTCTTACTGTGCTGATATGTACCGACTGTGCTGGCAGCACAACCCATTATTAGCCAGTATTACCACAGTTTTTCCTTAAAGTCTGGTAGACTGTTCATGGCAACCATTATTTGTAATTGAAACACAAACCAAAAAGGAGATGACCACTTCTTTGTTATTACTGCTTAAGTGAAGTGAGTTAATGTACACCTACTAGAAGTAGTATGGAGTTATTAAAAGTGATAGTGTCTTGGGCCATTCAGGCTGCTATAACAAAATACTATAGACTGAGTAATGTATGAACAACAGAAATACATCCCTCACAGTTCTGGAGGCTAGGAAGTCCAAGATCAAGGTGCCAGCAGATTTGGCCTGGCGAGGGCCCATTCCTCGTAGATGGTACCTTTATGTGTTCTCACCTGACAGAGGAGTGAGCAAGCTCCACTGGGCCTCTTTTATAAGGGCACTGATTCCATTCATGAGTGCAAAGCCCTCAGGACCTAATCACCTCCCAAAGGCCCCCTTAATACTATCACATTGGGGATTAAGTTTTAACATATGAATTTTGGTGAGATGCAACATTCAGACCACAGCGATGGGAATGAACGTGGGGAAAATGGTAGAAGAGTAAGTGTGATAGAAGGGTAAATGAAATGTAATGAAATTGTACCTACATTTATCATTTTTAAAGTTCTTTTTTTAATAACAATAATAAGGTTACAAGGGAAAAAAAGCCTCATAATGCTAACACTGGTTGTATTAGGGTGGTAGATTTAAGGGTAAGTTTTCTGAGCTTTTGTGTTTGCCCAACATTTTTTGGGCAGTGTGGTTATGATGCTCTCATAATAAACTGTAATTATTTAAAATTGCAGTATAATTGTATATCATTGCTACTATTTGGAAGCAACGGTATAAAACATTTTATGTGGAAGCATTGTATTATTTGAAGTCTGTTGAAAATATATTTCTCCAAAAGTACAGATTTTCATTTTACCCAATCTCTACCCCTCCCCAATGCCTAATAAATTCTTTAAGAATGTTTCCAAATAAAAGGAAGATTTTTTCCACTTTTAAGATCCTGACATTCTTGAATACAAATTCCTCTTTTAATAGGCTTTTTAAGCATTTTAAAAAATTATAATAAGGTGCTAACTCAAGCCAGATAATTGAAAGCTTCCACCCCATGCTGTCTTATCGTAAAGTCCATAGCACTGGCCAGTCACTCGTTTTCTCTTGTGTGTGGTGAGCCTTCTCTACCCAGTTCCCTGCTCCCCAACCAGAAGAGCAGCACTTCTTTTTAGAGTTTGCCTCATTTAAGCCTTAATCAATTTTGTGAGAGAGGAGGTATTACTCCCATTTAGAAGTAACTTATAATTTTTGTTCTAATCAACAGGATGACCTTTTCTGTGGTTGTTTCTCAAGCTAAATTAGGCAGGACCTGTTGGAGAGTCCAGGTATTGATGCCTTGAGAGCAGTAGCCATGCCTGGCTCAGCCTTTTTTTTTTTCCTTGCCTATGGTAGGCAGGCCCACCTGCTAGCTATCTTTTACCAACTTCTTATTTAGCTCTTTTTGAAGTATCTTCTCATTTTGGGTGTGTGTTCCCTGCCTTTTTCCCACTTTGCATGTTTTTTTGTTTGTTTTTTATTTTAAGAAAGTCCCTCCCTATACATTTTAATGTTTGAGCTATAGCTCTCATGGCCACAACAGGCACAGAAATTTTGCGAGCAATAAGAAAAACTCCCATTCTTAGGATTTTTCAGTTAAATTGCTTAATATTCAATGTAGAAATAAACTTATTGGAAGAAGTAGGGAGAATAAACAACATAGATTTTCTCTGTTATTCAAGAAAGTAAAAAATTTTACTGCATTTAGTGAAATCTGTTTCAAAGGTTTATGGCAAAGCAGCAATCTTTTTTTTCCCTGCATTTGACCAGTATATTACAGTGAATGGTCAGACTGATTTGCCTGCAAAGTGTGGGAGTACAGAACTACCTGAAGAACTTCTCTAGACCATCTCTTTGTTGTTTGCACTTGTTCTTTCAGTGCGTGGACCTGAGCTGTAATGAGCTAAGCGAAGTCACTTTACCAGAAAACCTGCCTCCCAAACTGCAAGAACTAGACCTAACTGGAAACCCTCGCCTCGTTCTCGATCACAAAACCCTGGAACTACTGAAGTAAGTATTTTGTAAAGCATTGTAGCCCCGTCATTGTTCACTG
Organism: Cheirogaleus medius; assembly: GCA_008086735.1. NCBI lineage: Eukaryota > Metazoa > Chordata > Mammalia > Primates > Cheirogaleidae > Cheirogaleus > Cheirogaleus medius. The sequence goes on from VBSM01003157.1 coordinate 43,612,894, forward strand.
GCAAGTGGGATTTATAACTTATTAAAAAAATGAAACAGAAAATATGGAGCATCGTTGACTCATTGTCTGCATCTGCACACATACAGGATATAGAAGACACAGGGAGAGCAGGGAACAGCCAAGATGCAAACTTAATTCTCAGCAGTTACTGACAACATGGTTGTGACATTTAATAAAAATGTTAAGAAAGGATTTTGAAAGAGATGGATGATGTAAAAGTAGGAATATGGAGTAGTTGAATCCTGCTAATGTTCTTTTTGTGTTTTGGAAAGTAGTTCATTGATACCATTTTCTTGGTATTGATAAAGAATTACAGGTTGAAGTTTGCTATGTAAAACATTAAAGGTTATCTCTGTAGAAAAGATGTCTTTATAAGAATGTTCATCACTGAACTCTACGTGTCTATTAGTAGAATTAAATAAATTATGCTCCACAATTGAATATTATGTATCCATGAGAAACGATGATGTAGAACTATATTACTAACTTCAAAGAGCTGTGCAGTATAATATTAAGTGAAAAGAAAATTTACAAAGGAATCTGTATAGTACAATGCCATTTTTTGCAAATTAAATTAGTGTGCATTTGGGTATAATATGCCTGCATACACCTAGAAAATGCCTAAAAGGATGTGTAACAAAATGTTAAAATAGTGTTATTCTCTGGATACTAGGATTATGGGTGCTCTTTCTTTCCTGTAAACTTTTCTAAATTTTCAGAATGTTGTGTAGCATATCAGTGACAGTCTAAACTGTGCTTATGTGCATCGTGCTGTCAGATTTAAAAAGAATTAGTAGAAGACAATGAAATCATAACACTCACGTAAAAATGTTACCTTCTGTTTAGCGTCTAGAAGGTTGTGGGTTCTTAATAACTCAGAAGAGTTTCTGTCCATTATTTGTGCTTTTAGAGGGTTAGCTTGTTTGCTCTGTGGGAGTCAGGGTAAGTACATGTGGGATCGAGTGCCAGCTCATGGACTCTCTCAGACTCAGATATGAACAAGAGTGAACATTCAGAGCACTTCAGAGAGCTGCACAGCCACACTATTCAGCTAGGCAGAGAATAGAAATTGCTGCTTCACTAGAAAGGATTACTGGGGAAGGGGGGAGAGTAAGGATTATTTTTTCCTTTAATAATCAGGCTAGGAAATGGAATTATTTCTTTTAAGATTCTGTGTTCTGTAATATTATAAATGTCTTTAGAAATGAGCCTTCACTTTTCCCTAGGATTCAAAAAGGTAACAAAGATGTAGTAAGAGCCTTAAGGTATAACTTAAGAAGTCCATTGCACTGTTTACCATTTTAGATCAATAAAATTGAGCACCAGATCATATGGAAAGCAAATACTGGAGGGCTGTTTTTGTTTTTTTTTAATGCCTCTCTTTTATTGATAGGATTGAAAATGTTAAACGGAGCATTTATAGCTATGACCTTACTGTAAAATGAGATATTAACTTGATTTGGGGATTTTTTATTGACACTATGATTTCTGTTTTTCAGCTTTTTTAGGATATGAGGGAAAGTGAATGTTTGCTAGTAATTGAGAATAGAAACATTTCTTTAACCAAATATTTTTAAATTTCATAGAAATTGCTATAAGTTATTTCTAGAATCAAATTGAATAGATACGGATTTACTTCTTTGAGTTTTAACTGGTTTCTAGGAAGGATCTATATTAATAGTATTTCTTAAGTTCTTGTGGTCATGACAAAAGTATTTAGGTGTTGTGTTGTCAAGAGATGATACATATATATTTTTTTCTCCTGTTTAAATAATAGTGGGGGACTTATTAGCAATTTATAAGTAAGCAGAATTTATTTCACCATGTGGTAGCCAGCTTTTTAACAGACTCCTTCGCATCTGTTATGACTTCCTGTTTGGGGGCACTAAATGGTTTCTGGTAGGCTGATTTTTAAGAAACCCCATTTGAGAGTTTATCCTTTTAATATTTCTGTTTTGGGTCCTGTTGGACCAGTTATGGCATATGAGAGCTGAGGTGAGATAAGAACTTAAATCTCCCAGTTTAAATCCAGGTAGTTAACTTGTGATTTATTAAAGTACTCCTCATTAACTTTGTAATTTTACATGTACATTTTATTTTATGATATTAGTCTCAGCATAAGTGGCTATCCACATGAGGAAAGAATTGAGAGTTCCAGGGAATGGCAAGTCATTGATAATATTAGTTAAATATTTGAAGGGGTTATGTGGGCAGAAATTGGATTTGGAGATGAATATTGTAGAATTCTCTCACATCACCTAAACACAACATAATTGTGGCTTAGGCTTTGTTCTTTTCAAGTCTGGATGTTAATGGTGTATGAATATACCCAATGCAATACTTAAATTTTGTTTTCTGATGCCAAGGCTGAGAGCTGTCGTTTTCATTCCCGGAAGAGAGCAGCCATCTAGTGTGGAGTGTGTGAAAGCCTCTACTAGGTGCCCATAAAAACTAATTTTCATGCTCTATTTATATGCCCCTTGGTTTTCATTATGATGAGTAGCTGGTTCTTGTTGCTGATAAATATTTCACTCACATTAAACACAGTAGGAAATGATAAGTACAGCATGCTTTGCAGGTGTTTTTCATTTCTCAGATAAAGGTAGCAATTTGCACGTTTAGTTTTAATGATCCCTGTTCCCTCCCTGTTTCTCTTGTTAGTAATATCCGCTGTTTCAAGATTGATCAGCCTTCGGCAGGAGACACATCCGGAGCTCCTGCCGTATGGAGTCACGGTTACACTGAAGCTTCAGGGGTGAAAAACAAGTAAGTCGGATGAAACTTTGGAGCAAGAACTGCCTCCTGCCTGCCTCACTTCTTTAATGAGATAGAAAGAAACCCAGTGCTATAGCACACATTTTTCTCATGTAAAATTTCGTTGTGTATGTTTCCTCAAAGTGAGGAAGGATCCCTTATGACTTATGTTTGAACATTCAGCTAAGGCCCTGTTTGGCATCATATAAACTCCCTTTGTGAGAGACGTTGCTAGGATACAATGTAACTGACACGTTATATCTATGTAAGACTCCAGTGTTTGGAGAATGCTTAAGTATTGAAATGCATCCCTGCTCCTTTGAAAAGCCCCTTTCTCTTTCTCTGAAGCCTGTTTATCAAGCAAAAACAGGGATAGTATTAAAGGAGAAGTAGCTTTGATTGTCTGTATTAAAGATCACTCATGTTATTGACTGTGGAGCTAATTTTACAATCTAAATTAGCTTGTTAGGAGTTTGATGTCCATTCCCTGTAATGTCATCTGCTTGTCTTGCCACCAGGACTTGTCCATTTTAATTTCTTTTTCTTCCCTAGTTTTCACCAGCCGTCCCTCCCTTAGATACAAATGTTGATTTTCCTGAGAAATGTAATCAAGCATTTCAGGCTTGCTTGCATTGTATGAAGAGATGCTCATAATTAGTACTAGAAAGGTAAAGAATCCTATAAATTAGAAGAGTCATAATTTAATTAGCTAAGATATAAGAACACAGTATTGAGAGTAGAGGAAGAACAGAAAGTGGAGGAAGATCTAATAATAGCTAACATTAGTATTCAACCCTGGGTGCACATCAGAATTAGGTAAGGAAAATTTTTTTAAAATCCCCCAACCTAGACTCATTGAATCAGAATGTTTTAAAATCTCCCCAGGTGACTCTAATATATATCTAGGACTGAGAACCACTGACTGGCTGAAACCCTTCATGGAAAATAAAGGTGGCATCGTTGCTGCCATGCTGACTGGTTTTCTTTGGGGCAAAAAACAGCATCAGCTCAAGTTCTGGATCTCTCACATGGATCTTTTCCTCTTTCCTTGAGGTGTGATTTGGCCTTGTGCTAGCTAGAGAAGGGGTAGCCTCCATTTCAACACCTCTGTTCTATTTGCTCAGTAAAGGCAGAATAACCAGAGGGAGGCCTGCCTCAGTTCTGCCTGTTCACTAGTTACCACCCTATTTCTATAGCTTTGCACTGTATGTCATTATATCGGGGCAGGGGGAGTTAACATCTTTTTCAGAGCACTCAAAGTTCCTTTCTGGAGATAATCACTTTTTAGGTCAAAAGACCTTGTGCCTTATTTATAGACACCAGTATGCGAAATTGCTTTTTAATTCCAGAACACTGATGTGAAATCCAAGATTGGTTTTTAAGTATCTCTAGATATTAGAATTTATTACCTACTCATATATACTAAATCAAGTAGCCAATGAGATCTGGGGTTTTTGGTTTTTTTTGCATAATTTCCTCTTCTACAATTACTTTTTAAAAAACTCTTGTTATTAAAGTGTAACATAGGTACAGAAAAGTGCATAGATAAGTGTACAACTTCTGTGAATTGTCCTAAAGTGAACACTTTTGCAGACCACCACCTGGATCCACAAACAGACGATGAACAGCACCCCAATCTTCCCAGGCCACCCCGGCCCTCATTTTCTATTTCCCTTTGCTTTTATACCCTTTGATTTTGCCAGTAAAAGTTTCTCAAGTGTTTATTTTTATTTTTTGGTGTTTGTTCTTGTTGTTTGCATTGTAGAAAAAGTGGTCATTTAAACAAAGAGCGTGCTACTTGCTATCTTGAAGGAAGGGGAGAACTGCGGTTGTCCGTGCCTCCAAATCTCAATAGATGTCTATTCTCGTCTCTCCCTCCATCCTTTTCCCCGGTGCAATATTGCCTCCCTGTCAGGTCATTTCAGATCCTTCGGGGAAACCCAAGAAGGGAGCTTCAATTTGATAATCTATGCTCTTCCTTAGACTAAAAAAAAAAAACAGGAAACTTCAGCAGAAAAAAATCCTAAAAGTGATCACTACTGTACTTTTTTTAAAAAAACATCACACACATATTACTGTATGTTTTTCTCTCCTTCACACTACTTCATTCTGACTAGCAAGGGAATCTTACAGAAGAAAGACAATTTTTGAATGATTATAAAATTATAAAACTTTGCTACACATTGCCATATAATTCTGGATGACTTGTTTTTTTTCTTAATAAATGGAGGCAAGAATTTCAAAGTACTGAGATAAGAGCCAGACTGCCTTGCCTGGCTTTGAATCTGAGCTCTATACTTACTGCTATGTGACCAGGGGCAGTTTCTCAATCTCTATTTAGCTTAATTTCCTTCTCTGTAAAATGAGAAAAAAATACTGCTTATCCTCATGTGACATAGGTAGAACAATGTGTGCCATAAAACCTGTTTGAGTGCTAGCTACTACTATTATTAATGATAATAATTATTACTATTATTATTTATCCCTGAACTCCTTAAGGGCAGGGATTATATTTTCAAGTTTATTTCTCTGGTTATCTAGCCATGATACATAGCAGATGCTTAATAGTTTTTTTCTTTTTATTAATTTATATGCAGTAAGAAGTTATCTGTATTCAGTAAAATTCACCCTTTTTAGTGTACAGTTCTACAAGTTGTTTTGTTTTGTTTTTTAACACATTTACTGCCACACAAACAAATTAGAAACTTTTCCTTGGGGCCACAGTGTTTTATTACAAAAATAGAATAAAAACTTCGAGTGTAATTTAAAGGTAAATGTAAATAGAAAAACAAAATGTATTGACTTGTTTTATTACAAAAATAGAATAAAAACTTCGAGTGTAATTTAAAGGTAAACATAAATAGGAAAACAAAATGTATTGACTTCTATTCATTTAATCCATGTTTTTAGAATTTAATTGTCAATATTAATTATAACAATAAGAACATCAATAAGTAAGATTTTATATATGCTTCATGCAGCCCCAGGGTCAAAACTAGAGTGATTTAAATACAGTTCTCATGGCAGTTAATATGTTAAACAGCAGACATTTATTTCTCACAGTTTTGGAGTTAGGAAAGTATCCTTATATGGCAGGAAAGTGGGTGGGGAGGGAGGAAGGAAGGGAGGGAGGGAGGGATGGATAGATAGATAGGGATAGGTAGGTAGGTAGATCTGCAAGTTTTGATGAAAGAATATTATCATGTAACCACCACACAATCAAGTTATAGAGCAGTTCCGTCATCCCCCAAAATTCACCCATGCCCTTTTTTTGTCAATTCTCCCCACCCCCAGTTCCTGGCAGTTCCTAATCTATTTTTTATCCCATTAAATTTGCCTTTTCCAGAATGTCACACAAATGGAATTATACAGTATATAACCATCTCAGTCTGACTTCTTTCGCTTAGCATAATGCATTTGAGATTCATTTGTATTGTTGCATGTGTCAGTAGTTGTTAATTTTAATTGATCTTTATTGCTGAGTAGGATTCATGGATTGCATGCATGTATTATGGTTTATTTTATCCATTCACCATTTGAAGGATATTTAAATTGTTTCAAGTGTTTAGCTATTAAGAATAAAAATGCTACAGATTGCAGACAGTTACGTACAAGTTTTTGTATAAATGTATGTTTTCATTTCTTGGTAAATGCCTAGGGGTGGCATTGCTGGGTCATATGGTAAGTATGTATTTACTTTTATAAGAAACTGCTAAACTTTTCCAAAGTGTCCATACTATTTTGTGCTCCCAGCAGCAATGTATAAGAGTTCCAGTAACCCCCATATCCTTACCAGGACTTGTTATTGTCAGTTTGTTGTTGTTTTGGCTGTTTTAATAGTAACATCTCATTGCAGTTTTAATTTACGTTTCCCTAATGACTAATGATGCTGAGCATCTTTCCATGTACGTACTAGGTTATTAAGTATGAAATGTCCGATTTCCGTAAGTACTAAGTTTGATAGTTGATATCTCTGACATTTCACTTTAACACTTCTGGTTTTATTTTTATTGTGAAGGTACATGCTCAGTCTTTAAAATGCAAATTTTGGCTTGTGATTATCTTTCACATTTTTCAGAGCAATTTTTGTGAAACCGTGGATAAGTCAAAAATTCATGTTATTTTTTAATATGAGTTCTTTCATGGAAATAATACAGCTCAGACAGCTCAAAATAGCAAAGGAGTGTTTGGAAAGGATGTGGTTAATGAACACACAGTACACTGATGGTTTGAGAAGTTCCATTCTGGTGATTTTAATACTGAAATTGAGTCACGTGGCTGACCTGAGATCAAGGTCAATAATGATGAGCTGAAAGCTGTAGTGCATGCAACGTATGCATGAATTAGCAGCAAGGTTTGACATTATCCTAACACTATTGGACCATTTGAAACAAATTGGCAGGGTAAAGAAGCTGGATAGATGGGTTCCGCATGAATTAAACAAGCATCAGAAGAGAAATGGTCTCTAAGCTTGCCTTTCTTTGCTGTCATGACATAAAGGTGAACCATTTCTACACCATATTGTTATGTGTGATGAAAAATGGATTCTTTTTGATAATCATAAGCGTTTGGCACAATGTTTGGATAATGATGAAGTGCTGAAACACAGTCCAAAACCAAATATTCATCAAAAAAAGCTAATGGTGTCTGTTTGGTTGTCCAGTGCTGGTGTCATCCACTAAGCCTCATGAAACCTGGTCAGTCCATGACAGCAGATGTCTACTGCAACCAGTTGGATAAAATGATGAGAATGCTTGCAATTAAGCAGCCAAGATTGGTCAATACAGTCCTTGCAAAACACCGTTTGACCACATGTCCCATAAACAACGCTGCTCAAACCACAGTAGCTGGATTTGTGGAAACTCTGTCATCCACCATATTCAGCAGACTTTGCACCAACTGACTACCCCTTCTTCCAGGCTTTGGATCACTTCTTGCAAGGAAAAATATTCAGTTCTCAGCAAGCTGTGGAAAACTACTTTCATGATTTCATCGGCACTTCACTGCTGGCATAAACAAGTTACTGTTAAGATGGCAAAACTGTGTCGATAGTTTAGGTGCATACTTTGATTAATTGTACTGCTTCTTGTTTGAGATATGATAAACTACACTTTTGATTTGAAATCGGACATTTTATATTTAATGACCTAATATTTACCATCCGTATAGAATTGATTCATTCACAATTACACATGATGTTAGCTGGAGATATTTTTGTAGACATCCTTTATCAAGTTAAGAAAATTCTCTTCTATACCTAGTTTTCAAAGAGTTTTTACAATAAATAGTTATCAAATTTTGTCGTCAATTGAGATGATTGTATGTTTTTTTCTTCTTTAGTCTGTTGATATGGTGGATTACATTGATTGATTTTAAAACGTTGAATCAGCCTTGCATTGCCAATATAAACTCCACTTGGTCATGACGTATTGTCCTTTTTATACACTGTTGGATTCTATTTGTTAGTAATTTGTTGTGGGTGTGTATATATATTCCCACTGTATATACACTGTGGTTTTCTTGTGATATCTTTGTCAGATTTTGGTATCAGGGTAATATTGACCTCATACAATGAGTTGGGGAGTATTTCCTCTTCTTGAGTTTTCAGGAAGAGTTTGTATAGAATTGATACTGTATCTTCCTTAACCAGTTAGGAGAATTCACCAATAAAGCCATCTGGGCCTGGAATTTTCTTTGGTTTTTAACTAAAGATACAATTACTTTAATATAGAATTATCTCTTTCTTCTTGAATGAACTTTGGCAATTTGTGTCTTTCAAGAAATTTGTCCACTTTGTCTAGTTTTCAAATTTATTGGTATAAACTTGTTCCTAATATTCCATTATTACACTTTTAATATCTGTAGGATCTGTAGTGATGTTCTTCTCCTCTCTCATTGCTGGTATTGGTAACTTGTGTGTGTGTGTGTGTGTGTGTTTTCCTGATCAATTTGGTTTGGTTATTCAATTTTATTGATATTCTCAAAGAACCAAATTTTAGTTCCCTTGATTTTTCTGTATCATTTTTCTGTTTTCTGTTTCATTCACTTTTCTTATTTTGATGATTTCCTTTCTGCTTGCTTCAGGTTTGTTTTGTACTTGTTTTTCTAGTTTCTTAAGGTGGAAGCTTAGATCATTGATTTGAGACTCTGTAATTTTATAATGTAAGTATTTAGAATTGTAAATTTCCTTCTGAGCAATTTCTTTAATATGGTTGAAGAACATACTTTGTATGACTCGAATCCTTTAAGCTTATTGAAACTCGTTTTTTTAGCCCAGAATATGACCTATCATGTTAAAAGTTCTGTGTGCATTTGGAAAAAACGACTACTATTGGGTAGGGTATCAGATCAAGTTGATTGGTAATGTTGCTCAAGTGTTAAATATTCCTACTGATTTTCTGCTACTTGTTCTGATTGAGAGACTTTTAAATGTCTCTTTTGTCTGTTTTTCCTTGTAGTCCTCTCAGTTTTTGCTTCATGTATTTTGAAGTTCTCTTATTTAAGTATGTAAACATTTGGAATGTTAAGGCCTCTTGATGAGCTTACTATCAGTTTTTTTATTATGAATCATTCTCTTTATTCCTGTAATAGTCTTTGTTCGGAAATATACTTTGTCTAATATTAACATAGCCACTCCAGCTTGCTTTTGATTAGTGTTAGCATGGTACACCTTTTTAAAATCTTTTTACTTTTAAACTATTTGTCTCCTTATATTTAAAATGGATTTCTTATAAGCAGCATATAATTAGGCCTTGCATTTTTTATTCAATCTGAATTTTCTGTCTTTTTGGGTAGTGTTTAGACCATTTATATTTAATGAAATTATTGAGATGGTTAGGTTTAAACCTTCCAACTTACTGTTGTTTTCTATTTCTGTCATCTGTTCTTTATCTTATTTTTCCTCTTTTTCTTTATTCTTTTGGATTGAGTATTTTTTTATGGTTTAATTTTATCTTTTTTTTT
>VBSM01003157.1:43622710-43650477 GCA_008086735.1 Cheirogaleus medius
TTTGAACTCCTGACCTTGAGCGATCCGCCCGCCTCGGCCTCCCAGAGTGCTAGCTAGATTACAGGCGTGAGCCACCGCGCCCGGCCTAATTTTATCTTTTTTAGTCATTCTTATTAGTTCTACTTTGTGTGTTTGTGGTTTGTTGAGGGCTTATAGTATAATCATTAACTTGTTACAATTTATCTTCAAGTAATATGTCCCTTTACATATAAGAACCTTATAAATATGTACTTCTGCTTCTCCTATTCTGGTCTGTGCTATTGTTGTCATATGTTTTGCTTCTACATTTGTATAAACTCCAAAATCCATTGTTATTATTTTTATTTTAGTAATTTATTTTCTAAAGCAATATTTCTCAATTTCAGTACTGTTGACATTTTGAGCCAGATAACTCTGTGTCGGTGGTGGCCGTGGGAACGGTGGTCATGTGCATTGTGGGATGTCTAGCAGCATCCCCAGCCTCTACCCTCTAGGTGCCAGTAGCGCCGGCCCTCAATCCTGAGGGTGAAAATGTCTCCTGTGGGCAAAACCACAATTCTAAAGTGATTTTTAAAAGAAGAACATTTTTATACTTACCTATTTGTCATTTCTGTGTGCTTCATTCTTTTGTGCAGATCCGGATTCCCATCTGGTATGGTTTTCTTCTGCCTCATTTCCTTTTACATTTCTTATAGTGCGAGTCTTCTGGTGGTAAATTCTTGTATTTGTGCATATGGAAATGTCTTTATTTCACCTTAACTTTTCAAAGGTATTTTTACTGGTTTTGAAATCTAGGTTGTTTTCTAGTTTTTTCCATCATTACTTTAAAGATGTTGCTCCACTGTCTTGGCAGGGCTTCCAGTGAGGACTCTGCTGTCATTCATGTCCTTGTGCCCCCGCCCTCCCACCTTTGCTCCTGGTTTTTAGCAATTTGATTTTGATGTGCCTCAGTTAGGTTTTTTTCATGTTTCTCTAGCAGTTAGTTGAACAAGTGTTTTCCGTCCCTCTTTCCTCTTAAAAGAGTCCAATCCCCTGTATATCAGGCTACTTGAAGTTATCCCACCACTTGCTAATACCCTGGCTTTTTTTTCCAGTCTTTTTTTTCTCTCTTTGTTTCATTTTAGATAGTTTCTGGGACACAGTTAAGTATGTGGAAACAGTTTGATTCTTTGGAGCTGGGACAGGGAGAGTCTCTGCAACTCCTGGCACTTGCTGGCGCTGCTCTCCGCGCCGGTGCTCTGCCTGTGAGCGCTCAGCTCCATGGACCTTGTCCCCAGGAGTGAGCTGGCTAGGCATCAGGCTCTCCCAGGGAGAGAGCCTGTGCTGCTTATTGTCCAGTGTCTGAACACTTGCTGCTGCTGTTGTTGGTGGTGGTTTTTTATTGTTTTATTTTTTTTCTGCCTTTTAAAAAAGTTGTTTGAGGCTTTTCATATATTTTTACATACTCTTTATATATGTTTCATGTATTTTTCCCAGTGTTATAGTTGTCAGTCTATTTTGGCCAGATATGGAGGTTCTCCTTAATAACTCTTTATTGAATTAATGTGTAGGTATGGATTCATAATTTTGTATGGAAATCTGTTCTTTCCCATGTCTCTTATTCCCCTCCTTCACTGCCATTTAAAAATAAACTCATTAGAAGAAAAGGGTGGAGGAAAGCATGTGCGAAGCACAGCGTGTATGCCACATTCTCTGCTCTTAAGAGATTGGCTGGTACAAATTAGCTGGGCTCAGTTTACCTATTCTCAGTCTGTCTGCAGCCATGAAGACAGACAGCACTGGGATAGGCAAAACAGAGTTGGGCTGGGCAGGGAACAGGCAAGCTGAGCAGACTCGGAACAGAAACGTTCTTGCCTTGCAGGTTGTGTGTTGCAGCCCTGTCGGTGAATAACTTCTGTGACAATCGGGAAGCCCTGTATGGCGTGTTTGATGGGGACCGCAATGTGGAGGTGCCCTACCTTCTCCAGTGCACCATGAGTGACATTCTGGCTGAAGAGCTGCAAAAAACAAAAAATGAAGAGGAATACATGGTCAATACATTCATTGTTATGCAAAGGTAAAACTCAGAGCCCCTGCTATGTTTACTTGTTCTTTGGGTGTTTGCACTCTGGTTAGAAAAGTAGGTGCCCAGTGATGTCCATGCCTGTTTTTGAATGTGGGTATCAAGGTGCGTTCGGGTGAGTTTGGTGTTACCTAAGCCCCGGGGCTGGGCTGGGCCTTAGTCAAGACATACTGGTGTTCAGATGACTTTAGAGAAGCCTGAGTCAGTGACAGGGATTTAGTTTCTCTGAGAACTGGACTGCACAGGTCTGTACTGATTCCAGATTTTCACCAGGTTGTTTGCAATACCCTCCTTGTTCCCAAATCATGTGAGCCCCAGAGGCTTTTTAGACCTTCCAGTAGGTAAACTGCTTTTTAAAATGTACTGTTTCTACTTGTTGACCCTTATGAAATACTGTCACTGGTTTGAGATAGTGCAAACCTGTGTGAAATTGAGATGGTCAGATTTTAGGCCAGGAGTTAAATCATTCTTCCTATGATGTCTTCCCCCCTTATTAAATGTTCACAGCAGTGTTACTAGCAGGATCCTAGGCCTTTGCCTGGGGCTTCCACTTGCAACAGAGCTTTACAGGTCAGTGTGAAAATTGTGGAATGTTGTTTGTAATAACTCTTAGAGCTGAGTGTTAGAAGGATTTCCTCATTCAAAGAACTGTTCATTCATGACACCTTAATGGCTTTATAGGTTGTAAAAGAAATGCCTATTTATAAATATTGTACTACAGACTCTCGCTTATGTGGGACCCAGAAGTGATAAGTGTACTAGTGCTTCAAAAGTCATGGGAGCAGCGATGTTCTCTCTCTCTCTCCCTGGATAATCTGCCAAAGGAAGCAGCTTTGTAACAGGGGTGGAGTAGTGTCTGCTGAGGATGATGTTCAGAGCAGCCTTTGGAGTTGTACCTAGTCAGGGATGGTTCCTCCCAAAGAGCTCAGAGGCAGGCCCAGTGTGGTCCTTGCTGCTAGACTCCCTCTGTCTTTCAGATTCTCAGTGAGCACGTACGATTAGTAATGGAACAGTGATAATAGCTAATACTGAGCGGGCCCTTAATATGTACCAGTCATTGTTCTAAATACCCTACATGTCATAAATTTTTACCAGTTAGGTAATGTTGCTATTCTTATTTTACTGGTGAGGAACTGAGGTGCAGAGAGGTGAAGCCAAGTGCCCTAAGAGCCAGTAGTTGGCACAGCCAGGATTTGACCTTGGGCAGTAAGACTCCATAGAATGTTCTTACTACCATGCACATCAGCTTTCTGTTTTGATCACCTTCTTGTCCTAGAAGAAAAGCGAACATGTATCACACGCACAGACACAGGCATGTGCGCACACATCACACACACACACACCCTTCACAACCCCTAAGAGGTCTACTTTTTATGGACCCTCTAGCACTAGATAACAAAAACTGAGAACCCCAAACTCTGTTTACTAGCTATACTTTTTACAAATCATTGTGCCTATGAAAGGAAGAACATAGAGCTACCTCAGAAGGGCCTAGGGCCAAATCTGGTCATGAACACTGGAAGCTGGAGTTTAGACACCCAAACTGTAGGCCCATCTCCAGGGGCTTTGCTAAGCCTCTTAGCTTCACTGTGTGTGAACAGGGTACAGATGTGTGATGAGCTTTACGGTCCTTAGCGGGCCCATGTGCTCTCTGTGAGTGACCTCCTAATGCGTACACGTAGGCAGCCCTGGTCTCCATTGCTGCTCTTGCCACTTGCTTACCTTGGACACCTGACCGGAGCTGATAGTACCTGAGGGTCAGCTTGTAAAACCAGCGAGGCTGTTTTTCTGTCATCACGCAGGCACAGCTGGGGCCTGGGAGGTATCACCATTTGTGGGGCTTGTGATGGGAGCTCTTTGCTCCTTTTGATTTTCACAACTTGCAGGTGCTTCATGTATTCAGTAAGCCTATGGATTAATGTCATGAATGAAAGGATAAATCACAAGCCTTTGGTGTTTGATTACTAGAATGTCCTTTTTGTGAATTTCCTGGAATAGATAGTTCTGATCCAGAAAGTCTTCATTGTATAGGGCAAGAACACAAACAGTCCAATACTTAAAGGCTCATACCAGCAAATGTTTGTATAAAAGAGGGAGGGGATGGTCAGGTTATTCTGAGTGTGTCTGTCAGCGGGGGCAGTGTGTTCATACCTGCTCATGTGTACACGGTCCCTTCAGTGTTCCTCTCCTGGGAGCAGAGGGAGCTGAGAGGTGGATGGAGGAAGCAGTGGTCATTTCCCTGCTGCCTTTGGAGTGTGCTGATAGGGCACAGTTGGGTGACAAGGGGTAGCAGGCTGGACACAGCAGTCCAGGGGCTCCTGTGGCTCTTATTGGTCAAGTGACACTGTCTCCCAGTTGTGAGCAGATGCCGCTCAGTGTGAGTGTTTGTGATGTCCGATTCCAGGGGCTCTTTTCCTGTGAGAAGGTGAGCAGTGTGTGCTCTGACGAAAGAGGCTGGGTCGAGTCCCAGGTTCTGCCTCCCTCCTGGCTGTCCCGTGGTGCAGTCTTCCTGTGGATTTAACAAAACTGGCGTGTGACGGGTTGCATTTGAGTTTTCACCCCCTTTCTTCCGGTTCCAGGAAACTTGGAACTGCTGGGCAGAAGCTTGGAGGTGCTGCTGTCCTTTGTCACATCAAGCATGACCCTGTGGACCCGGGAGGATCCTTCACCTTGACCTCTGCTAATGTGGGCAAGTGCCAGACAGTTCTTTGTCGAAATGGAAAGCCGCTGCCTCTGTCCAGATCTTACGTCATGAGCTGCGAAGAAGAGCTGAAGAGAATTAAACAGCACAAGGCCATCATCACTGAGGTGAGGAAAGGGATTTTCCTCAGGGTGGTGGGGAGGAGAGGACCAGGGCACGGCAGAAACCAGCTAGGGAGCGTTTGCCTTCAAGGAATATTTCTGAAGTTGGTTTAAAATGAGAATTCCAAATCCATGTCACAAAGCAGACTCCTGGCATGGGATGTCTGAGGACATTGCACTGTGTAGACAGAAGAACATGCTTGACTGCACTGACCCTCACAGCCACTGGGCTAGTGGTTGAGGGCTCTACCCCGAACTGGTTTTCATACCTTAGCTCGGCTACTTATAGCCCGTGACCTTTAAAACCTCTCTAAGCCTCAGTTTTCTCATCTGTAAAGTGGAAATGGCATTGTATCTGCCTTATCTTAGAGGGCTGGAGTGACTATAAACTAGAAGTGTCTGTGTAAATGTTCACACCTCATATTGCATTTGAGTAATGCAGTGAGTGTTTACCCGCACGGGCCATTTGGCAACTTATGGAGACATTTTGGGTTATCACAGCTGGAGTGGAGAGTGCTACTGGCATGTAGTGGGTAGAGGCCAGGGAAGCTGCTGAACACCCTGCAATGCACAGGACAGTTCCCACAAAAGACTTATCTGGCCCAAAATGTCAATAGCGCCACTGTTGAGAAACCCTGGAGTGAGTCTACAACATTGTGACAAGATCCATCACCAGCAAAACTTCTATAATGGCTTCCAGGAGTTCTCCTCCATTCACTAATTCATCATACAATGTTGATCTCCTGCAGTGTCCTGAAAAAATGATGTGGGACACATCAGTGATGCCTACAGATACACACCTGCCTTCAAGAAGTTTCCAGTCTTGTATTATCGATAAAAACCCACAGAGCCACGTGTAGTTCACGGTAGACTCTGGTGACAGTTTCTAGTCCAGTTGAAAAAAAGACTGATTCTGGATGCTTTGGTAAGAGTCATAAGAAAGAAAGATATAGAAAGGCTCAAGATTATACCATGGGATTTTATAGAAATGAGTCTGTGTATAAACTTTAGCTCTCTGCATATTCTAGCAGCAGAGAGGGTTAGAGTGAACACTATGTCAGGGAGCAGGCAGTCTCATATTGTACAGAATATTGAATTAAAAGCCCAGAGTTTTGCCAACATGATTGGAAGGTTAGTGATTTCTGCTACATAAGTGAATCACAGTTTGTACGTCAGACTTCTCTTGTTTTCTGTCTCTCTCTTCTTCACTTTTGTCTGCATCACTGAATACTCAACAGTGAGGTTTGGTTTTGTTTCTTGAGGCACACCCTGGAAGCACACACACAAATGCACAAAACCAGTGGTTCTAATGGACAGACATCTAAAGGAGAGATCAGCACAGCAAGAGTAGTTTTTGCCAGAGTTCACGCTTAGGAGGCAGATTGCACCAGTACAATCAAGGAAGTTTAAAATGGTGCTGGAAGCCCCATCTTGCCAATTTTACTTGTAGGAAAGTGGCCTGCTTGTGAGTGTGGCAAGGTTACATGAGGAGTTGGGAAAGGCCCCCCTAGAACAAGCAAGCACCTTGCAAAATCCCAAAGAAAGGAAGGTGGTAGGATTAGAAAGGAAGTAGGTATTCTCTGGAAGAAGCACTTGCTCTTCCTAGACACACACAAAGTTGCATTTGTCAGAGTGCAGCCTTCTCTGGAAGGAGGTGTGAAGCCAGGTGCATACAGAGGCATGTGATGGACCTGAGAACCCCAGGCTTGAAGAAGAAAGAACCGAGCAGGTACACGGGAAAAATAAAAATTCAGGTCTCGTTGTTGGCAAATGGTCTGGAACTTTGGCTGCTGATTTAAATGGCATGAGCCCAGCTGAATTAAAGCCAGTTGACTTTGCCTTCTCCATTAGCCACCAGGAAATGAAGTTCAAGGAAACTATAAGAATAAGAATTGGCGCTTCTCCTTTAGCATCTGCCTCTCCACACATCGACATTCTTACTCAGCTAGTCACACCAGGATTTTCTCCACCATTTAAGTACTTTCATTGTCTGTGTCCCCTTCAGGTCCCTTCCGGACCTTCAGACACAACCGCCACTCATCGATGTACTATTGTCGGAGAGGAACATAAGATTTGGGGGCGTTATCTTGAAACCTATCTGCCTTGTGTGTCTTTGCTCAGGCTTATTTCAGAAAGGCTCTTCCTGGGTTTACAGGAGGAGCTACTCAACCATGCTCTAAATGGCTTGCTTTAGAGAAGTGACAGAACTTGCTACCTGGTGTGAACATGGTGCCACCAAAGCGAATAGCCGAAATCTTTTCCTTTTGTCCCGACTGCTTCTTACCAGGCTCACTACCCCTGGGGTTTCTGATGAAGGGTATACACGGTGACTGCTCACATCTTCCCCTTGTGGGCCACACAGCACTGAACCTGTGGTCCCCAGTCGGGTGGCCCAGAGGGAAGCTTCGCAGTCGCGCCAGGTGCTCTGTGTTAACTCTGGAAACCCTTCTTCTTCCAGGACGGCAAGGTGAACGGAGTGACTGAGTCCACGCGCATCCTGGGCTACACTTTCCTCCACCCCAGCGTGGTGCCACGTCCCCACGTGCAGTCCGTACTCCTGACCCCCCAGGACGAGTTCTTCATTCTGGGCAGTAAGGGGTTGTGGGACAGCCTGTCCGTCGAGGAGGCTGTGGAGGCCGTGCGCAACGTACCCGATGCCCTGGCGGCTGCCAAGAAGCTGTGCACCCTGGCCCAGAGCTACGGCTGCCACGACAGCATCAGCGCTGTGGTGGTGCAGCTCAGTGTCACCGAGGACAGCTTCTGCTGCTGCGAGCTCAGCTCCGGTGGGAGCGTGCCACCACCCAGTCCGGGTATCTTCCCGCCCTCGGTCAACATGGTGATCAAGGACCGGCCCTCCGACGGGCTGGGCGTGCCGTCCTCCAGCAGCGGCATGGCTTCAGAGATCAGCAGCGAGCTCTCCACTTCCGAGATGAGCAGCGAGGTAGGGTCCACAGCCTCCGATGAGCCCCCGTCGGGGGCCCTGAATGAGAGCAGCCCTGCCTGCCCCAGCGAGCAGCGCTGCATGCTCCACCCCGTCTGTCTGTCCAACTCCTTCCAGCGCCAGCTGTCCAGCGCCACGTTCTCCAGCGCCTTCTCCGACAATGGCCTTGACAGTGATGACGAAGAACCCATTGAGGGTGTCTTCATCAACGGCAGCCGGGTGGAGGTGGAAGTGGACATCCACTGTAGCCGGGCCAAGGAGAAGGAGAAACAGCAGCACCTGCTTCAGGTGCCAGCCGAGGCCAGCGATGAGGGCATCGTCATCAGCGCCAACGAGGATGAGCTAGGCCTGCCCAGGAAGGCAGACTTTTCTGCCGTGGGGACCATTGGGCGCCGGAGGGCTAATGGCTCTGTTGCACCCCAGGAAAGGAGCCACAACGTGATAGAGGTGGCTACAGACGCACCTCTTCGAAAGCTGGGAGGCTATTTTGCTGCCCCAGCTCAGCCGGATCCTGATGATCAGTTTATCATCCCCCCGGAGCTAGAAGAGGAAGTCAAAGAAATCATGAAACATCACCAGGAACAGCAGCAGCAGCAGCAGCCACCGCCCCAGCCACAGCCCCAGCTACAGCAGCCACAGCCACAGCCCCAGCGGCACTACCAGGTGGACCAGCTGCCGGACTATTACGACACACCACTATGACCCGGTCTGGGCGCTATTTACAAAATAAACTAACCAGGAAAGACTGAGTTGCAAGAGTCTCCCAGGCTCACATTAAACCAGGGGTTTTACTCCACGTTCTTATCCCAGACACTGCCCCCAACCTGTCTTTGCAGCTAATCTGTAGGTTCTTTTTCTGTTGGTTATTTTTTTAAATACTGCTTTTCTTCTAGTGATGCTTTACCAATATGATTTAAATTTGTTAACTTCTTCCCCTAACATATCAGATATGTAAAGACAAAGAAGAAAAGGTTTAATATATTACAGAGAAACAGTTAATGATAATGTAATATTTTTTAAAATGGCTTTTTGTTTGGAAGGCAGGGCAGGTTGCCATTGCTAAATGATTTATTAATATTGTAATTCTGTATTTCGTGGGGAGGGGGAGGCCTTTTTTTTTTGTCTTGAAAATGATAGACATTTGTAGAATATGGAGACTAACTCCTAGGAGTTGCTTTACTCTGTCAGGTGACTTAAGTCACTGGGATTCACTAATTTTCTCTGAGAGAACAGTTGATTGAGAAATTTCTATTGTAAATAGCTCAGTGTTGTATAGTGATGCTTAAAATGTTTTGTAGTCTTGGCACAAGGACACAGCCCAAATAACTGACTTTTCTCCTCCCCTTTGAGGAGCCCCCTGCCCACCCCCACCTCACAACACACCTTTCTTCATCAAATGAAGAGGCTGAGCAACTGGGGGGTTCTGTCCAAAGGCGGCGGATCGTAGGCCGCGGGACAAGAACCTGCACACACAAGGCCCTGAACCCGCTTTCCTCCTCCCCTGTCCCCAGCCTCCTGACTCTGCAGACACTTTTTAATTGTGTTCCTTACTGCTGCCACAATCAGCATGATTGTATAGCGTTCCATTAGACCATTTACATACCCAGAGTTATATTAAAGCAGAATGCACAAATGGACATGTCATAATTTTTGTTATAATAAATACAAAATTTACAAGTATTGGACCCATCTGCTTTTGTCTCAGCAGCCAGATGTGTCTTGCAGACAATCACACCAGCTTGGGTTTGGACTGAATGGATGGAATGTTGGGGTTATGAGATACTTCTGACTAGGATATATTTTTAGAAGGGAAAAACATCCAACAAGTTAACCGACATTGAGTGAGGTAGTGAAATTAACTTTATGGCTAGCAGTATAAATAGCTGGTCTTACAGCCTTTGTAATTATTATGATGTAGGGTAGATGTTAAAAGAGGAATAGATAGAGGTTGCATAGAGGAGATCCCTGGAAAATTCCCACAAAGCCAAGTTCATTTTCAGTTTTCCCAGGGGCCCATGGATCACATAAACAGGTTAATAATCCTTTTATTTGAACAGTGAAAAAATGAAGAGCTTGTTGGCTTACTCTGCAACACTAGCGGAAATTATGTAGGCACAGTAGGGTGCGCATAAGAAAGCCAGTATTCCTAACTGACCCAGCCATCTGCAGACTGGTCCTCCTACCCTCACCTCCCACTCTTGGCATGTAGATGATACCATTGGTCTTCATCTCACATGGACCAACTTTCTGCATAGACCTGTATTTCTTTTCCAGGCCTGCCCTTGCGTGGTACCTGGCTAGTTCAGTGACTGGCAGTTCATAGTTCTTACCTTGTAGACTTGGTGGTGGGCTCTCTGTCCCTCACGAGGCAGCCAGTGGACTGGCTTTGTTGTGGTAATGACCATACTTCATTTCCCTGTGGGGCTACTTGCACATGGTGCTCTTTGGAGATCGCTAAGGAAGAAGAATCTGCTCATCTCAGCCCATTGAGTGACCCAGTGACCAAAGGAGCTGAATTCCCCAAGTGCAAGCAGAGTGCTCTTAGACTGGAAGCCAGACCGTCTAAGGACCCCTGCCCCAGCTGCACTCACCAGTCCCCCTAGCCTTTGTCTGTCTGCCCCACTCCATATGGGTCAGAGTAGGCTGGATGGCTCTGGGCTTTCACACCAATGCTTAATTCCCCCCCCAAAGCGACCCCCTCAGTTCTTAAATTCCCCTCTGGGCAGGGTT
Source organism: Cheirogaleus medius (assembly GCA_008086735.1). Classification (NCBI taxonomy): domain Eukaryota; kingdom Metazoa; phylum Chordata; class Mammalia; order Primates; family Cheirogaleidae; genus Cheirogaleus; species Cheirogaleus medius. The sequence continues at coordinate 43,633,225 of VBSM01003157.1, forward strand.
CAACTGTCACTGTGGGTAGCGCCGACCAGGCAGGCCATTGGTGTGGATATCTCCTGCAGCTCACTCATGGAAGGCAGAACTGGGTGTGGTCATCAGAGGCAACCATTGCTTCTGGGATTCAATAACAGGCCCTGCAGCAGCTCCGGTGCCAGGGGCAGCCCCTGGACTGAGAAGGTCTCATGCAGAGACTTGCCTCATTTCCCAACTCTTATCTCTGATACAGGAAAAAGGGATCTTAGACTTGGAATTGGTGTTTTCCTAAGTCCCCCAGCGCAGGCAGTGCTTGCTGCTATGTTTATTACATCATTGAGTCCCCTTGTGCACATGCTACATATAAGCTACTGTGGAGATTCAGGATGAGACTTTGCCCTTTGGGAACTGGTGGGAAATAGGGCGTGAAGACGGGACGATAATTCAGTGAAGCACATGGTGAGTGACCAAAGAGGCACAGACTTACTAACAGGTCTCCACGCTCTTGCATAGGAGCCTCTCCAGTTATTTTCCAAGGAGTTTTCATTTCTGCTTGACAAAATAGCATCTAATAGTAACGGAGAGCTGCTTATACAACTGTAAAGTGCTATCTGAATATTGCAGTGCTTAATATTTGAAGATCCCTGAAGCCGTGGTATCTGCGGGGTAAGTGTCAGGGCGAAGGGCACGCCTGCCTGCTGTTTCTGCTTCCTGCTGGGACGTCCGATAATTGGGAGGGGGCGGGGGAGGGAGGAAGAAAAGCAGACGCTGAGAAGCCCAGGCGAGGCTACAGCTTTGCGAGCAGAGTAAACGCTCCCAACCGAGCTTTTAGAAGTTGGTTGGTGTCGTGTCGGCCGCATGCTGCTCTGTGCGTGCCCTCAAGCCGCCTGCGCTCGGCGGCCGCTCCCCAGTACCAGCTTGGACGGGGCACACCCGGGCCGGCTCGGGAGACCCAGCACGTCCGACCGAGTTTCTCTTGATCGCTTTTGACTCAGCGCCACCTGCTGGTGAGTTAGACTTTGGGTGGAAATGGGCTTAACTCCTGTTTGTTCTTTATCCTTCCACTCTCCAAGAAGAAACAAAGCTTAGGAAGTTTCTTATTACTGTATTTTCCTAGACACGTGATGGAAAGCAGTCATACCGCGCCACTGTTAAGTACAGGGGGGAAGCTGATTGCATTGTATAGTATTGTTTATTGCACCTGTGGCGGTTTCGGCTTTGCGAGGTGGTGTAACTGATGACAGCTGGTTGATTCCTGTGCTAGGCACTGTTTTCCCATGGGAAGCTGACATGCAGAAATATTAAGATGTATCACCAGAATCATATACCTGTGCTGGGAGAGAAGTCTATCTCCAAAGTCCATTCAATTCCCAATTCCCCATTATCCATGGTTAAAAAACAAAGCAAAACAAAAAGCATCTGTTGTATGTTTTGAACCTGAGAGTCCACCCCCTGCTGGCATAGGGCCCACTGAGGAGGAAAAAATAATTCCCGTTTGATCATGTGAATACTTATCAAAGGGCATTTTGAATTCGTCCTTGACACATATCAGAAGATAGAATTTCTGTAAAGTGTGGGGTTTGTGGTATCTGCCCTACCTACCTCTACAGAGATCAAATCCGGTAATGTATTTAAAGTAATTTGTAAACAGGAGAGCCTTATTTAAGTGTAAGTGTTGTTGTCATTGTTATAAATTAAGAACTAAGGGTGGTCTGAATGAAAATAATTGGGAACACAGCAAAAGTACCTTTATTAAGCTGGGCGAGGTAGCACACACCTGTAGTCCCAGCTATTCGAGAGGCTGAGGCGGGAGGATCGCTTGAGCCCAGGGGTTCAAGTCCAGCCTGGGCAACATAGTGAGACTCCCATCTCTTAAAAAAAAAAAAAAAGTACCTTTTCAAATGGAAAACTCTTAGGGAAACATTTACTGGAATTGTTATAGGAGGAAAAGATACGGTAATGGTAGAGAAAATAGGTTTTTTCATTTCTTACCACTGAATTTCATTTTTCTTTCAATGCATCCCTCAACTCACTATGCAAATTAGTCTATGGAAACTTTGTTTTATTTCACTATTGTCATTCATCTGTCATGAACTGATGCTTACTGCCGAGTATTTAAAAGATGATTCTAAAGTTTTTTTGTTTTTTGTTTTTTGGTTTTTTCCTAATCCTCACCCCAGCCAGTACCAAAATTACTACAAAGCTCAGACTTAGTTTGGCAAACCTGTTGCGCTGGGCAGTGAGTGAATGGAGGAATTACATCTAGTGGATGCGGTTTGGGCTAGCGACAGAGAGCAAGCACCCAGCTCTAACTCGCACCCACCTCATCCCCCATGTCCGTTCATTCAACCGTGTTTAGGAAACACCAGCAAAGACCTGGCCACTGTGCTTGGCTTTGGGTCGCCCACACTGGTCCTTGAACACACAGTGTAGGTGTGATGGTGGCTGTGCCAACCTCGTGAGGTCATGAACCAGCATAAGGATGGCACACAGGTCCACACCAATGTCAGAAACCAGTCTGGAAGCCCTGCCTAGTGTCCCCTTGAGACTGAGGAGAAAATGCGCAAGTGGGTCCCCGAGGCTGCCTTCCATTTTCTGGGCAGTGTGGTAGGAAGGCAGAAGCCATGCCCTTGCCTGGCCTGAATTCAAGTCCCCATAAACAAGCACTGCATGTATGGGACTTCAGTTCATTAGTCCCTTCGTTTTATTCTAAATCAGAAACACAATGTTCCATCCTGTTCAAAGGAGAAACAATAGAACACTTGGAGAATTTTCTTCCATCTGCTCCTGACTAGAATTGCTCCTATTGTCATTCCTCTCCTTTTCTAAGGACAAGGAAGGAAAACTGGCTTCAAACTGCAATTACAAGTACTTTCTAGTTTTTACTGTTTCTTCAGTCTTATTCTAATAAACTTGTACTTTCCCCTAATTACCAGTCTTACCTACTGAAAGACTTTAAATGGCAACTAAGATGATTTTCCCAAATGCTGCACCTCCAGATGTTGACTTTCCTTGAACTCATTTATAGGTCATTTGCTTTTCTGAGCTTTAAGAAAACTGCTCCACAATTAACATTTGGAGGTTCTTAAACCAGTTCCCACTTAATAGAAATTGCCCTATAAGCCAGGAATAAATCAAACACACAAAATAAATGTCTTTTATTTGCCTTACTAGCTACAATACTTTTTAAGACCTATTCAATACTCCTAGAGCACTTCTGTAGGTTAAAAATAGCTTATTTAAGTGTGTGTCACATTCCTGCTCACCTTAAGAACAATAAGGCACACTTCAGCAATGCACTGAAACCACCAAGCTAACCTATTAGGATTTTTCCCTAGAAACATCATTAGGCATGTGTTACAATGTTTTCTGCATACAATTTGCATACTGTTTTCACATAAACAGTCTTGAGAGTCCTCCGTTTTCAAGTTTAAGTGTCATCACTGCATTCCGAGGATTGCAGTGTGCAGGGTGTGTGCTCCGCCGCTGCTCCTGGCACATGTTGCAAGGGACAAGCTGGTGCGCGTGTTGGGAAGAGGCAGTGGACGGAAACGCCGAGCACATCAGTTTGACTAGAGAGGGCTGTTTCCCTTCCATTTCGTTCTAGTCTGAACACCAGTGTGGACACCTAGTGCCCACTTCTGGGCAGAATCCAAACCAGGCGTCCTCAAATTATGGCCCGCCGAGGACATTTATCTGGCCCGCCGGGTGTCTTTGCCCGTTTTGTATTTTTACTTCAAAGTAAGATATGTGCAGTGTACATAGGAATTTGTTCATAGTTTTTTTTTTTTTTTAACTATAGTCCAGCCCTCCCACAGTCTGAGGGACAGTGAACTGGCCCCCTGTTTAAAAAGTTTGAGGACCCCTGATCCAAACTATGTTGTTCTCCCGAGCGGTTTTCTTGTGTTTTCCCGCTGGAGCTCCAGAGAGAGGCTCCGCGATGCCCCTTCATAAGCTGCTAGGTGCCCGTGTGACGAGCGGAGCACCCACTGCGCAGAAGTGCTGTCCCAGCGGCTGGGAGAGGACCGCAAAGATGGATAACAAAAGCGCATCCCAGAGATGACAGCCCACTGCAGAGACCTGGAAGCAAGGAGTGCAGCGGGGTGGAGAGCGTGGGGTGGGAATGGCCGGACATGCACCCAGTCTGAGGTTGCCAGTGGGACCACCCAGGGTTCCAAAGGGCCGCTAAGCCCCAGCCCTGTGGTGTGGCCACTGGAAACTGGCTCAGTGTGAAGTTCTTGCTGTCCAGACTCTTCTGTCTGGTGACATTCTGAGAACTGATACTAACTTTCCATCTCTGGTCATCAAAGAGGGACAAGTGTCCACATCCCATGAGCTGCTGCCTCCCTGATGCCCAGACGAAGCTCATTCCCACAACGAAGAGCCCTTAGCCACTGCTACTGTCATGCCCAGGAGACGATTCCTAACACACCCAGAGTGCTGAGGATGCAGGGGTAGATAAGAGAGACCCTTGGGCAACATAGTGAGACACCATCGCTACAAAAAATTTAAAATTAGCTGGGCATGGTGGCATGCACCTGTAGTCCCAGCTACTCAGGAGGCTGAGGCAGGCGGATCACTTGAGCCCAGAAGTCAGAGGTAGCAGTGAGCTGTGATGACGCCATGCACTCTAGCCAGGGAGACAGAGTGAGACCCTGTCTCAAATAAATAGATAGACAGATAGAGGGACCCTGTCCTGCACTTACAGAGCTAACGAAGACTCAAATTCAGCGCACTGAAGGACAGAAGGACTTATGCTTCTGTGCTCTGTGTACCAGACACAGTCAAAAACACAATCAAAAACACCTCCCAGCTGTTTTTCTTGAATGGGCGGGTTTGATGTTGATCAGCTTTCAATTGTGCGCACTGGGGATGGTGGCACAGCGACCACCCCTTGTTCCCATCTGGCACCTTTGCCTCATGGCCCCCTTGGCCACAGGGCTCCCTGGTCCTTTCTGCAGCCCCCCAGGAGCATGCCTTAGACACCCTCCATCCCAGCACACTGAGGACAGGCCACACTCCCACTAGCAGCAAAGGCCCCTGGGTGCCTTGTAGTGAAGGGCAGGGTGGAGGGGGATGCATGTAGAGCTGGGGGGGCGTTATGCGTAGGGCTGAGTGTGATGCCCGCCACCCGCCCTTGCTATTGGGCAAGAAGCAGCCTCTAAAGATCTCAAGGTCTTACCTTGAGATCCCAGCCTTCTGCCCCCTTTGCTTCCCCCTGGGGCCATGGAGATGGTGCCCTCTGCAGATGTCCAGCCTTCAGTCCCCACTGAGTTCTCAGGGTGCTCATTGGCCTTGCGGAACTGCTTACAGCTCCTTCGTCTTTCTCATCCTCAAACCTTCCACAAGGAAAGGAGGCCCTTTGATTTCCTGCACTCACCTGCTGCAACCTCACTCCCCTCTGGCTTTCCAGCCTTCCTGTCCTGAGGAAGAGGAGTTTATCCCCTTACCAGCTGGAAGTTCTGTGTCCTGACTCATTCCTGGCACTTCCCACAGCCTGTCTTTGTCTGCGGGATCCCTCCCATTTACAAAAATAAAAACTAAAAATTCTCTCCTGGACCTGAGTGTGATCTAGCTCTTCCCCACCTCCTTCTCTCCACCCTCTCCCCAGGCAGTCTCTGTCCTGGCCACCACCTGGCTCTCTCATGCCTTCCGGTGCTCTCCTGGCACCCTGTGCTCTCCCCACGGGCACCAGCGCCCCAGGGTGGACTTGCAGGGGCCTGTTTCAGGCTTTGGCAGCACTAGCCTCGGGCAACCAGTTCTCAGCTCCTTCCCTCTTGTTTGGCCAGCTCTTGTTTTGCATTTGGTCTGACTTGGAACTGCTGCTTCTCTGCTCCATTTTGCAGATGTCCCCTGCCTGATCCTGAAGGGTGATGGGTCCCACAGCCATTCCCTTCTCCTCCCCTCACCTGGGGCTCTTGGTCACTCCCGCACTGCAGCTGGGCTCATCGCCCATCCCCCTGGACACGCCCACCATCACGTGGGCACTGCAGGCCCAGTGGGGCCAAAGCCCTCCCCTCCCACCTCATCCCCACCCCCCACCTCCTGTCAACTCTGCTTCCTCAACACCCCCGTGAGCCCCTCTTCTCCTTCGTCCTGTCTGTTGAGATGCTCGGTTTTCTCCCTGGGGCTCCTCCCAGCCACTTTCACTTTTACCCCTTTTGACTCAGTCTTGTCCTCCACATGACTGCCCAAGAAATCTCTCCAAAGCACTGATTCTGTGCTCTCGTCCTCCCTTTCTCCCGGCCCCGGTACACACACCCTTCCTCCCGTCCTCCTGATATTGTTAAATCATGTTCTGTTAGCTCAGGACTCAGTGTTTATATTATTGTGAACATGTAAATACTATTCACAGCTGCGCCGTGTAGTGCATTCTGATTATATTTCCTTTCATAAACAGGTTTTTATTTGTTTTGGAGGTGATACTTGCCTTTTTATTTTATTTATTTTTTTACTCTCTCGGCTTTGTATGTAATTACCATTCATTCATCCCCGACCTCTACACAGAAGTGTGGATATGTTCAAACACATTCGATACTAATCTGTCATTTCCTCTTTTTCTTAGCGACATCCCTCTAGCACCTCTGTCACCCCGTCCAGTCCAGACTCTTCCTCCCCAGGTTTGGGACAAAGCCGTCACCCAGGCCCCTCCCTCATCCCCTGTGTTGGATCACCTGTCCCTGAGTCCACACTTCCTTTATCTGGGTGTACTCCCTCATTTTACTGGGAAATGATCTCCAGCTACTCCCTTAGAAAATACGCATAGGAAATACATTTTATGAGACCCTACCTGTCTGAAAATATCTTTATTTTCCCATGACACTTGATTGATAGCGTGGCTGGACAGAGTACTCGGGCTGGAACCAGACATCAAGAATGAGGGATTTTCTGCTAAAGCAGCCCAGCAGGATTCTTGCTAAAACTGGACTGAATGGGCCAAGCACAGAGTCCAAAGTCAAGGGACCCAGAGCAGCCTGACTCAAGTTTGGTCAAAGGAGAGAGTGTGTCGCTCTGACCCCAACAGTGGGAATTTGGACAAGTCCCTTGGACTCCAAGGACTTTAGTTTGTGAAGGAGAGCTTTGGGGCAGTGACCTTGGGCCATTTCCAGCTGTGTAATTCTCTGCTCCCAGGACAGCACTGTTTCCCGGGGCACTGCCCCAGGGACAGGCATCCACAGTGAACTCATCCCACTGAGCATGAGTTTAAGGAGAGGACAGCAGTTTTCCCTGGCGTTTGACTGCCTGTTCCACTGGGAGTGCTTTAGCGATGAAGTAAGCACCTTGGATAGTTTGGGACCTTTTCATTCTAGATGGATGTGATTTGGAAAAATTTAGCTTAAAAAGGAAAAGAAAGAGGGCTTTGGCTTTTTTGGTGTCTCTGGGTCTATTGCTAGTGACAAAATTGTGGTGTCACTGTTCCAGTGAAGTCCAGGGAACACTCCCAGGGACAGCAAGTAGGGAGGAGGGGTGGCCTACACTTGGGGAGGATCCAGGGTGTCACAAAACAAATCACAGGGCATGCTTGGAGAGGTCTCCAGTTCATTACTGCGGAAGAGAAGGTCTGTCGGACGCTATGCAATTTATGGGTAGGGAGCTGGTGTTTTTATAGAAGGAGGAAATATAACTCTGAGGTAAGGATGGAGCACAAACCATATTTGGGAGTGTCTCGGTGTCTTCCATCACCTTCCTGTGGAGCGCATTTGAGGGGGAAAGAGGGATTACAGCTAGCCCTGCAGAAGTAGAGGACAGATTTAGGAAAAATATCTGAGACCCCACTTAGTTTATCACTTTTACATTTGGTCAGGATTGTTTGTTTAAATCCCTGGAAAGATTTTTTTTTTTAAAAAGGAAAGTATTCATCTTTAAGGATTTTGGTTCATACTTTTTAAACATTTTTTTTTCTCATTGCAAGATTTGAAATGGTCATTGCACATCATCTAAGCACCTCTTGTAGGGGAGACCTTGCCATCCTAACATTTGTAAATAATAGGAGCAGGGGTTCTGGAACAGACAGCCCTGAGTTCAAATCCTGGCTCTGCCCCTAATGAGCTAGGTCTGACTGTTGGTGTTCTTCTGCTAAAATTCATATGTTGAAACCTAATCCCCAACGTGATGGTATTAGGTGGTGGGGCGCGTGGGAGGTGATTAGGTCATGAGAACTTTGCCCTCATGAATGGGATAAGTGTCCTTATAAACGAGCCCCAGAGAGCTGTCTTGCTCCTTGCCCCTTCCATAATGTAAGGACACAGAGAGAAGGTGCCCAGAAAGTAGGCCCTCACCAGACACCAAATCTGCTGACACCAAGCCTCCAGAACTGTGAGCAATAAATTTCTGATGTATATGAGCCACCCGGCCTGTGGTCCTTTGTTGGGGTAGCTTGAGTGGACTGGCATAGCAGCCTTGGCAGTTTAACTCCCAAGTGCCTTCGTGACTTTGTAAACTGGGATTTATAGTACACAAAGATTCAATGATGCACGTGACATCATCAGTACAGGCTTGGCTTGTGGGAAGGGCTTAATTTCCAAGTGTCTCACAAGCACAGAAAACAGAACAGCCACCCAGGTCAAGAACAGAGACCGTGTCACAAAGGGGCGTTTTCTGTGTTTCTTAGAGGAGTTTGGGAAGTGGCCCGCGGAGAAGTCAGGTGACAGCGTCTCTGCCAGGGGAACGGGTGTTTCAGGCATGTGAAGTTTGAACACCAGCAAGAAGTTCAAGTTCTCTGAACCCTGATTCTTAACTGCTTCTGCTGGATCATTCTGCATGTGTTGACATCTTTTTAGATCATGAGTGGAAAAAGAGTTGAGAGTTGCCCTGCCTCTTAAAAAAAAAAAAAATTCTTCTAAAAATCATGGATTGTTAGAGCTTAGCCAACTTTTGCTAGGCAAACAGCAAGAGGAAAAATCTTGCTGTTTTTCTTTGATGTTGAATGTAGTGTTGTTGTTTAAGAAGTCTGGCATAAAATGGTCCACTGTTAGCGGATTTCAGCGTATTTTATCTACTTTAAATACCACCTCTGTGGTGATAGCCCACTGCCTACTGTACCTGCATGTGGATTTTTAATAGACATCACAAACTCATCCGCCTGAAACAGAACTTTCAGTTTTCTACCCCAAAGTATTCCTCTCTTAGGCTTTCTCATCACAAAAAAATGTCACCCTTGTCCACTCATTTGCTCTGCCCAGAACCCCAAGAATCATCCTTGATTCCTTTCCCCTCACCACTCCGCACAGACGATGCATCGATGGGCCTTATTTTTAAGCCGTATCCCAGCCAGCCGCTTCTCTCCATCTCCCCTGCTCGTCCCGGCGGCCGTTATCTCCCACTCGTGCTTCCGGAGGGGAGCGCCACGGTGGTGCCCAGCCCGTCCATTTCCCACCAGAGCCATCATTTTACATGCAGGCCACGCCAGGCTCCCGAGGAGAAGTGTCCAGTGCCCTCATTTGTTCTGGAACACAGCCCAAACTCGTCATCAGGCCTCTGTGGGCCCATGTGACCCGCCCACCTCGCCATCCGTGGCTTTCGCACTCTCACCCCCACTCACACCCTCTGGCCGGGGTTTCTCAACCTCAGCGCCGGTGGCATCTGGGTCGCAATGATCCTTTGGGTGCTGTCCTGTGCATCACTGCATGTTCAGTGCCATCTCTAGCCCCTGCCCATTAGCTGCCAGTTGTCACCAACTGGTGACAACAAAAATGTCTCCAGACATTGCCAAATATCCCCTGAGGGGCACAGTGCCCCCTGGTGGACAGTCACCGGTCTAGTCACTCCGGCTTCCTTCCTGTGGAACAAGCCAACCTGCTCCCCGTTTAGATCCTTGGAGCTGCTCTCCCCTCGACATTCCGTGACTGGCCTCCCCGTTCCGGCCTCAGCTCGGGTGTTACCTCCTCAGACGGTAACAGGAGGGTCCTCCCTGACCACCCTGACTTGGAAGGCGCCCCCTTCTGAGTCACCCTGCACTACATTACTGCATTTCAGCGTCTTCATCTCCTGCATCAGTATTTGAGATGATCTTGTCTGTCTGTCTGTTCACGATCTGCCCCGTTAGGCTGTAAGCTTCCTGAGAGCGAGCATTTGTCTGAAGTGTTCCTACTACGACAAACAAGACCGGGCATGTAGCAGTTGTGTGACAAATAACGCATGTTGAATGGAGGCATGAACAACTTCCTTCTCCTTCAGTGAGGTCCTGTGAAGGTTGGGGTGGCGGCGTGGGGGTGTTACAGATGCTTCGGTTCTTTCTGGGGCCTGATTATTGGAGAAGGTGGGGGGCTATTGTTTTGTTTTGTGTCGTCGGCATCTTCTAGCCTCAGCTTTCTCTGTCTGATGAGCTGAGTGCCAGGGGTCCCAGGTGAGGGACTCCCGGGTCCAGTCTTCTTACTGAGCAGCTTCCACTCCGCCTCCTTGGCTCTGACAGAGGGGTCACTGCTGGGACAGCCCAAGCGGAAGTGCAGTGGGCCAAGAATAGTCTGGTCTTGGGGAGGTGACTGACTAACGGGGACACTGAGCGTTCTGTCTGGCGCAGGAAGCCAATCCGGGAAGGGGAAGCCGCCCTGGCGGGAGCCAAGGTGCGGAGGCCAGAGCAGCATCCTCCTGACCGCCGCGCGGTCCCTGCCTCCTGCTTGCCTCCTCTCATGTGAGGCCTTTGTTTGTGGCCCAAGCTCTTGACTCTCTTCTTTTTGCCAAATACCAAGGGCAGCTCTGTCTCCTTCTGACCTCTCCGAAGCTGCGGACACAGTGAATCACTTTTTCTCCTAATTGTCTCCTCCACTCTTGGCAGGTTTCCTTAAGGAAAAAAACACCCTTTGCGAGATTAATATTAACCACAAAGGATATGTTTTTCCACATTTTTTTTTTACATCTCATTTTTCAATTTCAATTGATTAGGCTTGTTGCAACTACAATACATTACAATTACACATCAGAGGCAGGAGCTGAGGGAGAGAGGCATATTGACAGAATTTGTGTCAAATATTGAAGTTTTCAACATCAAAATGAATCACTTTATTACATCCTATAGACAGCCAGCTGCTCAGAACAGCACGCTCCCAGGCTGCAAAAGCATGTATTGATCAGCCTGGAACACGTTCCCGATGGACTTGAGCTGAACATCCAGGACTCTCTGTGGCTTTTGTCCCCTCGGGGGAGGAAAGCCATGCCAGAATCTGTGGTTCTCACTGCAGCGGCATCCGGGTATGCGCCAAGGCTGGGATATCCAGTGTCCTTGGACTCATGAGAATTCGTCACTTTTGTGGCACTGTGGTGAGCTAATGCTGAGACACACTCTCACCCCTTTTCCACCTGGGTAGATAGAGCTCGGTGGCAGTGCTGAAGAAATAAATTGGAGAAGGAATTGGAGAATTGCTGTCTGAAGGCAGGATTGCAGATTATTTTACCAAAGGCTATTTAAACTGTGACACACACACACACACACACACACACACACACGCACATGCACACACTGGATGCCCCAACTAAAACTCAACTCTAAGAGTTTCAAAATCTTGGTAGAATATACCAGATACTGTGGGAGACTTTTAGTCCTTGAACCTTGTCCTTTTTGAGGCTGACTGCCGTACAAAATCCACTTCCAAAACACACACATAAAGATGGTGCGAGATGTCTCCATATCACCATTTAGAGATCGTCCTTGTTGCTTTTTATGGCGGTGTGCACAGTACTTTATGGAGTGTGTGTGTACCTGGTTTTATTCTGTCTGTTGATGAGCACTTGGGTTGTTTCCAATGTTTTGCTGTTGTACGTAATGCCACATTGCCTCGCACAAACATCGTTTTGCTTTTTTCCCCTGGTATCTCTTTGAGATAGATTTTTAGAAGTAGAATTACAGAGTCAAAGGGTAAATGCATATGCAATTTTAATAGATAGTGCCAAATTCTCTTTCATAGAGGTTATGCTGTTTTGCATTCTCTGCATCAATATATGAAGGTGCCTTTTCTCTGCAACCTCGACACAGAATGTGTGTCACATTTGTGACTGTTTCCCAATCTGATAGGTGAGAAATAGCATCCTGGTGTGTTTTTAATGTGCATTTCTGTTATTGTGAATGACGTTTTGTATCTTTTCATGCCTTTGAAGGCCATTTGCTTTTATTTTTTGTGAATTATCTGTTGTATTTTTTGTCAGTTTTTTTTCATTCAAGTTGGTCCATTTCTTCTCAGTTTTTCAGCTCTATACATGTTCAGGAAATGAGTCCTTTGTCTGTAATAAAAATTGCAAATATTTTCCCCAGCTTTTGACTTTGCAATGTTGTTGTTTTTTAATTAATACAGTTTATTTTTAAGAGAAGTTTTAGATTTACAGAAAAATTGCACAGAAACTATAGGGTTCTCATATAGCCACTCTTTCCTTTGCACAGGTACAAAATTTGATAGTTTTGTAAGAAACTGTGAAACTGTCTTTCAAAGTGGCTGCATCATCTGTTTGTTCCACATTCTCGTCATCAGTGGGTATTTTCAATATTTTGGATTTTAGCCATTCCGATAGATGTGTAGTGGTATCTCATTTTAATTTGCAATAGTCTATTATATATGATGTTATAAATATTTTTATATGTTTAATTGTCATCTGTATAGTGAGGTGTCTGTTTAGATCTTTTGCTCACTTATTTTGTTATGTTGTTTTTCTGACTGTTGAGTTTTAAGAGGATTTTAAAAAATATTTTGAGTATAAACTCTTTATCAGGTACATATTTTGCAAATATTTTCTTCCAGTCTCTGGCTTGTCTTCTTACTTTCTTGACAATGTTTTTTGCAGAGAAGAAGTTTTGAATTTTAATGAAGTCCACTTTATAAAATTTTTCTTTCATATATTGTACTTTTGGCATTGAAGTCATTATATTATAAAAGGTCATCAGCAAACTCAAGGTCACCTAGATTTTCTCCTATTTTATATTTAAGAAACTTTATAGTTTTGCATTTTACATTTAGGTCTATGATCCATTTTGAATTAATGTTTGTGAAAGGTGTAAGTCAGTGTCTAGATTCATTTTTTTTTTTTTTTTTGCCTGTGAATGTCCAATTGTTCTAGCATCATTTGTTAAAAGACTATTCTGAGTTACTTTTGTTTCTATGTCAAAGATTAGTTGACCGTATGTGTGTAGGTCTATTTCTGGGCTCTCTGTTCTTTCCCATTGATCAATTTGTCTATTCTTTCACCAATACCCCATTGTGTTGATTACTCTAGCTTGTAAGTCTTGAAATTGGATAATGTCAATCCTGTGACTTTGTTCTTCAGTATCGTGGTGGCTATTTTAAGTCTTTTTGCTTTAAACTTTAGAATTAGTTTGTTGATACCTACAAAATAACTTTCTGGGATTGCATTGAATCTTTAGATAAAGGTGAGAAGAACTGGAATTTTAACAATATTGAGTCTTTCTATTCATGAAAATGGAATATCTCTCAATTTATTTAGATATTCTTTGATTTACTTCAACAGAGTTTTATAGTTTTCCTCTTATAAGTTGTGTGCATATTTTGTTAGATTAATTTTGTGAATGCTAATATAAGTGATGTCATGTTTTTAATGTTAAATTCCAGTTGTTCATTGCTGGTATATAAGAAAGCAATTGACTTTTGTACACTAACCTTGTATCCTGCAACCTTGCTATAATCACTTTTTAGTTCCTGGAGTTTTATTGTCAGTTCTTTGGGATTTTCTACATAGACAATCATGTCATCTGCAAACAAAGTTAGTTTTATTTCTTTCTTTCCAATCTGTATATCTTTTATATCCTTTTCTTATCTTATTGCATTAGCTAGGACTATGATGTGATTAGAAGTAGTGAGAGCAGACAGCCTTGCCTTGTTGCTGATCTTAGTGGGAGAGCGTCTAGTTTCTCATCAAGTATGATTTTCACTGTAGATTTTTTTGTAGATGTTCTTTATCAAATTGAGCAAGTTTTCCTCTATTCTTAGATTGTTGAGAGTTTTTATCACGAATGAGTGTTGGATTTTGTCAGAAGATTTTTCTGCATCTATTGATATAATTATGAAATTTTCTTTTTGTAGGCTGTTGATGTGATAGATTATATTGATTTTCAAATGATGAACCAGGCTTGCATACCTAGAGTAAATCCCACTTGGTTGTGGCATGTAATTTTTTTTATACATTGTTGAATTTGATTTGCTAATATTTTGTTGAGGATTTTTACATCTTTCGGGAGAGGTATTGGTCTATAGTTTTCTTTTCTTATAGTATCTTTGTCTGTTTTTGGTATTAGGGTAATGCTGGCCTCATAGAATGAATTAGAAAGTGTTCTCTTTGCTTCTATTTTGTGGAAGAGATTATAGGAAATTAGTATAATTTGTTCCTTAAATGTTTGGTAGAATTTGCCAGTGAACCCATCTGGGCCTGGTACCTTCTGTTTTGGAAGATTATTAATTATTACTCAATTTCTATAACAGAAATAGTCCTATTCAGATTATCTATTTCTTCTTGTATGAGTTTTGGTAGATTGTATCTTTTAAACAACTGGTCCATTTCACGTAAGTCAGGCGTCCTCAAACTACGGCCCGCGGGCCACATGCGGCCCGCTGAGGACATTTATCCAGCCCGCCGGGTGTTTTTGCCCGTTTTGTTTTTTTACTTCAAAATAAGATATGTGCAGTGTGCATAGGAATTTGTTCATAGTTTTTTTTAAAACTATAGTCCGGCCCTCCAACAGTCTGAGGGACAGTGAACTGGCCCCCTGTTTAAAAAGTTTGAGGACCCCTGATCAAATTTGTGAGCATAGAGTTATTTATATTCCTTTATTATTCTGTTAACATCTATGCTTGTGTTATTTTTTGCCATGTAAAAGTTTTTTTAATGTATTCACATTTATAAAAATCTTTTTTTTCTTCTTTACTGCTTCTGGATTTTGAAAAAATGTTTCTTCTTCCTGGCAATAAAGCAATTTAGCCATGTTTTCTTTAGGATTTGTATGACTGACTCATTGGTATTTATCCTGGTGTATGGTGCAATAAGCAGATTCAATTGTATCTTTTCCCATATAGTTATCCAATTGTTCAAACATCACTTATTAAAAATTCCATCTTTTCTCTACTAATTTGAGATGTTACCTTTATAGTAAGGTATATTTTATTATATGGTTAGGTTTATTTCTGGATTTCTGATTCTTTTTCATTGGCCTGTCTATTCATGTGTCAATACCACATTGTTTTAATTATAAAGATTTTATGCTATGTTTTAATATCTGGTAGCCTCCCCTGTCTAACCCACACATATTATTCTTTTTTACAGAGTTTTTCTAGCTATTCTTGCTGATTTTTCTTCCATATGATCTTTATAACTAACTTGGCTAGCTCCAGAAAATAAAACAAAGAAAACCCTCACTATCACATTGAATTTATATGTAACTTATGAAGAGTCAACATTTTTATGACAGTGAATCTTTCTATCAAAAAATATGATTTTCAACGAAGTCTACTTTTGTGTCTTTCAGGAGTATGTTATAGTTTTCTCATATAGGTTTTACACATTTCATTTTAGTTTTTTGTCTAGCTATTTTAGTTAAAATATTTTTTATATTATAAATCTATTCTATTATATATCTTCTAGTTAATCATTGTTTACATGAAAGTTATTGTTTTCTGGATGCTAAGCTTCTGTTATTTTTACTGAACTCTCTTATTGTTTATAGTAGTTTTTCCGTTAATTTTTTGTTTCCCAGATATATAGTCATATCATCTACAAACAGAGATAGTTTAACCTTTTTGTTTCTGGTTATTATTCTTCTAATTGTTTTCTCTTGTTTGATTTTATTGGATGATATTTTGAATATAATTTTGAATATGAACATCCTGGGCAACCTTGTGTTTTTCCCTACTGTTAGTGTTTTCTACGTCTAGTGTTTCTCCATTAAGTAAACTGTTGGTTTTGGGCTAAATTTTAAAAAGTGTACAGCATATACACTTTTTTAAAGTAAATTTTTCATTGAAGAGTAACACAGAAAAGTGCACACATTATTAGTTTGCTGATCAAGGAATTTTCACAGAGTGCACACTTGTGTCGCCAGCACCCCAGTGAAGAAGTAGAAGGTTACTATTGTTCCAGAAGTCTCCTTTATGTCCCCACTAGTCACCGCCCCTGCCAGGGACCACCATCCTCCTAACTGCCAACACTATAGGCTACTTCTGCCTGGTTTTGGACTACATACAATTTATCCATTCTACTGTTAATGGACATTTGGGTTGTTTCTAATTTGGGTTTTTATGAATACTGGTACTATTAACATTCATGCTGAAAGTTCTGTTGGATTCATTCCCAGAAGTAGAATTTTTGGGCCATAAGATATGCATATTCTCGGCTATTGTAGATACAGATAAACAATTTTCTGGAATATTTGTACCAAGTTATGCTTCCAGCAATACATGAGAGTTTTAGTCGTTCCAAAGTCTCATCAACCTGTGGTGGTGTTGTCTATTTAATTTTATTTGTTGTCATGTCTTTTTGTAGTTTTATTTTGATGTTGAGCAACTTTTGATGTGCTTATTGGTCATTTGGATATATTCTTTTGGGCAGTCTCTGTTCAAGTTTTTTGTCCATTTTTCTGTTGCATTGTCTGTCTTTTTTAATGACTTGTAGCACATTTTGTACATTGTTGGGTGTATGTGCTACACATGTTCTCTCACTCTGAGACTTGGCCTTTCACCTTCCTAATGTGATCTTCTGAGGAGCTGGGGAGAAGGGGTAGAGATGAAGGGGAGAAAAGAATATAAATGTATTTATTACCACCGAACTGTACACTTAAAAATGGTAAAGGTCGTAAATTATATATGTGTATTTTACCTCAATAACAAATAAATCAAAATGTAAAAAAGTTCCTAATTTCAATTAAGTCTAGTTTACCAGTCTGTTCTCTTAAGGTTAGTGCTTTTTGGATATTCTCCCATGTTTTCTTCTAGATGACTAAGTATTTCATCTTTTACATTTAGATCTATGACCCATCTGGAATTGATTTCTGTGTGTGGTGTGAATTAGGTGTCAAGGCTCATTTTTTCTCATAAAGTTATCCAATCGATCCAACCTCATTTATAGAAAAGACCAGTTTGTCCTTATTGTACTGCATTGTCACCACTGCCATCAATCAGGTGACCATGTGTGCATCTGTGTCTGCACTTTCTCTACTGTTCCATCGGCTTATTTGTTCTTAGGCCTTTATCAACTGGCTTAGTTGCTGTAGCTTCATAGCAAGTCTTTTTAAAAATTATGGTAAAATACTATAGCCTTGTAGTATAGTTTGAAGTCTGGTAAATTGATACCTCCTAT
>VBSM01003157.1:43650577-43701086 GCA_008086735.1 Cheirogaleus medius
GATATTTGTACCCCCATAATATGCTGAAATAAAAAAAAAATTATAAAAAAAAATTATGGTAAAATATACATAACATAAAATTAACCATCTTAACCATTTTTAAGTGTGTAGTTGAGTGGCATTAAGCATATTCTCATTGTTGTGCAGCTGTCACCACCATTCATCTCCAGAACCTTTTTCATCATCCCAAACTGAAACTCCAAACACATTAAACAATAACTCCCCTCTCTCTCCCGAGCCTCTGGCAACCACCATTCTGCCTTCTGTCTTTACATATTCGACTGCTCTAGGTGCCCCATGTAAGTAGAATCATACTGTGTGTGGTGTGTGTCCTTTTGTATCTGGCTTATTTCACTTAACACAACGTCTTCAAGGTTTGTCCGTGTTGTAGCATGTGTAAGAATTTACTTTCCTCTTAGGGCTGAATAATATTCCCTTGTATGTAGACACCACATTTTGTCTATCCATTCATCTGTTGAGGCTCACTTGGGTTGCTTCTACCTTTTGGCTACTGGGAATAATGCTGCTATGAACAGGGGTGTACAAAGAAAGCCCTGCTTAAGTCCTGCTTTCAATTCTCTTGGGTCTGTACCCAAATGTGGAATTATGTACAAAACCTTAATATCTGATGGTGTAACTCTTTTAGCCTTGGTCTTTTTCTTAAATCATATTTTGCCTATTTTTAGGCCTTTTCATTTCCTGATGAATTTTTAGAATCATTTTGCCAATAAAAAAATCCTAGCATTTTGATGGGGATTAGTGTAAATCTATAAACCAGTTTTGGAATAATGGACATTTTTTACACTATCAAGGCTTCTATACCATGAACTTTGCATATCCCTCCATTGTCTTAGATTTCCTTAAGTTTCTTCTAATGATGTTTTGTAGTTATTAGTTTAAAGGTCTTAAACATCTTTTGTTAGATTTGTTCCCAGATATTTGATATTTTCTTGATATAGCTGTGAAAGGTGTCATTTAAAAAATCTATTTTCTAGTTATGCTTCCTGGGACAGAGAAAATCAATCAATTTCATGTATTTGGAATTCAGCAACTTAGTTCATGGGGCAGTTCTTGTACCTGATCTTCCTGGGCACAAATTCATATCTCACAATGACCACAAGGTCTTAACTCATCTACAGCATTTTTGATTCTGCAAAGCATGTTGATTAAGCTCCACAGAGTTGGAGCGTGTGTGTGTGTGCGTGCACACGTGTGTGCGCACATTTCTTTGCACATGCACACATGTATCCTGCATGTGCACGTTCCTAGAGCACTTAGCAGTTTCTTGTCGGGTGCTCATCGGTGTCCTTGAGCACCCAGCTTCCCTGCACATGTATCTGCATGGTTCTGCCTCATTCCATTCTCTCTGGTTTGGGCCACCCAAAAGCATGTCACTGTTCTCAGTGGATCTTAGCCCTCAGGTCTCGCCCTGGACTTTCCTTAGTGACAGGAATCTCACAGGTGGTGAGAGGCAAACAGATCTCTGGCTCTGGGACCTCAGGGAAAGGAATCCTCTCTGCCCTCAAGTCTCCCATAATAATTCCATCTCAAGGACAGGGGAGCCCCATCCACCCGGCCAGCTACTCTGGGACTTTGGAGTCAGGATGACCCTGCCCAAGCATGTGGTCACTTCTTTCTTCCTCAGGAGAGACTATGGACCTCTCCCCACCTATCTCTTCCCCAGCTCTGACTTCTCCGGCTCTTGCTCTGGGCTCTGTGTCCAGCTCCCGTATCTGGCTCTGACTACGGGGACCCCAGCAGAGACCACTTGCACCTGGTCACCTGCAGGTCTCAGCAGCACCTGCTGAGGAAGGCAAATGTCTTGGGGCTGGGAGTGGAAGAGAGGAGGGAGGCCACGTTCCCGCCAGCCTGGCTCCTCCTGTCAATGAACCGCTTCTGGCTTGTTCCATGGGTGCACAGTCGGACCATGCAGGATGATCCATTGACATACCGCTGTGTCATTCACCTTGAATATTTCCCTCCCTCCACTGCATGCAAGTAACTGGCTCTGAGTGGCCTCCCCTCAGGGCAGGCTTGAAGATTAATCCACTTAATGCCAGTGGCTCTTTCAGGCTTTTGAAACTGCTTGAGGAGTTGCCTTTAGGAGCTTCCAGAGGGAAAAGGAAAGAGTTTAGTTGGGTCAAGGACAGCAGGCCCAGGTGCTAGTGGGGCGGTGGCGCTCAGAAGTGACGCCCGTGCAGGCTGCTGTGCTGCTCAGGCCCTGGACACTGGAGCTGCGAATGGTGACAGAGGAGTTTGAGTCCACAGCTGGCCTCTGGCTTGGGGAGACCGTGCAAGCTCAGGCACTTGGCAGTGACCGGGAAAGACAGAAGGGTCCTCCCAGGCGCTTCAGATTCCCCAAAAGCATCAGAAACTCGGTTCTGGGCTACAGGATATGGGGGGCGTTCGGTAGCTCATAGTAGTCAAGGTTGGGTTTTCTGATAACTCAGCAGATTGGAGATTTTTGTGCCCTCTCCCCAAAAAAGATACATTGAAGTTCTAACCTCCAGTACTTCAGAATGCAACCTTATTTGGAAATAGAGTCATTAAAGAGGTAATCAAGTTAAAGTTAGGTTAACACAGTAGGCCCTAACTCTATATAACTGATAGCCTTATAAAAAGGGAAAATTTGGACACATGTACACAGGGAGAACACCACGAACTCCAGAAATGTGAAAGAATAAATTTCTATTGTTTAAGCCACCCGGTTGGTGGGACTTTCTTATGGCAGCCCCAACAAACTAGTGCAGATTCAAAATTGGATTTAGGGAAAATAAAAAATGCAATCTTTCTTACACACTCATGTTTGTGGACAGAGGTTCCCACTATCCGGAGATAGAAGAGCTAATATCCTTCGGGCCAATGTGGTTTCCTGGAGGAAGATTCTGTTTTTTTTTAATTTTTTTCTTTTAGATAGGGCCTCATTCTATTGCCTGGGCTAGAGTGCAGTGGCATGATCATAGCTCACTGCTGCCTCAAACTCCTGAGCTCAAGCAACCCTCCTGCTTCAGCCTTCTGAGTAGCTGAGACTACTATAGGTGTGTGCCACCACGCCTGGCTAATTTTTAAGGTTTTTTTTAGGGACAGAGTCTCCCTATGTTGCTCAGGCTGGTCTTGAACTCCTGGGCTCAAGTGATCCTCCTGCCTTGGCCTCCTAATGTGGGGCTGGGGTTATAGCCATCATGCCCAGCCCCTGGGAGCAGTTTCTAAAATTGTATAGTATCCGTCAGCTGTCTGCTCCAGGTTGTAACATCCCCTCCTAGAAAACTCTTTCCCTTCCTTCTGTCCCAACATGAGTGTGGAGAAGTAAATTCCACATCAGGACAAGGAGGCTGGCAGCCAGGGAGGGTCCGAGGTTTGCCCAAGGATAGGTCTTCTGCTTCCTGGGCCCAGTGCTGCCTTGTCACCGTGTGCTGTCAGGACGTTCTTCCCTCTGTGGTCAAAGTTCTTCAGGCTGGAGTTTCTCTTTATGAGTCATATCCCAATCCAGTCTCCTGGCAAGCAACAGGGATGAAAATAAAGTTTCCGAGATTATATTGAAAAAAGAAGAAATAAACTACTATCACGAGGATAGGTGAGAGAGTCCCCGCTGGGCAGCAGCAGACAGGAAGATGATCTAGGGGTGTCAGAGGGCAGAAACTCTGTAGGAACTGATTGGATTCAGTGTCTGTTAAAGGAATGAATGTGGAGGTACGTGGCATAAATGAAGACGTGGTGTGCATGGTCTTTGCCGCACCAGAAATAACTGTGGTTGGTGCTGGTCAGACACTGGGAATGAACCCTGTGTCTGAGTCCAGGATCCAGTTTTATTGGAGCTCCACCCACTAGTGTTTCTGCAGAGAGCACAGGGTGCTGTCTGCAGGGGGTGGGACCTGGACAGGAGACTGGGGCTGGGGGAGCCGTGGAGGCAGGCCGGGTCAGCTGGGGGAGGTTCCCGGCAGTAGAGTGCAGCTGGGGAAGGTGTGAACGTTTCATGTTGGATCAGATGCAACCGTGGAACAAAGGTTCCCAGAGTGGGGGCCAAGTGTCCCAGGAAGTATTTACACTAAGGGCAATGGCCACAGATGGAGCCTGGAGACAGGGAGGGAGAGGAAATCACTTCCTGAATCTTAGGTCCTTTGTGTCTAGGATGGTGTCTCTGACCTTTTCTAGAAAAAGCACATTTACACTTCATTTCATTTAATCACAGGGAACTTTGAGGTTGTGCAAGTTTAAGAAAGTCTCTTTTCACAAACAATGAAAGCAGTAAGAACGGGGGAAATGAAGAAAATGGTCTTTGAGAAGAAACGACGCAAAGGTTTTTTTGCAGTTTGTCATGAAGCCACTAGGGGGCAGAGGACGATAGCTGTTGGAGCCACTGAACACCACAGCAAACCCAGTCCTTTTTTCCCCACCAAAAAATGCTTGAGTAAAAAAGAAAAAGTATACCCCAAACCCAAAATGGCCTTATCATTATCAAGAATTCCTAGTTTTCTGAGGTAGCTTATATTTTACATTTAGAGTGCTGAGCGTCAAATGCAACTCTGCCTTTAACTTGGAATTCAACAGGTAAAAATTCAGTCAAAACTACTGTTTGGCACAGCGTGTCCAGCTTAACCGTAGGAATTTACACAGACATGTGTGTTATGGTCACTGCCCTTAAAGAGTGTTCAGTCGAGTTGGGAAAGTGAAGAGCAGACAGTGGACATTCAGAGTTGACACAGCTGCGTTCCTGGTCGCAAGGATTTTGATTTTGAAGGATTGTAAGTCCAAGGTAAGCCCAAAGGGAACCGGCCTCAGGTGTAACCTTGTTCTGGTCTCAGAAAAGTTTGACATTGTTACTACATGATAGGTCTTTTCCATTGGAACCATTCCTGGCTCACAAAGCACAACGCATGACAATAATGTCAGAGTGGCCCAGCTGCCAGGTGCAGTGGAAAATCACAGTCATTTACCTCTGTTGGTGCTCCAGAGCTTGTGAGGGCCTTTTAGTTAATTATCTCATGCAGGGAATTAGGCATTCGATGTGGTCTGCCTGTGGGAGGAATTAAAGAACCTTTTGTCCCTGAGAGGCTGTGATCTCCCAAAAATCTTATGCAATAAGGATGAAAGATAATATCCCATTTAAAGAAGCTGAGGCTCCGAGAATGTATTTCTCCAAGTTCATTCACTCAACAAACCTGAGGAATGTTACGGGGCTCACAGAACAATACAGAGAAAACAGACACATCGGCTTCAAAACAGAGTGTGATCTGAGGAGCCATAGAGATGAGTACAAGGTTCTAAGGCTCAGCTGATAGGAAGGGACCTGAGGAGGCAGCACAGAGGTGGTGATTTTTTAATTACACTGATTATCCCCAACACACCTGGCAACAGCAAAACCAAAACCAAAACCAAAACTGGAGGGACACATCTATGATCCAAGCTGCACAGGATTCCCACAGAAAACAAAATAGAATAAAACAAGACCACCCCTATGGAAGACAAGCTTGCAATAAAAAAAAAAATTAACACAAAAGGGGCACATTCTATCATGAGTGAAAGTAAACATTCACCCCAAATGTTGTAGCTTTCAGATAATAAAATGCTCAGATAATGAGTATAAAGTAATATGTTAAAAACAAAAACCATAGAAGAGAGACTAACTAATGAGGATAAATATGCCAGATGGATTTGAAGAAGAACAAAATAGGACTTCTAGAAATGAAAAATAGGATCATTTAAACCTCTCAGTGGATGAGGTTAAGCAGGTGGTTAGACATAGCTAAAAAAAGAGTTTGTAAACTGGAAGATGAAGCCAAGGGGAGATAGGGAATATTAAGAAAATGGAAGACATGGAAGATAGAATGACAAGAGCTATCATATCCCTAATAAGAATCCAAGGAGAGAATAGAAAAAGTAAGAGGGTGGTAATCCTCAAAGAGATAATGGCTGAGGTTGTTTTGTTTGTTTGTTTTTAGAATTAATAGAAGATATGATTCCTCAAGTTCAAGTAGCAGGGAATCCTGAGACAAAAATAAAGGCACATCTAGACACATGAAAATGAAACTGCAGAATACCAGAGAGAGAAAAGGGGATTAAATTTATTCTGATTAAGGGGGAGGGGAGAGAGAGAGACAGACAGAGAGACAGAGAGACTGCTTATATACAAAACAATGACAGGTAGATTAACAACAACCTCCTTAGTATCAACAAGAAAAGTCAAGACAATGCACAAGCTGACAGAAAATAACTACTAGGGTAGAATTCAAAACCTAGTTAAACTATTATTCAAGATTGAGGGCAAAATACAGTCCATCCTCCGTTATTTGTGGGTTCCACATTTGTGGATTCAGTCAACCACAGATCAAAACTATTGGGGAAATAAACCAATAAAAATAATACCACAGTAAAAAAGAATACATATTAAAAAAGAATACAGTGTAACAACTATTTACATAGCATTTAAACTATATTAGGTGTTATAAATAATATAGAGATGATTTATATGCCTAGGTTATAGGCAAATGCTATGCTATTTTGTATAAGGGATTTGAACTTCTATGGATTTTGGTATCTTCAGAAGGTCCTAAAACCAATCCCCCATGGAAACTAAGGGATGACTATGAAGAAATCATCAAATTAAAAATTTCTAGTTTATTCCTAGCAGACCCTCCCTGAAAGAAACACTAAAAAATATACTTTGGAGGAGAAAAATTAGTTAAATCTAAAAGGACTGAGTGGGATGCAGGAAGACCTCTGCTTTTCCCTGTCATTTTTCTTCCTCTACTTCCTGCCTTAAAAGGGAGCACGGATGGGAATGTACACCAGATGGCGATGGCAGGAGAACACAAGGGTCGTCACGTTGTGCACTGTCCCGACACCTCCCTTGTCTCTGTGTCTTTACTCTTGTGCTCTGAACACCTCTGGCTGGAGTTCCCCATCAGCCCACCACTCCTGGGACAAACATGTGCATGGCACCACCTGGCCCCCAACCTGCATCAGAGGAACTCCAATTGCATGTAGCTCAGGCTATAAAACTAGCCACACTTTCTGATTTTATGAGGGAATCTCCTATAACCCATTCCCTATCTCTCCAACAGTATCCCATCCATACAGATGGACATCTGACTCTGTTTGGGTTCTCTTGGAACCAGACCCTAAGACAAAGATTCCAGATCGAGTAGTTTATTTGGGGCATGATCGAGGGAGATGTCGGCAGAGGGGTGGGGAAGTGAGATGGGGATGGGAAGGCGGCCAGTAACACCCGTGTTATTTAGCCAACTGCCACTGTGGGTGGCTGAAGCTTATTTCTGCTTGGGAAATTCCAGAAGCCAATGTAGAACACACATGTCAGAGTCCTTCACCAGGGAGTTGTGTACACCAACTCTTGCCAATCATTGCTGGGAGGTACTCCCAGGGGCATCACTTCCCTGGTACTCTGGGCTGCTGCACAGGGGGCAAAGGGAGCTCTGGGGCAAGATAAAGTCCTCAGACGAAGAAACGGGGTCTGGCAGTTGGCACTGGGGCCTGTCAGCACTGAAGGGGAAGGGTGAGGGGATGTGGGCGGGACTCTGGCAGCGTTTACTATACCCCTTCATTCAAGACCTTTAGGAGAATGCACTCTTACAGGTGAAAATAATAAGACCCCAACAAACTCAGGGCAATCATTGGTTGTCTTCTTTATAGGTAAAAGAAACTTTAGAACTTCCTGTTGCTTACTGACACTTTCTAAACACCCCCGGCCCCCAGCTCCCGGTTCTCTGGCAGACATTGAGAGGGGTTGTAGGCTGCCTGGAGCTTTTCACCGTCACTAGTGACAGAGTCTAAAAACACCCAGGTGTATGATTGTCCGCCAGCTTTGCTAATGGCCTGGCAGGTGGTCCAGCAGGTAGACGAGTGCATTGAGAACCGTGCAGGTGCAGCGGGCACTGCAAACAGCAGGTGATGAATTCCAAAGAAGCAGGAAATCCAGGATACTTAAAATTATTGTTGACTTAAAATACAAAAATGAGGACACACTTATATATTACTGACATTTTCCCAGATTCGAGTACTATAAAAAGAACTAAAGAGAAATAAAATTAGAAACACACCTTTTGGCACTCCTAAAATAAATTGGAATAAAAAGCTTTCTGGAGTGGCAGGAAGATGACCAGGCAGATGGTGTCGCATGCTGTAATTTAGCCTTGGCCGTAACTGCAGCCTGTGACCTGTCCTGTCCTATAGAATAGCTTTAATGACCCTGTTCTTTTTCTTCTTTTGTTCATTTCTGAGGTCTACAATTTTATTTTAAATCCATGGTATTTTATAAAGTCTCTGATGGCTTGGACATTCTTATTTTGAATAAGAGGATTCAGTTACTTACCTCATCTGTGAAATAAAGATGCTAGTCCCTGGCACCTCCTCATTTCAGCTTCCTCTTGCTCAAAAGGAAGGATCTCAGCTGAGAGCCCTGCATGTCTTGGCAGCTGTTAATGAGACTAGTAAAAAAACAAAACAAAACAAAAAGCTGTGGTATTTCCACGCTTCCTGGAAGAGAAGAGAATTACATCAACTCCTCTGTCCCTAAACTGAGACAAGCCACATCACTTGAATAGGAGTCTTGTTATATTTCAGGATCAATTTCAGCTTTCCATCTTCCATTCTGTCCATCCATCAATCCATCCTTTCATCCACCTATCCATTATTCCATCACATCCAGCCAGCCAGCCTTTCTTCCATCCCAACCATCCTCCATTCATCCATCCATCCAACCCAAGCATCCTCCCTTTATCTCCTTCTCTCATCCCTTCCTTCTTTTCTTCCCTCCTTCCTTTTCTCCTTTTTTCTCTCCTTCCATTAGTGCATCTCAAACAATCATCCTTCCGCCTATCTCTCTACCCATCTATCCATCCACCCATTTGTCACAACCATCCAACATTTCTTGAGTACCTAAGCTAAGAAATGCAGAGGTATAAATGGTTTTACTATCAAAGAATCTATCCTTTAATAACATTTTTAAAATTTAGGAATGGGGATAATCTTTTTTTCTTTTTATTTAAATGGAAATAATTTTCTCTAGAAATATCTGTGAATCTTCCCACATTTAGTAGTAAGCACATTCAGGGGAAAGTGAAAAGTGAATTCTTGAGAATTTTATTGCAATTCAATGTGGGGCTGTCAAGCAAGGGTCTTCCAAGGCGTATGCTCTCTTGTTGTTTAGCCCTTCCTTCTGTGGATTTTTATTGAACATTATTGATGACCTTGTCCACTTTTCTAATGGAGTAGGAATTAAGATCCAGCCTTCTAGATGTCTAGGAGGATTCAGGGCACACGTGTGCAGACAGAGTGAGCAGCCCTTGGTGTTTTCTAACACGTGGTCTAAGCCCAGCCTCACTTTATTGGTTCACTAACCCCCAGCAGAAGTCATAACCTCCCAGGTCTCTGGATCTCCACGTGGAGCTATGGCCTGCCTGCTTTTGCATAAATTGTGTGCAAAGGGTCTGTGAAAAGAGCATTGAAAACTACCAACTATTAGACAACAGTATTTCATTTTTAAATTTTTTATTACTTCCTAATTACATCAATGCTAAACATCAACTATGGAAAAATCAACAGATTCAAATGCAAAAAATTAAAGCAAACAAACATAAAAACCTTGTAGTTCCACTACCCGGAGCTGAACTAAGGTGTGTTTATTGACATGGAAAGACATTGTTGATGAATGCTCAAGGTGGAAAAACAGATTATATAACAGTATATATGTAATGAGCCCATCATTAAAAATATAATTCCATATATACACATATATCTGGAAGATTATTTTTATTAGCTTTAATTATAATATTGATACATACTATCAAAAAAGTAAGATAAGAAAAAGACAAAAATTACAACTGACCATGACCTACCATCTAGCTATAACCACTAGTGACATTTTGGTATATTATACCAACAGAGTTTATCTGTGTCTGTATCTACATATTTATAAGTATTGTACCAGGCCTTACATACAAATCTGTAACCTGCTTTTCTACTCTATAATATCAAATGGCCAACTTTTCATGTCAATACATATACTTCATGATATTTTAATTAACTTTGAGTGTTCTGTCCTATGAATGTATCAGTTTATTCAACCAATCCCCTGATATTGGACATTTAACATTCCCATATTCCAAAAATTTTGAATTTTTCCCTTTGAACAACACACAATCAGCATCCTTGCAGTTAAATTTTCATGTGTATGCATGTTGTTGCATTTCAGAAATAATTGGACTATTCATTCTCCCATTTAGTATGTGAGAATTGTCCCCACCCCTCCATGAGTCAGGATAGATTTGTTTAAGTTTGCATTGGTGATGCATTCATATTATTCAACAATTAAGAGTAGTGGAAAGAGGACAGTGGAAATTTTTCCTCTGAGTCCTGTCCCCATCAGTCCAATTGTCCCCCACAGGTAATTTCTTTAAGCAATTTTTTCTATATCTGTTAAGTTTTGTTTTGCAAAACCAAGAAAATTCAAATATAGATTCTTATCTTCCACTTTTTTATATGAAAGGTAGCAAATTATATACACTGACCTGAACCTTGCGTATTTTTCTTAACAAGATGTGGTGAGGCTCTTTCCACATCAGTACTCAGAGCACACCTTCCTGCATAGTGTTCAGTTGCATAGTGTTCCATCCCAGGAGGCATCAAAATTAGGTACCGCCACCTGTTTGTTTCCATTGTTTTCTATTGCAAACAATGTTGCAATGAATAATCTCACGCATATGTCATCTCACATGCATACCTGTAGCCATCGGATAAATTCTCAGAGGTGGAATTACGTATTTGTGATTTTTGATAAATATGGCGAAATTCCCCTCCATAAGGGATAGACCAATTTATATTCCCATGAAGCAATCAGCATTGGAGAGTGCTTCTCTTTCCACAGATTGGCCAACAGAGTATGGTATTAAACAGTAGGATTTTTACCAATTTGGTGAGTTAAAATGGTATTTCAGTGTTGTTTCTGTGAATGTTACCCATATTTTCTATAGGCCTCTCTCCCTCCTTTCCTTCCTTCCTTCCTTCCTTCCTTCCTTCCTTCCTTCCTTCCTTCCTCTTTCTAGGAGCTCTTTATATATTAGGAAGATTAGGACTTGTCATATGAATTGCAAAAATATTTTTTTCCATTTATCATTTAAAAAAATTTAGCACATAGCGGTTGGTTTTTCCTTTTCATGCAAAGGTTTTAAAAATGTAGTAGAACATGTTGGTCTTTTCCTGTATACCTTTGAATTTTGAGTCATAGGTTGAAAAAGGGGCGTTCTTTATGGGAGAGCATACCCTGGGCCTCTAGAAGCAGGTTTGCTCTGGGAGGCCAGAAACGTGCAGGCCGTGGTACCATGGTCCTGACCATACACCGCTCCCCGGTCACAGATGGGAGTTGCCCTCCTTGGGTTAGCAGAGGTTGGCTGCCCTTTTCTTTTCTTTTTCTGAAGCCTCAGTGCTGTATCTCACAAATTCATTTCAGAGAGAACAGAGGGAACAGAGTTAGGAGTGGGCTCATGTCAGGGGAAACAATACCACCAAACCTCGCATTCTCCCCCACCCCTCCAAGCCCCCCACAGGCTGCAGTGCAAGGACTGCCCAGAGCGGGTCATGCTGCTCGATGGAGGTGCTGGGCTGAGAGTGTGTGTGCGGAAGATTTGAACACACTTCATGTGTTGTTAGACTACACTGATCACAGCCCCGTAATTTATAAACTGTATCCTACCGAAACTGAGACCCATTGAACCATCACCAAGAAGGGAAGGAAGGATGCATGTGGACAACACATCTCACTGCCATCCTCCCTGGCTCTGACACAACCATCTAGAAGAGTCTTTGGTCTTAATATGCAAAAGGATTCTAAGAGTTCAACAAGCTCGGGAGCCAGCGCACAGCCTTGCTCTAAGGCAGCGCCCTCAGCCCTGCAGCGTCTGCAGTGCGAACACCACACGGGCAAGGCTCCAGGCACTTTGCGTGGGTCACTTCATTTTGTCTTCACAACCCCCAGTGAGGCAGATGCCACTGTTACCTACCCCCTCCCACACACAGGTGGGAAAACTGAGGGCCAGAGAGGTTAAGGAACCTGCTCCCGACTCCCCACCGAGGAAGCGGCAGAGCTGGGATTTGAGCCCCGGCGACTTGGCTCTGACCTTACACAGAGCTGGGTGTCCCAGTCCATGAGTATTCAAAACTGAAGATGAGAAAGTGGGATTTGAAGGGAAGATAGGAAAAACAGTTAAAGAGCAATAGAGGTGGAAGAAACCTATATGAGCAATGGAAGATCACGCTGCCGGAGATGAGGAGGTTGCTGGGTGCTCTGACGACAGCCCCTGCCGTGACTGCCGCAGCCACTGCTGGGATCCAGCTCAGTGCCGCAGCCCTCCCAGCTCCGAGACCCATGCAGACCTCTGTGAACTTGACCGCTCCAGGTACCCCATGTAAGTGGGATCGCACAGTATTTGTCCTTTTGTGTCCGGCTTATTTCACTTAGCATAATGTTTCTAAGGCTCATACGTGTTTGGCATGCATCAGAATTTCATTCCCCTTGAAGGTTCAGTGATATTCCATTCTCTGTGTAGCCCACATTTTGCTTATTTATTCATCCGTCGATGGCCATCTGGGTGGTCTCCACCTCTGGGCTGTTGTGCGTGGTGCTGCTGGGAACGTGGGTGTCCAGGGATCTGCTTGAGTCCCTGCTTCCAAGTCTTCGGAATACACACCTTGGAGGGGAATTGCTGTATCATATGGTAATTATGTGCTTAACTTCTGGAGAAACCGCCAAAGTTCTTTTATTTTTAAACAGGAGATTGCTTTTCCTCACTCAAGGTCCTGGGCATGAACAAACTTCCTAATTATTTCCCTGGGACAATGAGCAGGATTTTTCCAGCCTCTTCTCCCTGGTGCATCAGCCCCTGCAGTGTCTGGTTTACATGGGGCTCAGCTCTGTGTTCCACCTCGCACAGACCCAGGGCCCTGTCTCAGGAATGAATGACTCGTGCGGTGTCTGCTTGGGGGTGCTTTCCTGCCCTTACCTTGACTTTGCAACAGTCTTTGACGCAGCGGACCACCTCTTCCTTCTAGCATCACTTTCTACTTTTGTTTCCTTCATCGTTTCTCCCTCTCTACAATGTGAGTTCTGCCAGGGCAGGGACATGTTCTTTCTCTCTTGTGTTCTATTATATCCTCACAGCAAAAATGGTACCTGGCACTTATTAGGTGCTCAAGAAATATTTGGTGTATAAACCCTTTGCATCCATTGTCTCATTTAATTTTTATAACAACTCTATGAAGGGACAATTATCCTCATTTTATAGTCAAAACACAGGACCAGAGAGTTTATGTGACTTCCTTAAGGTAACATGGCTAGGGAAATTTACGTTCTACATGTGATTCACATTATAATGGAACAGCCCCAAGGACGCTGTCCCTGTGTACCGGTGGGCTCCTCCCTGGGTCCTGGGTCTGCACTGGAAGGTTCCTGCCCTGTGGCATAATTGTCCTCCATGCCCAGAGGAAGGGACATGGTTCTCCATTGACTACTCCATTCTCAGCGAGGACCTTCTCAATGACCCACAGCAAAGCAGAGGCCAGGCAGTGACATGTAATAGAATTTTACTGATAGTTCGAGGATAATGAGAGCACAAAACAGAAAATAAATTACAAACACCCTTGTGCTCAGCCCCATACCCGGGGCTCCTCCTTGGGCCTCACAACCAGCCTGGTCCCCGGTCCCCATTCCCACAGCACACACCAGGTGTCCCCCGTGTTAGTCTGCGGAGCTGCTGCGACAAAGTACTACAGACGGTGGCCCCAACAACAGAAATTTATTTTCTCACCATCCCGCAGGTGGGAAGTCTG
This sequence comes from Cheirogaleus medius, assembly GCA_008086735.1. NCBI lineage: Eukaryota > Metazoa > Chordata > Mammalia > Primates > Cheirogaleidae > Cheirogaleus > Cheirogaleus medius. The sequence continues at coordinate 43,664,414 of VBSM01003157.1, forward strand.
AGAGCAGGTGTGGGCAGTATCGTTTCTTTGGAGGCCTCTCTCCTTGCTTGTAGGTGGCCGCCTTCTCCCTGTGTCTGCACGTGGTCTTCCCTCTGTGTGTCTGTGTCCCCATCTCTTCTCATAAGGACACAGCCATGTTGGATTAGGGCCCCCCAAGGATCCCATTTCATCTCACTTAGCTTCAAAAGCCCTATCCCCAAAGGCAGTCACGCTGGGAGGTACTGGGGGCTAGAACTTCAACGTGTGAATTTTGGGGCAAGGAGGGTGACAACTCAGCCCCCAGAGGCTCAGCAGTGGGGCACGTTTCCCTTTCCTCGCAGTGTGAGATTGCGCTCTCACGTGGCAGCAATCTCGCTGGCCTCTCCTAGAGGCGACTGCTAACAGGTCTGCTCATTTGTTTCTCCTTATCTAGTGGGGAAAATTCTCAAGCCATATGGTCATGCATAAAAGAATGTGTTCTGGTGGGGACAGCAGGCTGAAAGAGCCCACCAAACCGTAGAGTTGTGAAATTCTACATTTCTAAAATATTAGTATTTCCGGGGAATCCCAACAAAGAGATGGTGTGGAAAGGGGGGCAGGGAGAAGGAGACAGGATGCCACAAAAAGAAACCCATTGTCAGTCCAGGACTCTGTTTGTCCTAGAGGCTGAGCCCCTCACGTGGGTCCTGTCGCCTACCCTGCGAGAGCGGACACCTTGCTTGCGCGCGTCAGTGCAGGACCGCAGAGCACCGCTCGCTCTCTCCTGGAACCATAAATTAAGGTCTGCTCTGCGCTCATCTGTTCGCCAGGTCTTGGCAGCCTTCTCTGGACCTTGGGGCTCTTTGAGTACTTACAGCCTTTGTTCAAATAAGCAGCCTCCTGATGGCTGGCCCAGATGTGAAGTCCACATCTGGAAGCTATCCCTAGTCTTGGCCCAAGTGTTCAGGCTGAGAAGATGTGTGTTTCAGGTACCACCACACCCTGCCTGTTGATCCAAACATAAGAGCCTTTGCAGGGCAGGGGTCCTGGCGGCTGGTGGCTGGTTTGGAGATGGTGTGTTGGTTTGAGTCCTAATGGGTAGTCGTTTGGAAAATGCTGGGACCACCTGCCAACACATTGCACTCTGTTCCTGTCCCATCAGCCTTCCTTGGTTTTTGTTTTTTGGCAGGGCTCAAAGTGCCAGGCGGCCTGCCGCAAGCATCCAGCATGTGACCTATCTTATCCCACTGATGCCTCCACCTTGGCTTGCCCCATGGTGGAAAATGGTTGTCTGAACTGGGTCTCCCAGTTTGGGGGTTTACAGCCGAGATTTATGGCACAGGCATGAGGGTGGAATATTTCTATATCACCAAGTGCTGAGTTTAGTCACCTATTCTTCAGGAAAACGCCATGCTACAAAGCCAAAAAATACAGCCTGGCCTACTTCAGACCAGCATAGCCTGTCCAAGAAAGGAGATGCTCTGTTTACCATCCATAAGAAGCAGGAAGTGCCAAAGAGGGGTTCAGTACAGGCAGGAGGGTGGCATTTCAGGGTCAGTGTGTCTTAGTCAACATTGGGTGATGGCAGCTGCAGCCGCCTGCCAGCTAGAGGCTCTGGGTACCACCATTTCCCCTTTTGCTTCTCTAGTTCTCCGGGTAGTGATTCCCTGCAGCTACTAATCCTGGAAAACCCTACCTTCCTCTATTTTCTCTTCCAGCCTTTCCAAAACCTTTTAACCAATGCCCCATATTAACTCTCCTCTGTTTGAAATACCTAGAGTGGTTTGTTTTCCTGATTGAATATGTATGGATAAAAAATGCTTAGCATCTTGCCTATAGTATGGTCAAGCCATTATATACATTTTTTTAAAATTATGCACTTGGTTTGATATATTACCTATCAATTTAATTTCAGGATAACAAAGGAGAGTATTACAAAATAGTTATTACTGTAAAAAAGGGGTGTTGAGCCTGACAGAGTTGAAACTCTCTCATCTATGTCATCCTTTTTAGTGACCTCCTATGCATTCAGGTTACTGCTCACATGTCACCCACCATTTACACTATATTAGTGAGTTGTTTGTTTGTTGCCTGTCATCCTCCACTAGAATGTAAGCTTCATGAGGGCAGCCATTTTGGTCTGTTTTTTTCACTGCTATACTACCAGTATCTGAATATGTCAACTACTCTATAGATACCAAACTAGTATCTGCATATGGTAATCAATAAATATTTTTTAATAGATGGATGATCTTGGCTTTGACATTATTTCTTCCTGTCAATTTTTTCTGACTTGGTCAGATGACATGCCCATCCTGTGAATAAAATGAGAACAGAATCGTGGCTGAGAACCAAATAACAAACAGACAAAAACAACAACAACAACAAAAAACCACAATAGCACACAGCATCCACAGTATCCAGTAGAGAGGTTATTAGAGTCCAAACAAATGATGAAGGAAATTGGTTGCAATATGGGTAGGGGTCCATCTACTCAAATCAGGTAATAAAGAGTTGAAAGAGTTTTGATTAAAAAGTGGATAAAATTGAAATTTGAGGTACGTTCAGAGAATACATGATGCATTGTGTTGCAAACTAAAACCCAGTTGGAAAGCATGGCTCTGGGTTTCCTGTTGACAGAATTGACCCAGTATGTTCACCCAGGCTTAGGGAGAGTCAGTCTAAAAGCATGCAGTGCCCATGCCCACGTCTCACTCCGGCTGTGACCAGTAAAGAATTACACTATAGTTCTGAAACTTCATCCCAATAATATTGATGCTACATAAAGTGCTAGAAATCTGTCCTCTTTACTTAAGTGGGTTTATAATTCCAAAATTATATAAAAATTAGTAGCGAGATGGTAAACCTGTGGTATCAATAACTTTTTGTTAACTTTACTAATAAATTTTATAATTAGGATGATCTGCATAATAAATAAGGGGTAGAAACAATGTATAATACATTTGAAGCTCTGATATATCAATCTTGTGATTTCAATTTGAAATATTTCATTGGTATTAGATTTGCAAATTTAATTTGCAAACTCTAAGAGAATTTGATTAAATTTTAAAACCGTATTTAAATGTTCAAGAAAAACTGAGCTGCTGCATTTATAAGTTTGATTAATTAAATTTGCAAGAGTTTCTTAAGCACTTAGAAGATTTTATTTTGTAAATCTGTCCAGTCAGGCATTGGAAATGCTTGAGCAAATTAAATATATTAAATGTGTAAATGTGTTTAGAATGTTTAAAAAATGCAATTATGTTTGTAAGTTGGATTTAATTGTTTAGAAGACTATAACTATTAAGCTTAAGTTAATCTAAGATTAATCAAAGAATGAGTGAATGTTATATTTCTTATTTTTGAACAACAATTACTAGATTTATCAAGAGAATACAATTTGCAAGTTAAAAACAAGGGTGTAAGAATATGTACATTTTAAAATTTACTACTTTAATAAATTGGATATTAATTTTAAGCCCTAATTATAATAAATAGGCCTATGTATTCACAAACTCTCTGCAATATAAAGAAATTCAGAAGATACTCCCCACAGAGTATTAGAATCTTTTGTTTAATTTTCTGTCTTGCCAATTTATCTCTAAATTCTTTAATTTCCCTAGTATAATCAATTCTTTCTATCTCATACATATTTTTAGATTATTTGTGTAATGGATACCCTCCATTAGCACAAATAATTCACTTTTTACCTACTCACCATACAATTGGTCTTCTACAATCCTGGATTAACAATAAAATTACCCTAAAACTGTGACAATAAGATGCAAATGGATTATCTTCACAGCTTCCCTTAAATCCTGTCTCTCAACAGTACTGATAACTTTCTCTTCTAGCAAATGGCAATTAAGTGCTGAATGACCCTCCTGAATGGAACGACTAAAATGATTTGAGAAAAAATTTTAAGCCAAATTTTTAAATAATGATTACAAGTGAGGAACACACCAAGTCAAAAAGTGAAATGACAGTAGGAACACTGGGAGGTTAGCAGGTTCCAAAGCCAGCTTTTCCTCCAAGGGTTTCTACCAAACTCTGGAGATCTTGAGATTTCACTTTGACAAGTGAACTGGGTGTGGGGTCTGGAGATAAAGCCTAGATCCTACCCAAGGTGGAGATATAGTGGGGGACTCCAATATATAACTGGGACCCATACTACATATGTGTGGGAAATAAGCCTCACTGCACAGAAATTCATAGCAAAGCAATTTGCTTCTCTCAGTTCTGCTGCCAGGTGGAAAAGGGAAAAAAAATATATCCCCTGAGAATGTGTAACCATATGCCAGCTCTCATGCAAGATCTTATCTCAACTCACCACTATTGTGGTCTGGAAAACATCAAGCAGACTTTAAATTAAAATCCTTGGTTAGAAGCACCTCTAGGTGATTCATAGAAATAAATGTCCTTTCTGGAAAACACATAATTCAACCCAGGTCTGCAAGAATTCCCACAGGTGAAGTTGCAAAGAATATAAGCAGCTCAAAAAATTATGAAATTTATGAGGAACCAAGACATCATGAATGAGAAGAGGCAGAAACAACAGATAGTAAAAATAGATCTTTTAGAAGTTCACGCACTTATTTTCAGATAAGGAATACACATTATCTATATCTAATATGTTTTTAAAAATTAAAGGGAAACTTGCAAATGTGAACAGGGAACAAGCAGATTTGAAAACAAACCAAACCCAATAGAACTTCAATAAATAAAAATTATAACAATTATATATACTTTTCAAATCAGTGGACAAACTAACTGATTAGGTACAGGTGAAGTGGCTATTTGTAAACTGGAAGATGGATCTGGAAAAATTTAGAATGCAGTCTAAAGATCAGTGGATAAGTGGATAAAGAAAATGTGGCATATATATACAATGGGATACTATTTGGCCATACCAAACAATGAAATCCCATCATTTATTTGCAGGAACATGAATGAAACTGGAGGTCATTATGTTAAGTGAAATAAGCCAGGCCCTAAAAGACGAATATCACATGTTCTCACTCATTTGTGGGAGCTAAAAAAAGTTGTTCTCATGATGGTAGAAAGTAGAATGACAATTACCAGAGGCTGGGAAGGATGTGGGGTTGGGTGGTGAAGAGAGGTTGATTAATGGGCACAAATATGCTGTTAGATAGAAGGAATAAGTTCTAATGTTTGATAGCAGAGTAGGGTAACTACAGTTAACAACGTATATTTTAAAAGATCTAGAAGAGAAGACTTGAAATGTTCCCAACACATAGACATGATAAATACTGAAGGTGATGGATTCCCTACATATCCCGACTTGATCATTACACATTTTATACATGTAACAAAACATCACATGTACCAAATAAATATGTACAAATATTGTGTATTAATAAGAAAAAAATTTTAAAAACCAGGCAGCATATGGAAGATTGAACATGTATTCTCTTCACAGTGATATTACACTGTAAATATAATAAATAACAGAAATATAACTAGAAAATTTTTAAATGTTGGGAAATTAAGCAACATGTTTCTTTTTCTTTTTTTTTTTTTTGAGACAGAGTCTTGCTCTGTTGCCCAGGCTGGAGTGCCATGGTGTCAGGCTAGCTCACAGCAACCTCAAACTCCTGGGCTCAAGCAATCCTTCTGCCTCAGTCTCCCGAGTAGCGGGGACTACACAGGCATGCGCCACCATGCCCGGCTAATTTTTTCTATATATTTTTAGTTGGCCAGCTATTTTCTTTCTATTTTTAGTAGAGACGGGGGTCTCAATCTTGCTCAGGCTGGTCTTGAACTCCTGACCTTGAGTGATCCTTCCGCCTCGGCCTCCCAGAGTGCTAGGATTACAGGCATGAGCCACCACATCCAGCCCTAAGCAACATGTTTCTAAATAACCTGTGGGTCAAAGAAGAAATTACAACGACAACAAAAAAGATATAGAAAATATGAAACAAAGGAAACATGGCTTACAAAGTGAGACTGTTTAACGTGTCTAATCAGAGTCCAGAAAATAACAAGAATGAAGAATAGGTAGTACTCAAAAAATAGTTGCTGCAAATTTTCCAGAATTCTTGAAGTGTAAAAATCCTAGATCCATCACAGTAGAGTTAAAGAGAAGCAAAAGAAAGGAGAAAATCCTAACAGCAGCCAGAGACAAAAAAGATCTCACCTATAAAACGTGATCATTAGACTACTGATTTCTCAGTCACAATATTGGAAGCCAGAAGACAGTGAAATAAATCTTCAATGCGTGTAATAATTATCAACCCAGAAAGCTATACCTGGAAAAATATCTTAAGAATGAAACCAAAATAAAGAAATTTTAATATCAATAGAAACAGAGAGTTTATCATTAAAAAAAAAACAACAGCAAATCTCTGATTAAAGGAAATTTTAAGGGATGTATTCCAGGCTAAAGGAAAGTGATTTTACTTGATTGATAATAACAGTAACATCTAATTTGTTGGGAAAGTCCAGGATTAAACAATGGGCAACAATAACATACAAGTTGGAGGAGCATGTCTGGAGTTAAAGCTTTATAAAGTCCTCAGTGGGTGCTAAAGTCATTAACTTTCTAAGTTTTGTTAGCATGAATTTTAATGCTAGAGTAACCACTGAATAAAGGGACATATTGCACATAATTTCCAAATAAGTGGAGGGGGGAGGGATAAAATGACAAAAAGAAGAAAACATTTTAAAGGGAGGAAGAACAAAGACAACAAAATAGAACAAATAGAACACATAATAAGATGGTGAATAAAATCCAAGTATATCAGTAATCACTATAAATATGAAAGGACTAAACTCTCTGTTGAAAAGACAAAGCTAGACTGGATTAAAGAAAAAAAAATTCCAGGTATTTGCTGTGTAAGAGAGATACTTCTTAAGCATAAGAGTACAAGAAGTTTAAAAGTCAAAAGATGGGGGAAAAAAGGATATGCCAAAGAAATAATAAACAAAAGAGAAATTAAGTAATAATATTAATATTAACATCAGGCTATATAAATTTTAAGGCAAAAAGCATTACTGGAATTAAAGGTCACGACATAGTGAGTGATAAAGGGTTCAGTTTTTCATAAATACACAATGGTTCTAAATTTGAATGTAACTAATAACAGAATCTCAAACACACATAAAACAAAAATTAACAGCTTTATAAGGGAAACTACCAAATTCACCATCTTTGTGAAAAATTTTACCATATCTATTTTGGTAAATATTTCAAAGAATTGACATCATATGGACATAAATTTTAATCATAATTTAATTAAATTAGAAATAAAAAAGATAACTAAAAAACATCATCCATTTGTCAACTTACAAATAATACTTCAAATCTATTACTATATTAAAAACAAAATCACAATGGAAGTTAGAAAATAGTTGTCATTAAACAGTAACTGAAAATTATGTATCAAAATGTCTCAGGTGCAGCTAGCATGAGACTTAGAGAACAATTTATAGCCTTAGATGTTTATATTAGGAAAGAAGAAAATCTGAAAGTTAATAAGCCTAAGAATCAATTGAAGAATTAGGAAAAAATAGCAAAAGAAGCCCAAAGAAAGAAGATAATAAAGGTAACAGCAGACATTAATAAAATAAAAAATATATATTAGAGAGGATCGACAAAGCCAAAAGTTGGTTTTTGAAGGACAAAAATCCAAAATAAACATCTAGCAATATTAACCAAGAAAAAAAGAAAACAAAGATAAACAAGGAACAGGAATTTAAAAGGGAATTATAACTACAGGTGCTGCAGAGTTTGAACAGACAGAGGACATTATAAACAACAGAGACTGGCCATATTGCCAGTTAGCTACTTTGGATGAATTCACTCTCTCCTTTATAAAATGTTTGAATTAGCACTGATCTCAAAAGTCTCTTAAAGCAGTGTTTCTCACAATTTAATAGGGGTTTCACGAAAATGCAGATTCTGATTCAATAGGTCTGGAGTGGGACATGAGAATTTGCATTTCCAGCAAGACCCTTAGTGATGTAGGTGTCACTGGCCCACTTTTTCAGGAATCATTATCTTACACATCTGTATTACTGTCTTTTCAGACAGATGCTATCTTGCATTCTGTGCTGCCTTTTTTCAACGCTCATTCCCAAGTTTCCAAATTCCTTCCCACACCACCTAGATATAGTAAAGCTAAGAGTCAAAACCTTAAATCACCTTTAAGAAGCCGAACAAAGAATAACATAAAACAAGCCCAGCACACTCTAACGTTACTACAAGCTGCAACTAAAAAGACGTCATTCCTAAAAAAGGACACCTACAATTAAGGCCCTTCTTTCCTTCTTTTGCTTTTTTGTTTAGTTCTGTTTAGATGAGCCAATTTACTCTGTATTATGGGAAATAGGTGAATTGAAAACTGTTATATAGACACAATACCTGCCAATAATTGACCTTTAATGATATACAATTGCATAATGCATTCATTGACAATAAACGCTCTGACAATTTTCTCTTTTTAACTATATAAGTGGAATTTCTACTTGTCTCCACACAGTGTTTCAGAGGCTTATCTTAATTATCCCAACATCATTATCAGTTGAATAAAAAGTCAGTTTGATGTGCAGTGTGGGAGAAAAAAAAAGTCTCCACAATAAAGCCTTCTAAAGCATGAACTTTAACTTCAAACTCCCTTTGTGTAAGTCAAGGAGAAATTGATTAAGTCGTTTTGCTTGAGTGCACAAAATGAAAATTTTCTTCTCACAATTTCTAACTGTAATAAGGGTTGTCATCTTTAATATTTTTAGGCCCAAAGCTGGAGGGGAAAAAGCATTTCTGCACATCTATGTACAGCCTGGCAAATATTAGCCATCTATCCCCAAATACCTGGATCCAAGTGGAAAAATATGGCAGGTTGTTCTGGCTACCCCAGAAAATGTGCAAGGAGAGTTTTTAAATAAAAGATGACATAGTTACCAGCAGGGCAGCCACCTGGGTGTCCCTTTCTTATTGCTGCTTGTGCTTTTCACAATGCCCTTCCTCTAGCCTAAGGCTGGGGCTGGATGAGCAAAAGCAATATTTTGTAGAGGTCAGGACTGTCATTGGAAAAAAGCAGGAGGCCTACTCGAGAAAGTACCCGGTTATTCCACCATCTTCAGATGGGTTCTAATTAGCAGCACCTCAACACGACACTCAACCTAGAACCAAGTATGCCATTTACAAACTCCAAAGAGCAAGCATCCAAGGCAAGCAAGTTATAAATGAGTCTATTGCACCAAACACGGCATAATCTGAGTCAGAGACCCAGCACCGGGACCACAAAGCACTCAGCTGCTAAGAGCACAGTCTCCGGGTACCCTCCTTTCTGGTGGTGGAATCACAGCAGAGATGTTGGTGACCAAGGACTGGGTGGACCCAGGGTAGGAGGGAAACCACTTTCCATGGACACAGAGAAATCGACAAATCATTTCCTCTGCCTGTGTTTTCAAAAATCTAGCCCCTCTCAATAAGTTTTTCCAAGGAAATCTAATCTAGTATCTAATATCAGGGCGTTGTGTGAGCAAATCACAAGCAAAGAGAGTATATTAAACACATATGTTTTTCACCTCTCCCTTCTGACACTTCTGATAAGATGATAGTAGAGAAGTAGAAAGGAATAAACCCCTAAGAACAAAGAATATAGAAGAGAGGAGGAGAGTTCAATGAAAATTGCAGGATGAAAACCGGATGGACAGTTGTTATCTGACTTAGCAGGATGGAGAAAGCCACAACCCACAGTGGATGTAGAGAATGGTATCCCTAAGGAGAAGACCCTGATGCACCCCAAGAGGTCAGGATGTGGGGAGCCAGGAATGGCAGAGAGAAGGGCTGAGAAAACCAGTGGAGGGGAGGGGCTTGGGTTGAAGGTCAAAGAGCCTTTAACTCTCTTCTGCTGTCCTGGGCGGGGGTGGGGGGTGTGGGGGTGAGGGGGGGTGGGGGGGGGTGGGTGCTAGCTGCCAGCAGGACACTTAGCGTTTATTTTTTGAAGGAACTGAATGGGAGGAATTTAGCTTCAAGCCATTGACACAGTGGAGGTGGGGGGGTAGGTACCTGGGCTGAAACAAGGGAGGGAATACCCACAAGTCTGCACATGGAAGGGTCTCCTAGCCTAAGGCCAGGTCACAGTAAGCAACACTCAAAACATTTTCCATAAATTAAATGAGCTAGATTAGTAGCTCCAATGTTTTAAATAAAATAGATGTAAAGCCCTTGATAAGGCAAAAGCATTTTATCAAAACTAGTCTATTGGCAAAGGCATACTGAAATTAACAGTGTTTAAATTTTCCCAACTCTTTCTGGTAATATTGGGTGAAATTTTTTAAATGCCTAAGTGAAAGAATAAATAGGTATAATTAATCATCATTTACTAAGTCTTAGTAGAGCCTTTTTGGTGATATTTTCCCCAAATCAAGACACTAAATGACTCCAATGATTAAATAACCAATCTTTTGAATCTTTTGTAAATCAGACGGTTTCCTTTGGTGTTGGGGGGAGGGAGTTGGCTTTTACTAGAATGGAAGGAGAAGCTAATTGAGTTGTCAGCTGATAAGATTACTAAAAATAATTTTGATGATGGATTATTAGGTGATTTTGGAGTATCCTTTGGAAGGAGTTCAAAGAATTGTGTCATTTGCAGTAACAAAACGCCTGCCGTTTATTTATGGAAACAAAGATTTTTTTAGAGCTTACATATGCAAAAATGAAAACTAGGAATAGAATTAAAGCTGAACCCTGTCTTACTCTAGCAAAAAGTAATAATTAACCTATGGATGAATCCATCTCTTTAAGAGAGGCATTTCCAACAGCATTTTACTTTTATATGTAATAATTATATATCAACATTTGAAATATAGGTATGTAGTTTTGATCAATTGTGAACTAATAATAATTATAGCAATAAATCAATCCAGATAAAAATTAATGCTCAGTACCCTATGGCTACTGGAAATTTAAACAGTTTAAAATTCCAATTTATATGCATATTTCTGTGGCAGAGAAGCAGGGTAGGGTGATCGATTAACACCTTGAAGCATACAGATATTATAATGGGATAAAATTCAGTGGGAGTAGAACAGAAAGATGGGTTCTAGAAGAAAAAAGGAAGGATACAGAAGTTCTGAGAGTGTTTCACATCCTTTATAAATGAACAATGGGGTTTTCAACTCTTACAGTATTTAGACTTCATTATTTTATATTTTAAATAGTTCTGTGTAGCAGTTTGTTTTTTAAATGCCAATGTTTATAACACATTGGAAAGTATATCTTTATGGCTATTTTAACTTATGAAAAATTTTAATATTAAATAAAAAATTGTATGCAGGGGGTTTCTAGTTTTGATTTACCTATTATGTAAGCTACAGTAGAAAAGTCCACTGCTTCAGGACTCTTGGGTTTCTTGATATAAGATTGGATAGTTTTTCCCTCTCTTTGCCATGGGCTTCTATGAGCAAGCCACCTGCCTCCACAGCCCAGTGTGGCTAAATATTCCCTTTCCTGCTACCTGACTGCTTTTAAGCTTGAGGAACATATAGACCCTTTTTAAAGGGAAAATATCTTGTGGATCTCCACTATTGGCTTAAATTATTTCTATAGTAATGTTGCTTACAAACGCAAACCTCCACATTTAACCCTTTATACTCATAGCTCTCATACATTGATTTATAAAAACAAATTTACAAATCAAAAGCAAATCACAAAACCAAGAAAATTAAAATTGTATCTTCCAGGACCGTTGATATTGTTTGCTAAAGCTAAACTGTTGTTCTTCATGGAAATATTAATATAACACTGATTGCTGTGGCACCTGGTTTTGTCTTGTTGTTTTGTTTAATTTCAACAAAACCATATTCTTGGGGGGCAGGTAATGGCTCAGTGATTTCTTCGCCTCTTCTCTGTTTGACTGCTGGGAGATCTTTGTGTTAAGTCACCCAGGTGGTGTCACGGGCATCACCTGCTGAGAACCCTCCTTTATCAGACCCCACTGTTCTTGCAGTAGCCCAGGACAATTATATGCTCTTCGGTGACCGTGGGATTCAGTTTTACAGTGGTCATCAAATGACCCTGAATTCACTTCTATTAAGTTTTTTATAAATTAGCATCAAAAGGAAAATATTAATATGAGATTTTACAAACACATATTGTAGAGAACTTGGTGGCCCCTGTCACATCCTCAGAGTTCTGTAGATCCCAGTGTGAGACCCACACCCCATGTTCTCAGCTATGACCTACAACCTGAATGGGTGCAGATCTTACCAGTTGAGGCAGGTCCAAGAAGACACAACAGAAAGAGAGTTCATGAAATGGAATTTTCTGTCTCATCCACTCTAAGCAACTCAGAGCAAAAGTATCTTTGAATTGCTCACAGTGCCTGGCAAGGGGCCTGGCACTTGTGATAAGTACTTGGTAATTTGTTAAAGTGATCTGAATAAAGGATCCAAGTTATTAAGTCACTCAGGATGGACCTCTGATGATTGATTTCGTTTCCAGATATTTCAAGAATAGTTTAATCTGGGCTTAGGGTCTCTATAGATCCCAATTGGACCCTCTACAATCAGATTGCTGCGGTTCCTCAGCTCCTTCTATGTATGTATATATACTACATAATATACTATATAATTGTAATATAATAATATATAATATGATATTATATTATATATTACTAAGCTCCTCATGTTTATTTTTATATACTATTACAATATAGCACGTAATATGTTATATATAAGTATATTATCAATTTTATAGTATATATTAAATATATATTTTAATATAGATATATTAAATATATTAAATACATAATATATTATTATACTAAAATAAAATATATATTATACATGAGCTATATCACATATATGATATTTGATATATAAAATTTTATTATAATTCATCCATCATATGGCGTAGATCGTGGACACTGGGGCAGGGTGGAGCTCTGGCAAACTCATCTTGAAGTCTCCAAAGCTCAGCGAGTTCACTCGAGTGTGAGTTTCTGTGCAGTGTATTCAGAGGGAGAAGAGGTTGGAGCCACCGTTACTAACCCCTGGCAGGAGCCTAAATCTTTGGGTGTTTTGTATGTTGTTCCTACGCTGTCTTTACCACAGCAGCTTCCATGTCCAGGTCTTCTGTGGAGAAAGGAGTTTTTGCCTAATACTAATAAGGTTTTTCTCCGAATGCCTGGCCTAATACTAATAAGGTTTTTCTCCGAATGCCTGGCACAAAAGGAAAACCCAATAAATAACAGCTACTTTTCTGTGCTTACCCTCTATAACATAAATTCACACACAGCTTTGGGAATAAAGTCCTTTGAATGAGATTTCCAAAGCCTTTATTAGATGTAATTCATTTCTAAACTTAACTTCTTCCTGGGTCCTTCTAGAATGCAGCATAGAACCATCTACACACATCTATATGTAGTGTCCTAAGACCAGAGCAGCGGCTTGCTGTACTGCTATTCATTCGCAAAGCAGTCACGTTTTTGGTGTCTGCTCTGCACTTGAGAAATAAGGGATCAACACATCACCGAAAATAAGACAGAAGATTCTGTCGGACTTGAGAGCTAACTTGTCGTAATTTGCTCGTTTAAACCTTAGGACTTTCTTATGCATAAAACCTTGAATTCTTTGATGCTTGACTAGTTCTTTTTTCACTTTTAAATTATATAATTTCAATTTTAAATTACAGAACTTCCAAAAAATTCTGAATTGTAATCTCTGAACCCAAAGGGCACAGACTGGGTTGGGCTGTCTTATAGGAAGGCACAGCAAATGCACTAACGTGGATCCCACGGACTGGTCGCATAATCTTGGGTGACCCACTGCCCTACTTTGGGCCTAGTTTCCTTTTCTGTCAAATGATAGGATGGAATACATGAACTCCAAGCTCCTAAGCTCTCATTCTGCTAAAAGCAATAGACAAAGTCTACTTATAATCCCAAGGATAAAGTCATTAAAATGTTCACAGAGCTCTATAGTTTAGGAAGCACTTTCAGTTGGTTTCTATAACAATGCTATGATGTATTATCATCATTCTTTTCTAGGAAGGTTTCCCTTCAGTACACCATACACGACTCATAACTACTTTCTCTCCATGCTCGCTTCTGTAGCACATACCACACTGTGGTTGTTTTCCTTTAGTTTGACATTTTTTATCAAAGTCATACATATATAGAGTTAAAAATCAAATTGTGCCCAAAGGCTGGAAATAAATCTTAGCCATCCTTTCCCCTCCCTGAACCTCCCCACACACTAATTCCCGTACCTCGAGGCAACTGCTTTGAACCCTGTCAGCTGTGGCTCTGGCGGTTACCTGCATATCACAGTAGGAGGTGCTTAGACAGCCAGTGCTTCATCTATGCGTCTTAGATAGTATCTATTGTCTGTTATGATGGATCGCCATTTTTAATTAAATCATATTCTTATGACTATGTGAGTATGACTTATTTCGTTTTAGACACTTGGTCATCTCTGCCATCTGTCTGTCTCTTATCTCACCCTGGTGGTGCCTCAGATATCCAGGGATCCCACTTTTTTTCCTAGCCTTGTGCTCCTGCTCCAGGTTGGGCTGCTGCTCCTCTGTCTCTTGAAACCTTCTCTTCACCTTGCTCCTGGCGTACATCCACTCTTTCCTGGTCCCAGCGATTCATTTGTCTTGGTTGACTTCTTGGATCTGTCTTCAGCATAAAACTCCATTCACTTCGCATGACACAGTGAATGGAAGGCAGAGATTCTGAGTCCCAGCATGTCTGAAACTCTTTTGCCTGCATTCGAGAGAGTTTAGCAGAGTGCCAAATTCTAGATTTAGTTGATTTTTCTGAGGATCTGGAAGGCGTTGCTCCCCTACCTTCTACAGCCTGTGTTGAGGAGCCTGATGCCAAGCTCTGCTTTCTGTTCTCCTCAGAAAGCTTTTAGGAACATTCCTTTATCTTTGTTGTTTATAGTAATGTGCCTCGATGTGGATCTTTTCCCTTTGCTGTGCTGGTTACTCCGTCTACTGTTTCAGTCTGGGGACTTTTGGATGCCTACCGCTATGGAAGCCCAGTGACTTCTAGGGAAAGGTACAAAGAATTGGGTTAACAGAAATAAACTTCCAGATTCCCCAACTTCCTTGGGAATCTTGCCTGATACTGATGTGCCTGACAGAGTTCCTAACACCACCCAGAAGGTTAGCAAAGCAACACTTCTGTCCATACTATAGGGTTTATGAATGAGGCCCTGGAGCCTTCCAGACCCTTTCCTCCACCTCCACCCCATGCCTGTCCCCTACCCAATCACATGCCCAGGGTTGGGAAGATTCAGGTCCATGGTACCTTTGAAGATGAGGCTTAGAATGCATTGAGGGTGCAAGTTAGGGCCAAAATGATTTAAAACACGGTTCTGATTCTAGTAAACATTGAGTGCTAAAATAGTACTGCAAATTTTAGTTCAGCCTAAAAAAAATTCAAGATAATTATTGGTCAAGGTTCTAATCCAAATTGTGGTAAAAGACTTTTTGCTAGATTTACACCTCAGTGGTTTTATAACGAGGCATGAAAGCATAGTAACCAAGAAAAGGAAACCCCAATAAAATAATGCCAGGAAGCCTTCACTCAACCCACCTCCAATAGCCTTTAAAAACAGACACAAGGAAGCAAATGACACACGAAACACATCTTTCCTCGAGCAAAGGTGAGAGCATTTCTCCGAGGAGGGCTTTCCTTGGGTTTTATTTCAGAGGGAGTAGAAAGGCGCAGGGATGGCTGCAGGTGCACTTAGCCCGCAGCAAAGGGAGATGGGTTGTCTCGAGCGCTGGCTTGGAGGACGGGGTGGTGAGATTCTGTAGGAGGGGAAAGGGAAGAATGTGCTTGTCAAGTTTCGGTGTCTCAGTGCTTCTGAAATAGGTGGAAATTATAGCTCGAGTTTCTTCACCATGGGAACATCTGTAATATAAGTACTTCTGTGCATATTAAGAAGACTATTTATAGTTTTCTACGAATGTTAGGGAAGGCAATTATGTAAAATACTACTGTATTATTAGGTATCTGAAAAATACCAGGCTTGCAATAACTGTTTGCAAAGCTCTAAAAGCGATTCAGACTTTCACAGCTCTGTCTACTCCAAGTTGGTAAGTACTAGTTTATTTTCCCGAGGCAGCAACACCAGTAAACTCCAGCTCAAGTCTCTGCTGACACCGATGAAGTGACGTCATCAGGCATGTCCATGCTGCCGGAGTTGTGGCGGGGGCTGGTTACACAGCTCACACGGAGCTAGGTGGAAATATGAGCCCACTTCTGGGATTATTTAAAAAATTCGCTAGCACACAACCATGGCTGTTCTATGGCTAACTTAAAGGGACTACAGATTCACACAAAGACCACAGCCATGAGGAGCTTGTTCTCTCTGTGACATTCTGATGACGAAGACCTTCTCAGGTGCTTAAGACCTATCTACACCTCTTAAACACTGGCAGCATTTCAGTTGTGAGGTTGTCATTTTAGGCTTCAAAGCATACTTCTGTGGTTGTCACAGCCTGTGAGTCCGGGGCAGCAATAGTAAAGTCACCAATACTTGTGAAAAGCCATGAAGACTTGGCTCTTTAATTGATTCACTGGTTTTGGACAAATTTTTGTTGTAGTGTTTTCTCATGTCTTCCAAGAGTTGATGGGAGGGTGGGAGGAAAGGCAGATGAGTGCTTTGACATCTGAGATCCAGGCGACCCCACAGCATTTCACACTCAAGGGCTGTGTGCCTGCACCCAGTACTTGGAGACAGGGGGTTTTAGGGGCTGACAGGGACTTTCCTGCTCGTCCCTTGGTCTCATCTGGAAACTTTTCAGGGACATGAACTGTAAGTGTAGGATTATTGCGGGCTATTAATATAATATTATACTGAGATCTGTACAATATTGCAGTGTTTTTTAAGTAAATGACATTTTGTTCCTGCTAAATTAGATATATATGTATATATGTATGTGTATGTATAGAGACACACACACACACACATAATGTTTTGCTTTTGCATGATTCTGAAAGTTTCATTTTCAGGCACTTTGAGAGGTGATCCAGTAGGATGGAAAGATCACTGAATGGGGGCCCAGCTGTCCTGGGTTCCAGACTATGCTTGAACTCACCTGCTATGAGACTTTTAGCCAATTTCTTGGCTTCTGTAGGGCTTGTTTGCATCTGTGAAATAAGTGACCTTGATGCTAGTGGATTTCTGAGATCACGTGTAAGCCTGAATCATTTGTTGGTGAGTAAACCATACTGTTGGCTTAGCCAAGAAACATCCCTGCCAGGGAAGTGCTTCAACCCACAGTATGGAGAAAGAAATCAGGAAGGCCAGGAAGCACAGGCACAGTGATGGACATACATCACGTATTGTTGAAAAAACTGGGAACACATGGCTCAATAAATGACAGACCACCATGAGATGGAATAATATGTAGCCATAAAAAGGTATTATATAAGGCATTTAATTATAGGCAAAAAAGTTCATAATATATACTGTTAAGTAAAAAAAAAAAGCAGGCTATAAATAGTACACACAGCATATTTTCATTTTTGAAAAATAAGTGGGGTGGCATGGGACAGGGTGTCTAGGTTTTACTAGGCCAAAAGAATATTTTGGCAAATTTACAAATGAGAGCTTGATTTACACATAGTTTTGCCACCATTTACTAGAGAGTTTTCTGCTGCTTAAATATCTCCACTGTGATCAAGTCCAATTTTCTAAAGCAACACAGGACAACTAACAGCTCTTACTAACTTTCCACGCTACTGTTGCTTAAGGAAGCATGACCCAGGCCTATTAAGTAAGAATGTGAATCTTGATCTCGTTTGGAATAAGAGTGTGCAATGCTGAGTTCTCTTTTCTCACCCCTTACTCTTTGAATTACATAATAAGAAACCACTAGAAAAAATAATTAAATTCAAAAGTGAAAGAATAGAACCATGAGATGAGAAAAAGAGGCACAGGAGAAAGGTTGTTTAAGTCCTGTTCACTTAATAATGAAATAGAAAAGTGTGGGTGTGGAAGGAGGATTACAGAGCTGTTAGGGAACTGGTCACTAGAGTGGCAACGAAACCACTGGCTGCCAATGGAGAGGAGGAGCAGCATGGAGCAGAAGGAAACCAGAAACTAGAAAATCCAAGAATGTAGCTTGGAGGTTGCTAATAATGCAGCCTACCCAAGCATGTGATTTAATTTCATCTTGAACCACCCAAATCCTCTCTTGAATATTAAGTTCCACTGAATGGCATTGTTTGCAGAATTCTTGTCTTCGTTCATGAAAGAGGAACAAAATTACAAAGGCTAAAAGTAATTACATTTTCAATAAACTAAAGCTACCAATTCTTAAATGGGTCTTCTTAATTTCAGTGCACAATTTTAAAAATATTTAACTATTATCTCCCCAAGTTCTTCTTCATTTTAGCAGTTGAGGATGGAGCAACCAAATGGTTATTATTATTTCTGCAAATCAGAAATATGAGGACATTTAACCACTTCGGTATGGCACTCACCGGCCGTGAAACCTTGCCCACAGCCGGCACTCACAGTCCGCACGATAGTTTGTGCTGTGCATTGACAATGAATCCGTTTTGCTCTTGTGTGATGAGGGAAGCTTTAAAGCACTGAAAGCTTGTTTTACTTTACAGGCAGCTTTACCTGTAATGTAAATCAGAATAGGTAACATATACATATATGTTTTCATTACGTTATTTTTAAATGTTCACAATTTTATTTTGATAAATGAAAAATTAGAAAAGTCATATCATGGCTGTCGGCTAAAGTGGCTGTGCACGTTCATCTGTGGCTGTTGACTATAGTGGACGCTGGTACCGAAGTGGTTAAAATACTGTACCACCATGTCCTAAATCAAATAAAAAATGCAAGTTAAATGTCGTACAAAGACTGCATACGAACCTAGTGCCAGGGTCCTAGGCTGGCCTTTCCTCCAATGCCAGGGGAAGCCTAGTTGATTGAATGGGGCCTGTCCTGTTCAATCCAACCCCCAGACATACACCCATCCTCCACGTGGTGTCACCTCGTCATTCCTGAGACTAGATAACGCCTTCCCTGGGCCAGACACACAAGAACTGACCTTCAACCTTCCAAACCCAGAGCCCGAACATTCCCCTCTTGGATGTATAAACAAAGAATGGCATGAGCTGACAGGAACCGGGGAGGCTTCTTTATTGTAGCATAATGAATGAGAGTCTCCCAAGGAAAAGATGATTCCCTAAGAAAAAGTCACCCCGAGGGGCCCACTTAATAGTAAATTATTGTTTTAGTGTATTAAATTTTACCCTGGAGGCCTAAGGGAATTACGAAAAACGGCCTGATTTACTTTTACAAAGTGATTTACACACCGGAGTGTAATCTGTCTCAATAAATCTGAAGCCTCTACAAAACAAGCCACTCCTAAGGTAATACAAAGCAGGGCGATTTCAATTATATAGTTATTTACCACCGCTCAATTCCGCTTCCCTCAGAGTCAAAGCCGGGGAAAATAAACACAGGCCTTCTCTTTAATTCATTCTGTCACACGAAGACCGTTTTCTCGTGTAGTGCAAAAAAAAAACAAGGGGAAATGCTGTAAAAAAAGAATCTCTCAATCTCTCTCTCTCCCCCTTCCTGCTCCGCACCCCACCCTCGCCAGCCCCCTCCCTAGGCGCCATCCTGAGATGCTTTGAGATTGGTATGTTTCCCAGACACCGCCAGGAAGATTTACAAAGAATACGAAGCTCTGTTGCCCACAGATGATGGAACAAAGTACGTCTCACTTGCAACATGACTGCTCGTCATTTCACATTTACCTGCCTGTCCTCTGGTTCTGCAATTTGATGCATAACTGAAAGGTGAATCTCAAGTTCAATTAGTAGGACAGTTCATTACCTTGAAAACAGAAATGGCAGCTGAAAACAGATTTTAAATAAGGTCACTCTTCTATGATTCCATGTATTATAGTATCTTGAGTTCACAAAACTCTTTTCAAAGTTAATATTTATTGAGGGTATTTCCCCAAAGAACATTTGCTAAAGTTGCTACTGCCAGAAGCTGAAAATATAGTTCATTTAAAAGCAGTTTTATTTATGCAACGTGAGAGTATTTATGTAACTATCACTGACTGAACGTTCAGCCCATTTCTTATCAGCAGTGCACTTCCCTAAAATGAGAAGTGGGAGTAAGAAGCTGTGCGCACTGAAATATCCATCACGTTAGAACCACGTTTAGCAAGAGATGCTGCAAGTCTGGAAACGGCTGCCCGAACAGAAAACATCTCATCCATGTAGTAAATAATAATAATAAAGCACTGATCAAATTCAAAATCATAAAACACGCACACTCAGATTCATTCGAATTGCTCCTCTTCCTGAAAAACGTTTTTTAAATCCGAAATTTCAACAAGCAAAGGATTCTAACCATTTCAAAGTACATTTAAAACAATCTTTCCCCTTCTCATCCCCCAATCCTTCCTATGAGGGTGGCTGGAAACTTAGTCACCGGCCTCACCCCGAGGCTCATTCTGTCTACACCTGGGTTGTGCAGTAGGGCACCCGCTCTCCATGTGTAGTTACTGAGCACCTGGAATGTGACAAATCCAAATAGGAAAGGACTGTGCACCTCAGATTTCTAAGACTTGCACAAAAAACAGAGTGGACAACATCTCACTAGATCTTAATGTTGACTTATGGGTTGGAATGATATTTTCGATATATAGGACTAACAAAAATACATCATTTAAATTAATTTCTTCTGTTTCTTTGTCCTTTTTAAAATGTGGCTGCTAGGAAATTTTAAATTACACCTGGGGCTCAAGTCTTTTCTCTATTGGACCCCCTGGTCTACACTGCGGAAAATACCGGTTCCTTAAAGGGAAACATCCTGCACATTGTCATCTGCTCTTCCTCCTCCCTTTCCACTATCTCCCATGCAGGGGGTTGGTGAAGGCCCTTCAGAAAACCCCATCTGGCCCCGACTTTGGGCTTCATATGGCCGAGCTCTGCCCGCGTGGACGCCCACCCTGCTCAGCCCCGCCGTGCCCGTGGCTGCCTGGCACCTGCCCTGCTGCTGCAGCCCAGCCTGGACCAGAGGATGGAGAGGGGGCGACTTGTCGGTGGATTTGGGGGCGCTGAGGTTGCAGGGATACAGTAGGTATCCGGGCTTACAGCAGGTGCTTAATAAGCAGGTGTTTGACACAGGACACATCAAAGTGCCCAGGAAGTTAAAGCAGCCATGACCCAGCCCCGGTGGCGCCCGGTGTGGAGCCCCCTGTCCCAGGGTGCTCAATGCTTCCGTGTCTGCTTGGGCTCTGGGGCCTGGCACACCCAGGCAGTGGCTTCTGGGGGCAGTGGGAGTGCAGCAGGACTCCCCAACTAAGGTTTTCTGCAGCTCTAGCAGACAGGAAAGCTCGGGGGGCCACAGAAAAGCCATTGCCAGGCCCAGGAATCACACCACAAGGACAAGGGACAAGTGGTGGTGACCGAGGAATCACAACAAACCCGCCTCAGCCCCTGCTCAATGCCAGGGCATCTGTTATGCGCTGGGGATGCGAGATGGGTGGAACTCAGCCCGAGCCCACGCTCCCCTTCAGGGCTGGAGGTCGCCTTGTTTCTCAGCCAGCAGGAATGACTCGTCGTCACGCCACTGAATGTTTGCTCATGTGATTTCCAAAATACCAGCCGTAGCTCAGCCCTGGGACTCCGGGTTGCACTTGACCTGCAGTGGGTTAGAGGACACCCCTCAGGTGAGTGAGGTGTGTCTGGACCAATGACCATTCCTCTGTCCTAACAGAGGCCACATTTGCAACTGCTGTGCCCACTGTCCTCAGCTTTGTGTCTCAGTCCTGGAATTCAGCTTGTAAATTCACAGCTTGTAAAGATTGAGTTTTTTTCTGTGTGCAAGGTGGTGTTTGTTTTCAAAAGAAGCTTTTAGAAGGCTCCTTGCTTATGGCCAAATTAAGAAATCAAAAAAGCTCATGAAAATTGTATTGAAAGATATACTGAGCTTTCATCACACATAGAGGCAATTAAAAAATACAGATTTGTTAACTGTATGGTTTAATTTTATTTTTTAAAAATCAGTTTGCTACTGAGTCATCAAACATAGCATCTGGACAACCTAACATGACCTGTTTTCTGATATGAGGCTGTAAGTACACGGCATCGTTTGTTTAACCTGAATCTACTCATCAGGGACTAATCAGACAAATGTAGGATGTGGGAGATTCTACAAGACAATTAATGTGGACTAAAAAATATATCGAAGTAATGGAAAACAGACGATCCAGACAAAACAAAAGTCAAGAGGATTATTCCAAGTTAAAAGACACTGAAAGAGACATGAAAACATAATATATGAACCTCAGCTGTATGCTAATAATTTTTAAAGCTGTAAAAGACATTTTGAAGACTCTTGTGGAAATCGAATATGGACTCTACATTAGATATTATAATATCCAATCAGTGTGGATTTTCTTTGGTGTGATAATGGTGTGGTTAGGTGGGAGAGAGTGTCATCTGGGGTAGATGTTTGTGGAAGTTCTTAGGGGTGAAGTGTCATGATGTCTGAAACTTACTTTCAAATGGTTCAGCCAAAGCATACATACATCAGAGAAAAATAATATCCTGTCTAAGGATGAGATAGAACAAGCTGCAATTTCCTTACAGGTATATTCTAAGGAACTGGGCTGGGATCTCACCTCTGTTCCTGGTGGAAGAGATAAAGAATGCTTGGTGGTTTTACTCATACCTGGGAATGAATGTAATGCTATAAAGAACCAGACAAGCCACTTTAAGTGCCAAAAGTGGATTCACCCTCCTTGGAAATGAGAATTCGAACTGTGGCTTTATGACGAGTGTACTGCTGGGTTTGTTTTTATTTCTCAGTCTGAAACGAGGATCGATCATGTTTCAGAGGACCGGAAGAAGACAGGTTAAAGCTGGTCAAAGTAAAGCCTGCCATGGTAGATGCTTTGATAAGGGCCTCTGCCTACTATGACTCGTGTCCATTGGGAAAAAATGAAGAGTTCTCTTACTATTTTGAGGATGGGGTTGGATCAGGAGGGAACAAACTATTTTCGGAGTGGCTCTCCATTTCTGTTATGTACCAGGCACCTTTTGGATGCTGGAGCTCTGTCTGTCTCTTTCTGCACGGATCACAGTGGGACTGGTTGGGATCAACAAGGAAGAAGAAAGGGACTGGGAAAGAGACCCGGTCAGACACTGCATTTGAATGCTGTGTCGAGTGATGCCCTCTTGTTGGATTGCTTGTGAACTGCATCAAGGATATACCAGACTTGAGATTTGAGAGAAAGGCTCTGAAGTTTAGAAAGCAATTTTGCAAATGTTAAGAAAAACAAACACTCTTTCCATTTGTACCACTGGATGTTCACACAGTCCCCAAGTGGCTATGTAAGTGTTGGCCTGGGAGGGTACATATGTGTAATTAGTCCAGTTAGTAAATCAATAATTTCTAAAAATAAAAGTCATAATTTGATTGAAAATTAATCTCTAATCATCGTATTTTTTGTAAATATGGGCAAATTTTGTGCACCAAGATGCATTTTTTAAAAATATTTTTTCCTTTAAGAACTTTTGTAAAATTTTCCTGAATTTCACCAGTGGTTTTGCTACTTTTGTTCACCTCCTCCTTTACTTATAATTTATTTTCATCCAGTTATTCTGGCTCTGGTGGTTTGTTTCATCCAATTATTCTAGTGTTGGTTTGTTAGGGCCAAATTGGAAGCAACCAAACCTCTAACAATAGGAGTTTAGTTGGCAGTAACTCAAAAGTCTAATGATAAAGGATTGGTTCAATAAATTATAAAAGGTGTTTTATATTATGCACAAAAACTTTAAAAATGTGGTAATCTGTAATATTCAGCTTGGCCTAATTCTAAAATTTCATCAACACATTGGCAGATAAGTAAAACAGGTTAAAAATAAATTAGAGAAAAAAAAACTAAACTCTGAAAAATCCCAGATAACTTTTTTCCTATTTTATCACATGGGATTTAAGATTATTTTATTTTTATAAAAGAAGATGCATAAGGCCGGGCGCGGTGGCTCACGCCTGTAATCCTAGCACTCTGGGAGGCCGAGGCGGGTGGATAGCTCAAGGTCAGGAGTTCGAAACCAGCCTGACCAAGAGCGAGACCCCGTCTCTAAAAAAAAAAAAAAAAAAAAAAAAAAAAGAAGATGCATATTCATTTGATTAAAAGAAATACAGTAGAGGCCTGCACAGGCCCCAGTGTGTCCATGGCTGGGGTAGCCTGTCCGTGGCTGGGCTCTGCTGTCTGCCCCATGAAGCAGAGCAGAGGGTTTGTTTTCTGGGAAGACAAAGTCATTCTCTCCTCCAAAAAACCCACGTGCCTAGTTGGCTTTGCCATTTGCCAGGAAGAGAAGGGCAGGGATTGAGGCCTTATGAGTCTGGGTTTTCAGTTGAGGTCGAGAGAGAAGACAGGAATTGGAACCAGAAAATTCTAATGGAATGTGGTTACATTCAGAACTTGCTAGTGTTAACTCAGCCTGAGCTTCATGACAGCCATAGATGTGGATTCCTTAATAATAATTATAAAAATAGCCCCTGCCCCAAAGGAAAGAGGTGCAGTCAAGCAAAAGGAAGATAAAAATGACAGCAGTCCTAGCCATCCGGCAGCCACCACTACTATCCTCTTGGCCTATTTCCCACCAGATGATTTTCTGTGCATTTGACTAGCTTTGACCTCCAAAACTCCATCAAAATGGCTTTTGTCAAGGTCACCAATCACTTCCATGTGGCTAAATTCTCAGTCCTCATTCCACTTGCCATATCCACCAGACACAGATGATGTTCTCTCCTCCTGGTAACACTTTCTTCACCAAGTTTCCATAACAGCACAATAGCCCGATTCTTCTCTCTTCCAGGCTGGCCTTCTTGTCTCTCTCACTTCTGGACATTGGAGCTCCAGAGCCCAGTCCTGGGAATTCTCTGTCTTCACTGGCTCCCTTGATGCCCTCATGCCATGTTTTTGTCTTCAAACCATTTATTCTATTATGCATTCATTTATTGATTCAACAGATATCTGTTGAGTATCTGTTAAGTGTCAGGTACTGTTCTAGTCACTGATGATTTAACCACTTCGGTATGGCGCTTACCGGCCACGAAACCTTGCCCACAGCCGGCACTCAGTCCGCGCGATAGTTTGTGCCGTGCATTGATGAGGAATCCATTTTGCTCTTGTGTGATTAGGAAAGCTTTAAAGCACTGAAAGCTTGTTTTACTTTACAGGCAGCTTTAGGAAAATATAATAACTCCTACTAAGGACTTGTTAAAAGGTCACAGATTCGTAGTAACTTATTAGCTGAACGTACACACTGCAACTGCAGAGATAAAAGCTGTAAAGGTAAAAGCTTTTGGCTGTCAGCTAAAGTCCATGCTCGGCTGTGCACGTTCATCTGTGGCTGTCAACTATAGTTGATGCTCGTACCGAAGTGGTTAATAAAAGAAAAGATGGGGAAAAACCCCTATTATGGAGCTTGTAGCAGGAGCCTTTTCATGGGGAGGAAAGCTAGTATTTTCTAGGCTCCTAGAAATATCAAAAATATTGTGTGTCAAAGGGTCAGGTACTGGGTTAAATTGTAACCCTCCAAAATTCATGCCCACCTAGAACCACAGAATATGAGCTTATTTGGAAATAGGGTCTTTGCAGACCAGTTAGATGTGTTCATACCAGATTAGAGTAGGCCTAATTCCAATGATTGGTATCTTTACGAGAAGGCCATGTGAAGATACGGAGAGACACAGAGGAGAGAAGGCCAGGTGAAGAAGGGGGCAGAGACCGGAGTGTTGCATCTACAAGCCAGGGAACACCAGGGATGGCTAGGAGCCTCCAACAGCCAGGAGAGAGGCGTGGGGCAGTCTCTGCCCCAGGGTCTTCAGAAAGAATCAACTCTGCCAACACCTCGATTTTGGACTTCTGACCTCCAGAACTGTGAGAGAATAAATTTCGGTTGTTGTAAGCCCCCCAGTTTGTTTTTTGTTATGGCAAAAGTTTGTTGTAGTAGCTCCAGGAATCCAAAACAGGTGAGCAGTGCTATGGAGACAGTCGGCATTGAGGGTAGCGCGTGTCCAACAGTGGAGGTTTGAAACTGCAGACAGGGAGGCCAGTGACGCCCTCATTGCAAAGGTCATATTTGAATACGGACCTAAAGAAGTGAGAGCAAGACTGTTGGAGAAGAGCCTTCCAGGCAGTTGTCCACAGCGGTGGCTCTGACAGCATGTGCCTAGATGGGCAGCACCTGGGAATTCATTAGAAATGCAAACTGTTTGGCTCTGCCCCAACCTACAGAGTGAGAACCACTGGGCAGGAGCCTCTGCGTTTTCACAAACCCTGCCAGGATTCTGCTACACCTCCAAGTTTGAGACCCACCATCTGCATCTCTCTTGCCCATTCTGCTGTGGCTCCAGACTGTCCCTGCAGGGCTCTGTCCTTGCTGTGGCCTTGCCCTGCATGGGTCCCCCCTTGCCGTCCCCAGGCCTTGCTTCCTCCCTCCACCAAAGCTCCACGCTCTCACTGAGGGTATCCCTGACCACCCTCATCAAAACCACCACCCACACCCTGACAAGCTCTTTCCTTTTTGCTGATTTATTTGTCCCAATAGCACAAATCTAGGTTTATCAGACACCTGGGTACTGAGTCTTGGTGAGTAACAGGTAGGGAACCCAAGGAGTGAGAATGACACACGTGTTTAATAAATCAAAGTCACAGGGCAGGGGGCAGCTTGGGCTCAAAAGAAGGAAGAAATGATGTCAGCACTGCAAGGGAAACGAGAAATCACCTAATACTTGGGCTTCCAAATATATTTAGATATTTGTTTCTTAAAAGGTCATAGAGTGATCATAACTAGAGCTCAATTCCTCTGGCTGGCAGAGCGTGAAGGGCCTTGGAGGCGTCCCTAACCCCAGCGTATTGTGGGAACTGTTGACTTGGTTATCTCATTTGTTAATGGTGAAATTGGGGCTTACAGTTGGATTTAATTTTACTTAAGAGAAATTAGGTCATCTCTCAGGCATTGTTTAACAAAAACATGCTGTAATTTAATGGACTCTCAGATCTGCTCCGTCAGAATCCTGTGCTTGCAGGGCCTGCCTGGTTGCGCCCCCATCACTGAGCGCCCCTCACGCATTGGCCAGCCCCGCCCCTCCTCCTGCCTCTCCATGGCATCATCAGTTTCTCCATGTTAAAAATGTTGACTTTTTTCCTGCGCTTCATCCTCTGAATCCAGATTCCCTCAGTTCCTCTCTCCTGGCTCTAAATTCTCATTCATTACACCTGAGCCTTCTAAGGCGCGAGACCATGTTTTATGATTCCAAATGTTTTGGGCTCAAAGTAAGTGATTCGGGCATTAATTTGGCTTAAAAACAAGACTGTTGGGGAGGGGGGAGCAAATGGATAGAGGAGGAAGAGGAGAAAATTGATTCATTCTAAGAAAGCGAGAGAGAGAGAGAGAGAGCTTTCGTGGCAGTTTGCTATGTTGAGATGTTGTGCCTTTTCCTTACGATACAGACACAGGCATTTGGATATAGGATATTCCATTCCAATGTATTTACCCAAGATAAAGGAAAACATATGTACACATAGGGATTTGTACATGACTGTAACAGCAGCTTTTAAAAGTAATAGACAAAAACTGGAAACAATCCAAATGTTTATCAACAGGAGATTAGGCAAGTTGTGGTACATTCATACAATGGAATTCTGCTCGGTAACAAAAAAGAACCAACTACTGATTCACTCAACAACGTAGATGTACGTTATGTCGAGCTAAAAAAGTCAGAACCAAAAGAATGCAAATTGTATGGTTCCTTTTATATGAAATGCAAAAATAGGCAAAACTTCTTGGTGGTGATATAAATCAGAGTCATTGCCTCTGGGGGGCGAGGGTGGGTTGCCTGAAAGGGAGCACCGAGGAAGCTTCCCGGAGTGATGGAAACGTTCTGTGTTTTGATTGAAGTGGTGGTTAACATGGGTATATAATTGTCAAAACTCATCAGACTGAACACTTAAGATCTGTGCATTTCACTGTTTTTATTATACCTGAATAGAAATAGAACTTTGGCAAATGAGAATATTCAGCCTTGAGGATTATTAATATGGATTTCGCTTCTCTCCATGGCGTCCTGGGAGGCAGAGGTGAATGAATAATTCACCGAGGCAAATTTCAGGAAGGACAAGAAGTCGCATTTCCGTCTGTCTGTCTGTCTGAAAGCTATCCACATAGGGCTATAGCGTGTGGTTGTGCTGGTGAAATACAGGTCATAGGTGTCAGTCTTGAATCCTCATTGCCTTTGGGATGGGAAGAAGAAAGAAATCAGCCATTCAGATACGTGTGTGTGTGTGTATTTTCATATATTTAGCTAAAGTTTCCGAAGATATGCCATTCGGTTGTCATATATTCCTCTGTGCCATGTCTAACTTTCAATGGGGCCATGCACCTGCAGACGTGGGTCTTCTCCACACCTGTCTTTGTCCTCCACATCCATCAGGATTGCAGAAGGGACGAGAAGGCAGCCGCACCAGCTTCCCGCATCATCCGACTTAGGGTCCTCACTGGAGCACAGTGACTCGCTCCACACATTTGGTAAATTCCCTACACGTGTAGGTTCCTACATTCCTCCGGAGGAAAGAAAGCTGCCTCTTCTTCAAGGACCATTTGGGCCTCCGCACTGTGCTAAGCCCCGTGGGGCCTATCAGAGGTGTTAGAGCTCATAGTCACTGGAATCTTCTTCACCCTCCTTTCCCTCTTCAGACAACTCACATGCGCAAGGATGAGTCCCAGGTAGCGTGGTGTGAACAGCAATAAGCGGGGTCCCCCCTGGGCCTTTCTCTAAGAGCTTATGGTCTACCTGAAGGCACAAAGAGCAAGATAACAACACACATCTTTGGCAGGTGTAGCACATATGGGTAGACATCACTGGGTCACTGAGCTCTTACCTGGGTCTTCAAGGAGAAAAAGACAATGAGTCATGCACGTGGCACTGAGAAATCAGTCTGGCTGGAGAGGAGAACTCATATGTGGAAGCAGAGGCTGAGAGACAGAGAGAGAGAGAGAGAGAGAACAAATGCAGAAAATAACACGTGGCGAGCAAGGCACCAGATGAGTGACAGAGGCATTTGGGCAGAGACACTGTCCTAGAAAAATTAATCGAGCATTGGAATAAGACAGAAGAGAATGACTATACCAATGTGAGTCTCCACCTAGGACCTTGCCAAAAATGTCTAACTTAGCCGAAATGTCGGTGTCTCTGAAGGTCAGCATGAGTGTTAACAAAAAATGATTTTTTAAAGTTGCTAAAGATGTGGTTTCTTTGTTCAGATAATTTCAGTCACCTGAACTGCTGGCTAACAGGTATTTCTTATTAAAATATTTAACTTTACTGTTGCTCTCACTCAACTAATATTTTTTTTCATCTCTTAGAGATGGCAGTACTTTTTTTGCAGAGCATCTTACTATTTTTAGTGTTTTCATGAACTCAGGTTCATAGGAGCCTTACAACATCTCTCCTTTAAAGAGGGCAATCTGAGGTTCAGACAGATAAAGTAAGCTGCCCAACGAGGTATATGCTATTAGTGCAGGGCAGAGCTGAGATTAGGATGTAGGTCTTCTGTTTTCTAAACTGTCTGAGATTAGAACTTCAGTCTTCCTAGACCTTGGACCTTGGTCATGGTTTTCTGTTTTCCTTTGATATGGACTTGTTGATAATTTCTCCATGCCGAATTGTGTTTGGCAGCCAACAACTAGGGTGCTAGTGCCCTGTTGTAAAACTGTAATAGCTCTATTTTGATAAGACTAGCCAAAATTTATTGCTGCATTAACCTCTCTGTTGCTTAGGCAACCAATATCCTGAATTAAGACTTGGGCTATTTTAGTTAAGTTTAAAAATTTATTACCTTATAACCACTCAGCCCATCACTTTGCTCATGTTCCACTCCTATGAGTCACACTGACCCCCTAAGAGTTGCTTCAAACTCTAAATTAACTAAGACCTGTGGCCCCGGTGCATGTGAAGCTCAGAAACAAATGCCTCAGGACTCACACCGACAGCGCCTGCTCGTCTCCTCGCTAAGTCCGCCAAACAGAATGGGCAGAGGAATATTCCATGTCGACTTTTCAACACCTGCCCTTTATTGCTGCATCACTATCTACTGCAGAATAGAAGAGCTCATTTCATAGCAACTAGCCTAGCACAGGGTTAATTCTGGAACAGAAAGGTTGCTAGTGCCCATGTGTCTTAGTTTGTTCAGGCTGCTGTAACAAAAAATAAAGTTTGGGTGGCTTATAAACAATAGAAATGTATTGCTCACAGCTCTTGAATCTGGGAAGTGCATGATCAAAGATTTAATGTCTGGTGAGGACCCACTTTCTGGCTCATAGATGGCATCTTCTTCTGTGTCCTTACATGGTAGAAGGGGTGAGGCAGCTCCCTGGGTCCTTTTCTTTTTATTTTTTAACAGACAGGGTCTTGCTATGTCACCCAGGCTTGAGTGCAGTGGCAAGATCATAGCTCACTGTAGCCTTGAACTCCTAGGCTCAAGCAATCTCGCCTCAGCTTCTCAAATATTTGGGACTACAGGCATGCACCACTGCACAGGGCTAGCTTTTCTTATTTTTTGTAGAGATGGGGTCTGGCTATGTTGTCCAGGCTGGTCTCCAACTCCTGGCCTCAAGTGATCTTCCCAGCTCTGCCTCCCAAAATGCTGGTATTACAGGTGTGAGCCACCACACTTGGCCCTAGGTTCTCTTTTATAAAGGCACTAATCCCATCTATGTGGGTTCCACTCTCATTGCCTAATCACTGTCCAAAAGGCCCCACTTCCTAATCCCATCACCTTGGGGGTTAGGATTTCAACATATGAGTTTTGAAGGACAAAAAAAATTCAGACCACAGCACAAGGGTCAGTGAGGAAAACAAACACACAAAAAACCTCACTGTGCACAGCCAGCCTTGGAATAGGGTTTGGCTTGGTCCTCTCCCTGACTGCTTGCAGAAACATCAAGTCCCCTTGCTTTGCCATCTTGTTTGACTGTCCTACTCTCCCATCAGCGCTCTGTCACTCTGCTCTGAGCTCTCAGCACCTCTTGGCCAGATGACAGATGACTGTGCTAACTTTTGGCCTTCCTCCTTCTACCTCACCCTGGCACGTCATTCGCAGAGGCCACATTGCGTCACAATCTGCTCTACGCTGCTTCTGGGGATACGCAGTAGCTCACCGTCCTGTAGAAGAGAGAGATGAATGAGCAAATAATCGCAATGCGTTTATTAGACCATGAGCTCCTAGGACAGACCTGGTTGGTCTTGTTCTCTGTGCCTAGTATTCGTTGAATAAGTAAACGAATAAGCAAATGAACGATTTCTGAGGGTTAGGACTAGACATACGTTCAAAAAGCTGTGAGAATCTGCAGAAGACAGAGACTGACCGAGTCCACAAAGGAAAGGGACCTGCTCAGCTGGGTGAAGTGGAGGGCAGGTGAAACTCAGCAGGTGACACTGAGCCTGCAGGCCACACGTTCTGCCTGCTCCAAACCTTCTCCTGGATGCTTCAGCCCTCGAGGACTCTCCTCATCCAAACTGAGCAACTTAACTATCTTGGCACTTCGTATTCCTGCTAGTGTTGTTTTCTTTTTCTTATGAATGTGTCCTGTGCCCCTGATGGGACTACATTATCTTTGACAGTCTACAATTGATCTATCCCCTGTATGCATGGACAGGCATTCAGAAATATGGTCACTTTTTAATAGAACGTATTCTACTTTGGAAACGCTTTCCTTTACATTTAATTTACACATGAGACAAAAGGAATGCTTCCCTTCAAATAGGAGTTTCTTTGGGACCTGTAATTGTTAATTTATAAACCTTTAATTACTTGCTAGGGAGTCTGGGACAGGGTCAGAAAGAAAGTGTAAAGTGCCAAGTGTAACTATCAGTTGTGGTTCAGTCAGAAATGCAAATACAGCATCTTTGGATAAGGCAAAGGAAAACTATAATTTGATTTACCCAACACTTTGATTTCAAACATACATCGACCCAATTAAAAAGAAATAATTGTAGAGAGGTTTAAATACTAGTGAATATATTATTTGTTAGTTGTGGCAAGTAATATATCACAGAAATCTCATGAGTCTATAAATATAGCAGTTGACTTCACATGGCTGGCATAGACATCTCTTGTGAGAATTTAACTCTCAGAGGGCTTTGTTCTAAGCATTTGTGGGTGCTCACATTTTTTAGATTATCCCCAGATACTTTGATTTGGTTCGATTCTGGAATGTAATTAATAAAAGATTCATACAACTTCAATATGTGATGTGGAAAATCCAATCTAAGGGGATTTTAAAAATTAGCCATAACTACTATCTAAGATAAGGTTTGACTCTTAAATCTTAAATAGTTGCCATGTGTCTGTTTATTAAAAAAATAGATTTCCCTCCCTTTTTTCTTTCTTCATTCATCTTAGTTTAAGTAAAAATCTATTATAGCAAAAATACAACAGTGGCATCCTGTGGCTTGGCCTGCGAATGACAGGTGTGTGTCAAAATTGTGGTCTTAGAGGCTTATAGCCACGGCTACATGGAGGTACAGGATTGTTGTGGAGGACATGACAATGCCAGGAGGTAAAACACCGTTCGTTACTTTTTTAGACATAAAATCATTATAAATGAATCATATGGTTTTTATCTTTATTTCATGAAAATAAAGCATATGCAAAATTTAAAATTGAATTGAGCATAAAGCTACAGAAATTTACTTATTATTTTTCTTCAAAAGTATATTTTTGGGGGAATCTAACATGAGGTTTGCTCGTGTAATTTTTATACAGAGAATATGCCATTATTTCTCTCATGATGTTATCTCACATCCCACAATATATAGGTTAAACGATGTATTTGTCTTTCTCACAACATATTAAAGATAAAGAGAGAAAACAGGGGAACATTTTTAAAACTGTAATTCTTATGTAAGTGTAGGAATGTATACCAGACCACTGACCATTGTCTTTTTCCATTCTCCCAGCCCTAATCTACTCTATCTCTACAGATTAGCCTATTCTGGACTTTTCATGCAAATGGAATCATGCTGTTAGGTTCGTCTGTGTGGCTGTTCCCTGGTCCCCTGGTTACCAGTGTCAAGAATGAGTACTGGTACCAAGTAGAGCCGATGATAGAGTGATCACAAACACAGAGCAACTTAATACAGTTTATCACATAAAAGAAATAATGAAGGTAAAGGAAGCTACACAAAGGGAAAATGTGTTCTAGAGAGAGTGGAACGGGTCAGTTTCCAGGAGTGGGGAAAGATGATGGAAACTAAGCAGATGTCGCCTTTTATAAGCTCACTAGTTTGTCCCGCCTTTCCCCTGGCAGTATTGGTTGCCGTCTCTGGCCTTTGGGGGTGATTGACAGATTGTGGTTAAATGACTTGTTACATAACAGGCTAATTCATATAAGTTTCCCTTCCTGCACATAGGTTTTTTCTAGAACTTTCCACAAAGCTCCACCCATGTTATGCTAATTAGATGGTAATGAGCTCAAAGTTACTAGGAACTTTTTATTATGTATGTTCCCCCCAGGGTACAGTTCCTAGCCACATTTTGGTTCCTAGCTACAAATCGCTTCCTGCTCTCTGCCCCTAGCCACCTCCTTGCCATCTGTTTACCCTCTGCCAATCCTAACAATGCAATGTGTGGTCTTTTACAACTGGCTCTTTTCACTTAGCATAATATTTTAATGGTTCATCTGTGTTGTAGCATGTACTAGTACCTCATCCCTTTTGACTGCTGGATGATATTCCACTGTATGGATGGATATACCACAATTTATTTATTCAATTATCAGTTGACGGATATTTGAGTTGTTTCCATTTTGGGCTATTATAAATAATGCCACTGCAAACATTTGTATGCAAGTTTTTGTGAACATATCTTTCCTTCAAGGGGGTAATATACTGAGTGGTGTAATTGTTAGGTCATTTGGTAACTCTGTGTTTCAGCTTTTGAGGAACTGCCAGACTGTTTCCAAATGGCTGCACCATGTCAGTGTACAGGGGTTCCAGTTTCACCACATCCTCACCAACACTTGCTATATCTGTCTTTTTTATTATAACCATCTTAGTGGGTGTGAAGTGATATCTCTTTGTGGTTTTGATTTGCATTTCCCTGATGGATATTAAGGGTACTCATTAACACTGGGTTGATCCTTTATTTCTAGGCTATTTCATTTCTAGATAATTTTTTCAGTGGACAAAGCTCCCTAAGAAGTGTATTTCCTAATATATTAATTTTTTAAAAGAAAAGTCATCATATGATACTCATATTTCCAGTTTAAGATCACAGGTTTTTATTTTTTGCTTTGTATTTAGTTCTCTTCTTACATTGAAAATCTGGTTTCTAATAACATTAACATAATTACATATTTGTTTCATTCTACAAAATATATATAATAGTTTCATAAAAACAAAATCAATATTTAATTTTTTTCAATTATTTTTGTCTTTATTACATATCCTACTAGGGATGTACAAGAGATTAGTGTGATGGCCCAAACTGGTGGTTCTTGACAGGAAACACCTGCAATCCTAAGAATCTCTGAGAAGCTTCCATCAACTGCCTCAGCTTGCAGCAGTGAAGCAGGTGGTTCTCATATATTCACCGGGCATATCAAGTCTGCCCAAACATCTGGTTATATCTGTATGTGGAGAATAAAAGCCTCAGCTCCTCTTCTACCTATCAGAGCTCACTGACTGCAAACTTTAATGCAGAGCCATGCAAAGAAGGAGTCTCTGGGAAGTGTAGTTTCTGGCTTCTCCTATGCAATTCAGAGACAACTGTAGAAGTAAGTGGTGATGATGCCAGGTGGATGTAGACACATCAATCTTTTCTTGTCTTACTGACTAGCCTCTAGGAAAATGTTGAAGAAAGTATTGAGAGGGACATCTTTGTCCTATTCTTTATTTTAGAGAGAATGCTTCTAACATTTCTTCTTTGATGGTGTTGTTTGTACATATTCTCTATCAGGTTAAGGAAGTTTATTCACTTCTAATCCTAGTTTACTATGATTGTTTATAAATCATGAATTCCTGTTGAATTTATCAAACTAATTTATCTATAACTATTGGGAGAATCATATGATTTCCTCCTTTAATTTGCTAAAGTGGTAAATGACATTTGAATATCTTTTCCTCCTGAACCATCCTTGCATTCTTGAGATAAATCCAAAGTGATTTTTAAAAATATATCTCTAGATTTAATTTATTAATATTATGTTAAGACTTTTATAATGTCCATGATTGAGATTGGCCTGTGATTTTCCTTTCTTGTATTCCTGTTTGGTGTTGGCATCCAGGGTTTACTAGCTTTACAGAATCCTTACTGTGGTCACAGGCTCCATGTGACATAGGCCCTCCCTGCTTCTCTGTGTCATTTCCTGCCACCCTCCCCACATTGCTCACTCCACTTCAGTCTCACAGTTCTCTGCTGTTCTTCAAACAAACCAAGTGCACATCCTCCTCAAGGCTTTGGTGTCTGCTGTTCTCTCTGCTTGGAACGCTCTTGCTTCAGAGAGGCACAGGGCTTCCCTCCTCCTTTCTTTAAAGTCTCTGCTCAAATAGCTTCTTATCACAGAGGCCTTGCCTGGCCATCTTATCTAAATTAGCATCCCTATCTTAGAGCTCTGTCTCCTTAATCTCTTTTATTTTTCCACTTAGCTCTTATCACCACCTACCGTATTAATATTATTAATTCATTGTGCACTGTCTTCCTCTTCTAGAAGGCAATGTCTATTAGGGCAGGGACTTTGCCTATTTTGTTGCCTGCCATTTCCCCAGCACATTGAACAGTATTCATCACATAATATTTATTGATTAATGAATGAATGAATATATTTTTCCATGTTTAAAAAAAAGAGGAAGGTTTCTGTATATAATCCTCATAAAATTCTGATTTTTTTACTTGAAAAAATTGTAACTTCTATTTAAACCAAAAAGGAGAGGAAATTATTACATGGAACATGCAGAGAAATATTGGTGAAGATGTCAGTCTGCTTATCTGTGGTAGGTCGCAGGAGTAGGTTGGTTGAGTAACTCCCCCTCCTGTTCCACACTTCCCTTACCTTTTCCCAGCAGCTCAGTTGTTTGATGAGACCTAAATTTTTATTCCTGAAGAGTTTGAGCCATGGTGATTCTGCCTATGTTGGGCTGATGTGGTGCTTGGTTAACTTTGACCATGAGGCAGGCAGTACAAATGGACACCTTCAGGGCTAAGCCCTGCCCCGGATGTCTACAAGTGCTGTTCCTGCTTCCGCTATACCGGTCTCCCTGCTCCCTTGCTGGTGGGCCCCGATCTCTCCAGCAAGCACTGGGGCCTCCCTTTTTGCTTATTCCCTTCCTGGCCAGGTAGCAATGTCAGTTCTGATTCAAGGGAACTGGTGACAGGGCCACTGCTCTGAGGATGGTTATTTAACTTCCTGTGTGTGTATTTTGGTGTTGGGGGAAAATAGGAACGCAGAGAATAGTTACAGCTCTTTCTAGCATTAAGTCGTTTTTTAGCAATTCTACTCCTAAGTGTATACCCAAAAGAATTGAAAATAGCCAGGCAAGGGTAGCCTGGGCCTGTAGTCCCAGCCACTTGGGAGAGCGAGATGAGAGGGTTGTTTGAGGCCAGGAGTTTGAGGCTGCAGTGAGCTATGAATAGCCACTGCACTCTAGCTTGGGCAACATAGTGAGA
>VBSM01003157.1:43701186-43722866 GCA_008086735.1 Cheirogaleus medius
AAATTTAAAAACCCAATAGAATTGAAATCAGGTGAGCAAACAAATACATGTAAACACATTAATAGCAGCACTATTCACAATAGCCAAAAGGTAGAAACAGACCAAATGTCCACAAATTGATGAATAAATTGTGGTATATACATATAATGGAATATTATTCAGCCATAAAAACAAATGAAGAACTGATTCATGTTACAATATGGGTGAAGCTCAAAAACATGATGCTAAGTGAAGGAAGCCAGACACAAAGGTCACACACTGTATGAGTCCATTCATATGACATAACCAGAATAGGCGAATCCACAGAGACAGAAAGCAGACTGGTGGTTGCCAGGGGCTGAGGAGAGGAAAGATTGGGGAACAACTGCTCTATAGGAATGGGGTTTCCTTTTAGGATGATGAAAATGTTTTGTAAATAGACAGAGGTGGTGGTTGCACAACACTGCGAATGTACTAAATGCCACTGAATTGTTCACTTTAAGACAGTCAATTCTATGTTATGTGAACTTCACCTCAATAAAAACAAACAAAACCCTCTATGTTCTTACATGCAGGGATAGTCATTGCACATTTAAAAGACAGATTGAATGAGCATTTGTTTTTGATGTCATATGTGCTGTAGAAACTCCTTTGAGAGCTGTGTTTTTAGTTAGAAATTAACGCATAAACAAAACCATTTTTACTTATAAGCCTGAAGCCATCCAAGACATCTATAAATGTGCAGAATCACTTTGTGTAATGAATGATTTAAAGCAAAAGTAGCAATCTAAATTTTAGATGGCTACAATTGGTCCATTTGAAGAGATTATGCCCTGTGGATGGAAGCAGCCCCCCCACCCAGGACAGCCCAGGTGCCCTTTCCACGATGAGACCCCCTTAAGGACTATGATCCAGACCAATTAGGTAGAGGTACACCCGGCCGTGTCTTGATTTGTCAGAGCCTTGCTTTGTTTCTGCATATGGTTGGCATCTGATAAAATCCATATATAGTTTGGCCCGGTGCATTCTTCTCAGTATTTACATCCCAAGGGGAGTTTTAAGGGACATTTAAGGTTCCTTTCCCCTTAACTCATCAAAACAAAGTTATGAAAAATTGCTTTGATCCCTAATAGGAATTGTTCACGAGACACATGAGACCATTACTTTCTAAACAGAAATCTGTGCTTTGCCAAGAGTTTGGGGAGTTAACAGCATGATGTTTGAGCACCTGACACTTGAGATCCAACTGGGTCTTAAACTTGGCTCAGGGAGGCCTCCCAACCTCCAGCCTAATAAAGCCTGTTAATTAACTGTCAGGCCTGCCATGTAACAAGTGAACTTTTACTTTCTGTGCCATGTCCTTGGTCCCAGGCCAGAAATGATAGGTATAAAACTTTACCACTAGTGAGACATTTCAGAGAGAAATTGGTATTTGCATGATAAAGGATTGCCTTCTGAATCAAATGTGCATCACAGGACATGCATTTTTTAATAAATTAAAATGTAAATAAATCTGTTCCCAGCAGCCTTTTTTGGGTACTTTCAGATAGCCTGCCACTGGAGGATGAATTACTATGAGGCTAATCTGAATCTCTGTCCTATTGCTCTAATGTTTATGGCATTCAGTGCTCATGGTACAAGGGTAGAAAATAAGTATATTATAAAATTATGACCCAGATTCCTGCTTAAATAAACTTGAACTATCTTATGGTGAGAAAATATTTAAAAGGCACATGACTTGGGTTGTAGTTAAGGTTCTTTAATTTGTCAGTGGTAAAAACCAAGTCAGGTCAGTTTGAACAAAAAAAGGAATTTGTTGGAAAGATATCGAGGTGTCTTGCAGTGTTAAAGCATGAGTTGGACACACTCCTTGGGCAGAGGCCAGGAGCAGACCCCAGGGCAGCTCAGGGCCTCTGCAGCGGCAGCTCCTGATGCTCCCTCACTGTCAGATTGTGCTAATGACTAAGAGTATGAACTTTATAGAGAAGTAGGCATGGGAGAAGCTTCTCTGAAACGTGGAGAGAACAGGCTAGGTAATCCCAGTTGTCACCCAAATGAAGTGGCTGCACAGTAGTTAAATATTTAAACAATCAGTGAAAATCTTAGAATCTTTGATGTTATCCCTTCTTTTTTTGCCCTAAAACTTGGAAATTCAGCATCTGTTTGAACATCTTCTGTGATGGTGTGCATACCACTTATGAGGACAACCTATTCTGTTATCAGACCATATGAAGTATGAAAAAGTCCTAATTTTAAAGAGAAATTTGACTTCTATGCTTTGGGCTGCCATTTAGAGCACATAGATCAAAGTTTACACAATGTACACATACATGATAATCCTTGTATACTGAAGACAAATCAATATACGGTCCTCCTAGAGTTTTCTCTTCTAGCTAAGCATATTTAATGCCTTCAAATGGTTTTCCTGTGATGGTAGCATTCACTCTGTCCAACCACTTCTGAAAATAATTTAGTCTCAAGTGGCCCTCTTAAAATGTAGTATCTAGGATTGAATATATACTCCAGACGTGGTCTGAACAATAAGGTTCTGTTCCTGTGGCTTTGGATTGCATTAGCCTCACTGCACTGACTTGGGTCGTGCTGGTAGGCCATTCAGGAGCCATTGCCAAATCAACTCTCCCCTGTTATACTCTTGTGCAATGAATTTTTAAACATAAATGCAGGATGGTACATGAGTCAAGTCAAAAAGAAACAATGAGTAGTCATTATTCAGAATATTTTGATTTTGACCATGCCTTCCATTATATTAGCTATCTTCCTATTAATAGCTGTCACCAATTAATAGGCATAGATTCTGTGCCTTACTCCAAGTCATTGATGGGGGAAAAAAAATTGAACTGACCAGGGCCAAGTACAAAGCCTTTTGATCCAGATAGAACTAGCCATGTCTCTACAAATTGACAGTGAACAGTAGTCTTTGAGTATAGTTATTAAACTATCTATGAATCAGCCCAAATGCAGGGAATCTCAGAATGTGTCTGATGGAAGAACTGTTCCTCTAAATATTGATAAGATTTGCTTTAAAAAAAAAAGTCCTTAGTCTTTATTATTGTGCCTAGTGAATCATTAATAACGTGGAATACTCTGTCTATGTGTGTCTGCGTGTGAGGGTATCATCTTATGGAGTCCTATAAAACACACTTGGGAAACACTGATCTAATTCTGTTACTGTATCATGCAGCATGCAAGCTTCCAGTCTGTCCCCCTGGGATTTAAATGAGAGGCTTTACCAAGTATTCTGCTGTAATCATGATACACTGTGCCCATAGCATGCCTGTGTCCCTACAATCTATTCGCTCTGTCAAAGCAGGAAATAAGGGAAGAGAGTTAAGAACTGAGCCCAAGGGTTGGAGACTAATAAAGGCACAATTGGCTGGGAGAATTCAAAGACATGCAACCCTGGATCTTGAAGGAGCTCGAACATTAGGTTGAAGAATGAGAGACAAAGGTTGAATCATAGGTTGAGCCAATTTCCCAGCGAAGATCCAGAAGGAAAAACCCCAGTGTGGAGCTCAAGACCATCAACTTGTGTAGGCATGAGCAACGGCAGCTGGGTTTTCAGTCAAAGTCCTGTGGCATCAGCTCTACCCGTCGTGGCTGAGGTCCTGCCCAAGTGTACCTGTTCCTTATAGTCAAGGAGTTAAGAAGCTCCTTTCTCTTCACCGTTGCTCATATTGTGCTGTCTACCCCAGCACGGTCTAGCCTTTCTTTGTCCTTCTAAGCTAGGGATGAAAATCATAGACTCTTTTTATTGTCTTTAGGATGTCCCCACAGGCCTTGATGACTTTGGGCTTTCCTTTGACACACTTCTTTTTTCTACCTTCCTTTTCTAGTCATCTTTGGTTCTCTGTCCCATCTTTTGTCTCTAACACATTTATATATTTTCAGTCTTTTATATGTCCTACATACTCATTATTAGCACCTACATTTGTTCTTGGACTTAGCTAAACAGCAATGTCCTATAGCTTGATGTATTTGTAAAATGGCTGTATTCTTGGGAAAAAATGCATTTTAGTAAGTTGAACAATATTTTTAACATTCATAGGAAGCTTGAAATTTATAGATACTTCCTAAGGATCTTTTTCTTTAAAGTTGAAGAATACTTTTGTAAATCACACAACCTCTAATTTGCTAATTTTGTAAGTCTGTAGATTTAGTTTTCTTAAATCAGGTTAATCTGATTCAGTAAATACTGCATTTTAAAGTTTATAAGTAGCAACTGACCAGTTGGCCAGAATTAATCTATGTGATTTCAGGACTGCGTTCAGCTTTACAGTGTGATTTAAGATTGGCACTTAGTAAATTAAATGAGATCATTTTATAACTACTCATAGTACAAGGCTGACTCCTAGCATGTGATGTGCATGATGAAATAATGAATCTACAGTAGCCCAGATAGTACTTTCTATTGCTGCCCTTAACATCACTTATCCACCAAATGTTATTGAGTGCCTAGAATATTCTGGAAACTGGGAATACAAATGCCTGCCTTGGTTCTATTCACATCACACAATGACTTAGAGTAATTCACTGCCAGGCACCCAATCCTAAATCTCTGCAAATATCTTAGTTACTAACTAGAAGGGGATTGACACAATCTAAGGGATCTTGCAAGCCTATGGGCATTCTGGACTCAAGCTGGAAAGTAGTACAAATGGGAACTTCACAGGTGTTGGAACAGGGGCTCTTTCCTTGGACACGGAAGGGCCAAGAATCAATGATGAGTCTATGGAAAAGTGACAAGTTTAAGTGCAATTCTGGCCATCTTGGTAGCCAGGGAGACAATAAGAGGAAAAGATAATGTTTACTGTGTGCCTCCTGTGTGCCAGGCATTGTTCTAAGCACTTTGCGTGTATTCATTCATGTGGTCCTTATAACATCCTTATGATGTAGGTTCTGTTATAATTCCTGTCTTACAAAAGAGGCGTCTGAGGCACAGAGAGGTCAAGTATTTTACCCAAGGTTGCACAGCATGTAAATGCCAGGGCTGGGGTTCGATCCAGGCACTCTGTTGGTGGTCACAGGGCTCGAGTGAGGTAACAGTTGGTGGCCAGACTCTTGGCTCTGCGAAGCCGCACAAGTGGAGATATTATTAGGCACTGCTGCAAATCACTGACATCGGGATCGTAGACTCACTCACCCACACAGATGCTCTTGATTTACCCGGTAATAACTTAATCGAATGATTTATACACATCATCTCCTGCTGGCACAAGTATACAGCAACTTAGTTCTGGTGTGTATGAAATAGAGATTTTAAAAATCCAAATGACTTGTGGGGAAAGTACGTTTCACCCTGGGAATGGAGAGATGAAAACCTCAGTTCTGAGGGAATTCATAGGCCCCCCGTTTAGAATCCCCCACCCCCATTCTACACTTGACTATCTCCCACGTCCCCATAAATCTGAGTGCCCTGGATGTCTGGATAATGAATCAGAGATGGGTATTGATGGATGAGTACCTAGGAGACAAGACCTGTAAAAAGTGATTCATTAACCTAGGCAACCCTTTATGGCTAAAAATACCAAAGCTGGGGTTATCTTCCCAAAACACAAATCTAGCCATTTATCTCCTGTGCTTAAAACTCATTAATGGCTGTCCTCTGCCCACAGGGCAAACTCTCAATGCCTTGCCCTGCTCAAGGCCCACCGAAGGCTGACCCCCTTCTCGGCCGCCTGCAGGGCCTGTGTGCTGCATGTTCCAATCAGCCCCTGCCGCCCGATCGCCTTTTCCTCCCACCTGGGGATCTCACCTCCTGGACTCTGTAGCTCCTGGGGGCTCCTGCTCCTTCAGCCCCGGCTCCGATCTGCTTTCTCAGGAAGCTCCTCTCTCAGACCCAGTGTTGAGACAGCAAGAGCATCCAGCGCAGGACGGAGCCAGGAAATCCCTGTGATCCAGAAGATTAGAAACTCAGATAAGGTCGGGACCTGGAGCTGGGCAGGCCTGAGTTAGGCCCTCCCAGTGGGGAGACCCCAGGAGAAGGGAGGCCCCATGATGAGACCTTCACTGGGGGCGGGTTGCAGAAGAGCCAGCCAGCACTGTCACCAGATGAGCTCAGAGGAGCCGCAGTCATGATGCTGAGGTTGTCCCCAAATGCACGGAGGAAGGAGGAAGCCCTGTATCTGGCCGGGTGGAGAGCTCATTCGTTCTGGAGCAAAATCTTCAGGGACAGCTGGGATGGGGCCGGAAGAGGCCAGGGCTCAACCACCCCGTGAAGGCAGGAGCCGCACAGCACCAGGGAAGCACAGTGCAGGGGGAGCTGGCTCCCAGCACACATTTCTCAGACTCCTCATTTTGTTCTGCTGTAGACTGAGAGCCCATTGGATGGTTCTTAAGGACACAGGAGGTGATGGTGAATCAAAGACCACCAAGGACAGGCTGGCAGGTTTCCTACCAGGTGTGCACTTTGCAGTTCATGTTATTCTCAGTCACTCACTTGTTCAGTCAACAATCCAGGCCCATGGTTGTGTGTCCCAGGCGCTGTGCTCTGGGCTGCAGCAAAGTAGGGAGACAGCCCCTGCCCCTCAGGAACTCCAGGACCCCTGGAGTGACACTGTGCTAATCACCAGAGAACTGGGCACAGGGAGGCACAAAGGGACTTTGAGGGAGGCGCAGGAGCCCATGGGGAAGCCTGGAGGCTCTCAGTTGTCTCTCTCTTTCCGGAATTCCTACAGCCATCATTCCCCATGACATTAAAATACTTTTACATCTGGCTTTTTGTTTCCTGTGTAGATCAGGAACAACTTGAGCATAAGTTGCATTTTATACTTTATCTGCAACAGTGTTTAGCACATAGTTAGTGCCCAACAAATATTTGGGATTGCTGAAAACAATGCGAAAGAAATTCTCTTTCTCTTTCTCCTCCCTTCCCTCCCTCACCCCTTCCACTCTCTCTGCATTTTCTCTCTCCTTCCCTCTCTCTGTCTTTCTCTCTCCCTCCCCTCCCTCTCTCCAGGATTTCAGCAGGAACTGTACACAGGCAGAGCTGACCAACAGTAAGCTCGCCCAAGAAATCCTCACTAGGGAAAAACTCTGCTCCCCTCGCTGGGGAGGGGGTGCATTTTGCAGATGGAGAGCAAAATCAGGCTGTGGGCTTTTGCAGGAGGCAAAATTATAATTTGCATTTCTCTGTGGAGTGAAAAGTCTGTAATTTAGGATTTTGCCTAATTGCTGTTTAGAGTTCCCAGGGACTGCTTCTCTTCAGCGGTCATGCATTTTTTGGAGAGGTGCACTATTCATGGCTCTGCAGCTCCATCCAACTGTGGCTTAAAGGTGAGATGACTCAGATAGAGAGCAGGTCAGTCCAGAGTTCTGCTGTTTTTCTGGAGTACAGATTTGTTGAGCAACAAGGAGGAGAGGGAGCAGTGCTGGCGCCATTGAGGGGTTCCGAGCACTTGCTTGCAAGCAGCATCTCTGGTCTGTGGCTGCTCCGGTTGAAGCCCTGAGCAGCTGGTGACGGGCACATTCGTGTTCTCTCTGCAGCCGAGGGCTCTCCTTGGACATGTACTCAAGGCTGCAGGACTCTCTGTTTTTCATTTGCACTCTGTGGACATTTTGGAAAGTTACCTACTTCCTTTGAAAATTACTTTCAAGTGTTCCTAAGTGGTAGTA
The DNA here is from genome assembly GCA_008086735.1 of Cheirogaleus medius. Lineage (NCBI taxonomy): Eukaryota > Metazoa > Chordata > Mammalia > Primates > Cheirogaleidae > Cheirogaleus > Cheirogaleus medius. Next base: position 43,708,798 of record VBSM01003157.1, read on the forward strand.
AGAATGACATGCAGGCTGCCTGTACTGGCAGAGGGACCAGGCTGCCCCCTCCCTGGGGCTCCTACTCAGATTCACACGCAACCAAACCAAACCTGCTCGTCTCCCTCCGTCTGAGTTTGGGTTGTCACCATCAATTAATTTTTTTTTAAAGGCACATTAAAGGACCAGAAGTTATGGTCATATTTATCTATCATGGGCAAACATCTTGGCTAATGTAAAACAAATGCACTTTTCATTCAACTTTTCTACAACTGGCAACTCCTCATGGTTTTAAGTTAAGGCCACAGATGTTAAAGCCGCAGGGAGTAGTTTTCAGGTGGGACGAGGGCCAAGCCAAGAGCAGGAAGCTCTCCAGAGGTCCCCTCTCCAGGGCTATCGCTGGACTCGGATGTTTGCACCTGGCTGAACCTTTTGCACAGCCTGAGCCTGGCTGAACTGAATATCCCAGAAGTTTTGAAAGGGACAAGGGTACATCGGAGTTTGCTATCACAGAGCACAGGGCCACATGTAGAACAGAGGCTACTGGGCTGTGTGTGTGTGGTGTGTGTGGGGTGTGAGTGGTGTGTTTTTGTGTGTATAGTGTATGTGTGTGTGATTGTGTGGTGTGTATGTGGCATGTGGTATGTTTTTGCGTGTGTGCTATATGTGGGATGTGTGGCATGTTTTTGTGTGTATATTGTACATGTGTGTGAAGTGTGTAGTGTGTGTGGTGTGTTTTTGTGTGCGTAAAGTGTGTGTGTGTGTGTGTAGGGAGACAGGCACTGTAGACAGGCAAGAAGTCTTGTTGAGAGCCGGTGCCCTCGACACTGCAGAATGGCACTAACAGTGACTATGTCCTGTTTGCCTTCTCAGTGCCAGGCGCTGAGCATGCGTTACCTTGTCTTAGTCTTCAAAACAACTCTATAAAGTATTACTCTCCCAGGTTTGCAGATGAGGAAACTGAGACTCAGGTGACATATTACTTTGCTAAGGCTGCCGTAACAAAGTACCACAAACTCGAGGGTTTAAAATCCTGCAGAATCCTCCAAAATCCAGAAGTTTATCCTCTCGTGACTCTGGAGGCTGGAGGTCAGAAATCGAGATGCTGGCAGGTCCTGACCCTCCTGGTGCTCTGAGTAGGATGCTTCCTTGCTGGGTGCTCTCAGCCCTTGGCACTCTTTGATTTGCAACCGTGTCACTTGCCTGTGTAGGTGTCTCTGGTCTGACATCTGTCTTGCGTGGTCATAGACTTTACCCCCTGCCACCCCGTCAATTCATGAGTGGATAATTAAAATGTGGTATATGCTCACAATGGAATATTACTCAATTCTAAGAAATGACAGTGAGCTAGCACAGTTTATGCTATCCTGGATAAAGCTTAAGCCCGTTATCCAAAGTGAGGCCACACAAGATCTGGAAAATGGACTACACATCTACTCGCCATCAAATTGGTACTGACTGATTTAAACTATGATACTCAAATAGTTGTAGTGTTCACCAGGGATTGGGGAGGAGACCCACATCTTAGGGATGTGACGTACATTGTCGGGGGGAAGGGATCACCTCTAACCCTTCTTAGGGAGAGGCAAAAATATACAATGTAACCAAAATGTCAAAACAACAACAACAAAAAAAACCCCCTTTTATCAGGTGGTGGACTGGTGGGAGGGGGGAGGAGGGGAAAGGTGTATATTTACATAATGGGTGAGGTGTGCACCACCTGAGGGTTGGACATGCTTGAAGCTCTGGCATGGCGGGGTGGGGGAGGGGTGGCAGGGGCAATATATGTATCCCTAACAATACTTGTACCCCCATAATAAGAGGGAAAAAAAAGTAGCATCCTTAAAAAAAAAAAGAATACTTGGTTGTCTGGATCTTAGTGATTGGTAAAGCGAAAAACAAAACCAAAAGTCGCCCATGAAAAGACTCCCCAAAAAAGTCTATTATGAAAGAGGTTATACCTATTTATTTTCATTCTGACTCTTCCTGATTGAGAGTGCTCTTTGCTTACACTTGGTAGGAAGGAACTTCCTACCTAGAAGAAAATAGATTACTTGCTGCTGAAAAGAAAGATCTAGAAAATAAAAAATTTTGAGTGGGTTTTTTTTTTACTTGCCTGTTTTTTTGTTGTTGTTGTTATTGTTACTTGTTTGTTTTATACCATTCCTAAGTGAAATGTTCATACTTTTTTTCACATAAGCTTATTTCTTGATGAAAAAGAATATTAGGAGTTAAAAAAAGAGAAACATATTAATCTAAAAGGGAGTGTGTTGTACCTATATCTCTACTTCTAATAGTTGGAGAGGAGGAAAGTTGGTAAATAAGTCCCAAGTTCCCCACAGCTTCTTTCACCAGTTGTCCCCTTTTGAACAAGGACCTTAACCCTTGTTTTGATGTCATGGAGATATGGTGAGAAGCTCCTGGCTTATCTTTAACACCTGTGACTTATACTAAGAATTTATTTGGGCATTTTAGTGATGCCTTGTGGAGCCTGACCTAAACCATCAAAATTAAATGTTTAACAGTATTTTCCTGCGAGGAATACTGACGCGCTTAAAGCAAGACACACTTGGCAGGCAGCGTGAAGTCAAACGGTGCTCCTGCCTGCAGCCCAGGGTTGCAATTAATAAAGTTGCAATAGCGTCACAGCTGCAACCTTGAGGATTTCCATCTCCCCCCTAGACTAATAAATTGATCTCTTAGAAACAAGCTGTGAGCACAATTTTAAATTTAAATATTGTGTCACTCTGAATGTGCTTTCCATCAAGATATTAGCTCAAGTGAAGGACGTACTGAATTGAAGATCTGGATATGTTGGCAGAAGCCTTTAGCCTAATCAAGAAATTTATGGGCGGACAAATTTGCTGGGGAGCCAGACATCTTCTCTAAATCTAGACATACAAGTCATTTAACTGCTGATCTACAGTGTCCCTGAGCTTCCTTGAGGTCAATTAGAGGACCTTATCCATTTAGTTCTGCTTTATGACTTTAACAAATGACTTGCTATTTTTTTTTTCTTTCTTGGTTACCAGAAGCTAATAAAAACTTCACGGAGATTTAGAGACAACTAATGAAATCAGGAGCTTTGGATTGCATGCCTACCTGTTCTAGTTCTTGTTTGGAAATTCCGCATGCCCAGCTTTGAAAAGCACAATGGAAACCAGTCAACAAATGGGACGTACAGATATCTAGCCTACGTGGATGGGCAGACATGGAGGGATATGAAAAATGACATCACAAAACGTTCAGTGCCTTTCCGTCCACATGGAGCCAGTCGCTCAGATGCAGTAACCCTTCTGGCTTTGCCTCTGGAAACATTCAGTGGAAACTGGTGACTTGGTTGGTATTTCAGACGTGAAGGCATAGGTTGAAAGCAGACCTGGGCTTTAAGGCTTTAAGAGTGGCAGCTTTCTGTCCAAATTCCAACAAAAATAGTTATCAGCTATATTTTTGCCTCAAAGGCAGCAGGAGAACATAGACCCCCAATTCTGTGTAATCCCACTCAACTAAGACTCTAACAACAACAGTCCTATAGTGCGGTTTATGTTATTCTTGGCAGGGCTCAGATCTCAGGTGACATCAAAGGTGACTGTATAGATATATATGCAATGAAGTCAGCTTACAATTACTGTTAGATTTACAAATTTAACTGCATAGGATCCCAAGTTTATGTGAGGCAGAGAATGCCACAAACGAGGAGATAGATACCTATGGCACACGCAAGACACGGAGTGCTGATTTCTTGAATACACAAAGAGCTCTTAAGAGTTAATAAAAAGATAAATAACTCAATGGAGCAATGGGCTCTTGCGTATGTTACAAATATTTTAATCTGGTGTGACATTTACTCTTTGATTATATTATTTTTGTGATTCTCATAGGCTTGTATTTTATGGGGTCAAGTCTCAATGTCTTTCTCTCTACCACTTTTATGCTTAAAAAAGATATTCCTCATTCCGAAGTACATATATTTGATTTGGGATTTGGGAGGGCATGAATTTCTGATCCATATGTAAAGTTTTTGGTGTGTGGTTAGAGATAAAAATAGCCTCACATTTTCCTAAATAATTTGCCAGTTGTTCCAGCTCCATTTACTGAGTGGTCCTTCCTTTCCCCACTGATGTGTGGTGTAACCTTTATCATATATTAAATACTCATGTGAGCTAAAAATAAAAAGTCATTTCGGTTGAGAGCCCTGAATTCATCTGAGGAGTTTGCAGAGGTGATGTTCGCAACATGTGGACGTCCTTCCTTTCTTCTCCTCCCCAGAGACTGAAAATAGAGGGAAGGAAGCCAGGGAAACATTAAACAAGGTCTGCTGCTCTGGATAATGTCTATTAAGAAAAAAAGCAGGCAGGGATTTTATGATTTAAAGACTATTATGCTGCTTAAAGAACCCTGCAAAAGTAACAATAACTGCCATTTATCGGGCACTCACTCTATGCCAGGCGCTGTCCTGAGCAGGTCCACGGATGACGTCACTCCATCCTTACGACCTAACCCTAATCCATGATGTGGGTACTTTTATCATCACCCGGCTTTTAGACATTAGAAAACTGAGGCCCAGAGATACCATGTCCCTTCCCCCAAAGTCATTCAAAAGGACAACTGCCTAAAATGTGGCTAAACCAGCCAATCAGCAGGGGCGCTGGGATTGTTACCTTTTTCAAAACAGCACCTCTCAGCAAAGACATCAGATGTCAACAAACACCCCGGGAAGGTCCCTGCAGATGGAGCATAGGATGCAGCATCATCTCGCGAGAGGACATAATGGAATCAAGCCAGTGAATTCTGTGGTTCTGAGAAATGTGGACCGCTGTCAATTCCAGGAACTCATTTAACTCCTGTCTTTTCACACCAGTGTTTCTCCTTTCCAGGAAGGCCAAGCAAGAGGCTTTTCGTCTAACTGGTTTGAGAGGGGAGGATAGAAACTGTTTTCTCAGGAGATCCCACGGTAGCTCAGAGAATTCTGTACCTAAATCTTTGGAGATTAGTGGCCTGTGGGTGTTTTTATCCTTTGTAATTAATTGTTCGTTTTTCAGATGTTTATTGAGTGTCTCAGTGGGCCAGCAAGGTGTTCGGCACTGGGAACACAGGTGAGACCTTTGCCCTCACACAGCACCCAGTCAGGGGGACGCAGCCCCAAATCCAGGCCGGGGTGTGTGCCAGGATGTCACGGGGAGGAGCTGCCTCGGGGCCTGCTGCTTTCTCCAGCAGGGCTCTGTTTACACAAGTCCAGAAGAACCAGACACTGGATTTGGACCAGGGAACAGGAGTCCTGGATTCTTGGGCCCGTTTTGTCACTCACTGCCTTCACAACGGTAACCCTAGTTCAGCATTCTTGTCCTGAAAATGGGACTACTAAGATAGCTGTATCTTACATGTATCTGTAGGTCATTACAAGAATCAAGTGTATGTGAAAATTTCTTGAGTGTGTTAGTTGCTGTACAGATGTCAAGTTTTACTACTGAAAGGAGAAATACTGTCACTTGATTTGTTCTTGTCTTTCAGTGGTTGTGTGTGTGTTTTGTTTTTGTTGTTGTTGTTGTTTACCATCTTGGTACCAGGCAGTTGGTTCAGCTGGCCCAGACTTCATGGCCAGTTGGTTCCAAGTCAGAAAGACACAGTCTCTTTCTCACCCCCTTGACATTGCTTCGAACTCCCTAATGAGGAATGGGCTGCCTCGGTGTTTTGTCAGTTCAAACCACATCCTGCCCATTTCCACTTTCCATAATACAGCTCGAGACACCAGTGTTTTAAGATGTGGCAGGCTTGCTGGTGAAGCGATAGCAGAGGTCCTGTTCGCAGAAGTGAAAATAATTCATCCAGTGGTTAGCACATCAGGGTGGGCATTGAGTTTACCCTGGATCCCAACTTGATCCAAATCCCTGGCTTGGGATATGGATTCCACTCAGACTCTTGTCACTACCTGGACTCACAGTCGTCTCCTGGATGAGAACTAAGCCAGAGGCAGGACGGAGAGAAGTGACACAGGGAAAGAGCCACATGCTGTCCAGGCCTGGGCCTGAATCTAATTGATGGCAATGGTGTAGCCCACAGTAGCTGGGAAGGACCGCAGCAGCCTCTTAGTCACTTTACAGATGAGGAAACTGAGCCCAGGGAGGGGTGGCTGGTCAGAGGCAGAGCCTGGACTGGCACCTGGGTCTCTGAGCTCCTGGCTCTAGTTCATTCTAAGAAGACAAGTTGTACCCATAGCTGTAAGCTAATGACTTGTTGGCATCACCAGAACTGGTTCTGGTGACCAAGAATGGCCATCTGGTGATCAAGAATGGTGACCAAGGGGCACATATCACTGCTGGGAGCTATTTGCTAAGAGCCAGGTTGAGGCCAGTATGGGGCACCCAACAGCAGCTCAAGCCCATGCTTAGGGCACCAGGCAAGCAGGAACATCAGATAAAATAAAGCCTTCTAAAGAATTTGACCCTTGAAGAAGAAGAGAAAGAGGAGGAGGAAGAGGAAGGAAGAAGAAAAGTCAGAGGAGCAGCTGCAGTGTGCAAATGGTCACCAAGAGGAAATCGGAACTCTTTGGAATTTGTAAACTTATGGTTTGGAAACATTTTTGTTACTGAGATGCATGATGGTAGACACCATGATCTTTCAAATGTTCCCAGGAAGCCAGAGAAAGTGATGGGAGAGCCACCACCCAAAGCAGGGCTGAGGGCAGAACCAGACCTGGACTGTTGGGGTCCAGGAAAATGATTCAGGACTGGCCTGAGTGACAAGTGTCCCCAAGTGTGTACCCCATGGCCCACTATGTTCAGTGGGCAGACCAGGCTGGCGGGCACGTGGGACCTCTGTCTCCATCCTCCCTTCTGGGAGGGCCTGGAAGGCTAAGGTAGCCCTGACCGTAGGAAACACGGATTTCCAAAGACACCTCCCCTGTAGGCTTCTGACTTTGAGCAATGCTTATCACACGGGTGAGGGCTTTCCTTATCTTTCAAGGGTATGGGATGGCCTGTAAGTGCTCAACTTTTTCACTCAGCTTCTGATTCTCACTGGGAAGCTGAGTGTTGCATGGAACGTTAACATGGGTGCGTGGACAGCTTGTGGTGTGCCGTGGGCTGCCAGGTGCACAGCCTGTCTGTGGCCTCTCCCGGAGCAACGCGAGTCCTAAGCCTGGGCGAGGAAAGAGCACTCAGAGGAGACAGCAGCTGCCGGAGCCCGTCTCTTTTGAGCAAATAACCAGCACCTGGGAGTGCCCTGTCCCAGGCCTATCCTGGCTCCGGGTCTGAGCTAATTACAGCTCCGTTGTGGGGAGAGTTGCCCTGTGTCAGTTTAACTGACAGCCCAGATAAGAGGTACTGGGCGAAGTCTCACAGGTTGCACAACAAACCACTCTGCCAACTGAGGGAACAGACGAGCCTTTTCCAACCTCTATGGTCAAAAACGAATTTCCTTTATGGCTGTCTTCTCCACCATCTCCTCTCCATCTCCTATTTTTAGTTTTCAGGTTGGTCTTAATTAGGTTTGGGTTTGGGGGTGGGGGCTTGTGGGTGATTTTCCCTTGGACTCATTCAAGCATCAGCGTGGTATCTGGCCTCTGGCTTCCTGTCGTGGTTCAAGATGTGCCTGGGGCTGTTGTCCACCACAGATCGGGGTTGGCATCCACAGGCCAACGCCACCAGTCCCATTGTGATGAGCCGATGAGCTCGGCCATGTGTCAGTGAATTTAATGCCGTGGCATGTTCAGCAGATTCATGCCGCCTTCTGCTTACTCAAGAAGGAATATTCTCTCTGACAGCTGCATCCCCAAACCCACACCCAACAACTTGCCAGTTGGGTCCACCCTGCCAAAAAGCTCTCGCCATAGAAGATCAATTAGCCTTCCTCACCAGTGAACGCCCCCTGCACCCCTCACTCCAATACCATCTGCACACTCCGGTGTTGCAATTGCTGTTCCTGCATTCCCTCTTCACCACGGTCGTCTGCCCAGGCAGCAAGTGTGAGACTTCGCCGAAGCGCTGAAGTCCTACAAAGTGTTTTTAACTGGCCGCAAGCTAATTCAGCAGTGCCATCTGAATTAGGAGCCTCTGGTGCTTCCGTCTCGCCCATGGAGGTACTGCAGACCTCAAGGCAGCGTCAGGATGGTCCAGGGCAGGTAGCAACAATTTCCTTTTTAAATTCTGAGGTACGTTAAGTCAAAGCCGAGAGTGCATTGACAGGCTTCAGGGTCAAGCAGAATGAAAAAGCACAGGAGAGGCGGGCAAGCCCACAAATGACCAGGGAAGGGAGAGAAGGCAGGAGAGTAGGACAGAGCAAGGGAGGATGGGAGGGGCCACCCACAGTGTGCACAGGTGCCACACCCAGTGTCATGGGGTGCTGTACCTGATGCTGCAGCCCCTGGTGCACAGCCAATCGGCATGCGGCCCTCTGAGGCCCCTTCTCCTCCAGCTCTGGGCTCGAGAGCACTGAGTGCATGGGATCGGCCAGCCCTGTGAACCCGTGGCTCCGGGCTCTCTGCTCCTCCAGACTGGACTGTGGGGGCAGGCACTGGCTCTGGGAGGCTGAGCCCCCTGGATGGGCTCCCTCCTGTAGGGCAAGGAGGGCCCCTGGGGCTGGGGCCCCTAGCGGTGCTGCCGCTGTTCCTCAGATGTCACGGGAGGCTCAGTGTCCCGAACAAAATGGGATTCGACAGGTTCAATGGCACATTCAAGGGTGCTAATGCCCCACCCTAAATAAAGGCTGTGAGGACAACACGATGCTGTAAAATAAGCCTCTCTGGCATGTGTGGACGTGCAAACTAAATGCTGAGCTCATCCTCCTGGCGTGGCAGAGTCTGGATTCATCCCACACCCAAATCCCTTCTGGGGGGCCTCAGGGGAGCTCGCCAGTGTCCCTGACTGCCTGGTTCCGGGTCTCCCGCTCCAGCTATAGCTGTTCTACCTGGTCTCTACCCAATCGATCGTTGCTGCTTCCTGCTCTGTGCTGAGCCCTGGGGTTTGTGGGGAGGGGCTCACCCTCTTCCCTGGCACAATGAGACAGCTTCCTGTCACTGGCCTTTCACCGCTACTGAATTTAAACAGATGTGGTCAAGGATGGCGGTTCCAGGTCTGACCTCCCGGCTCTGCCAGGCTCGTCTAATCCCCTCCAATCCATCATTCCCTTATCTCACCCCTTCCTCCTTCTCCTCTGCCACCACCAGATACTCACCAATAATTCGAAACTGTCTTTTGCAACAGAGACAACAAGTGTCGGCAGTTTATCTGCTGTGCATAATTCCAAGAATTGAAGTTAAAAAAAAAAAAGTCAGGAGAGTGAATGTTGATAATGATGGAGTTCGCTGGTAACCTGTCATAAGAGTCCTGGAAACCTACTCTGCACCCCGGAGCTGGGTGAGCAGGCGAACACTTCTCCATCATCCTGGCGCCCTCTGGCCTCATGGCATCTTTTCCATTTTGTGTTTCGGGCTCCTCGTGGGCTCCATGCCTGGTCTGCTCCTCCCTGCCCATGACAGCTCCTGGCTCACTGATGGGAGCTTCCCTACCAGGCACACCGGGGAAGGGGAAGTCGCAGGCTCTTATCACCTGCTATGGGCACGCAGATGAACATCTGCTGGGTAAGAAGATCCTCCCGGGACAGGGAGGTGGGGGTCGAGGCGTCTGCTCATTTCGAATTAGCCCAGCCATAATGAAAAGGTGCTGACAGACAGATGAGGGGACCCAGCCTCTCTCATGTGGCATTCCAACTTCTGCCAGGTGAAGTTGTCTACACCTAGGATAAAAGGTTGGAAGGACGGTGTCCCAGATCGAAACGGGGACTTCGTGTGTGACTGTGTGTGTGAGTGCTAGTGTGTGCATGTGTGTGCATATTCGGGGAAGAAGGTGCAGTAGATTATTGCTAGAGAGGGCCAAGGTCCTTATGTGAGAAGATCTTGGCCAGTGAGCAGGAGGAGAGGTGAGAAGAGGGACAGGGACAAGGATCTTGGAGCTGAGTAGAGGACTGAGAACCAGAAAGAGAACAGGAAACCTCTTTGCTTTGACCAGAACCTGGCTCAGGAAGCCTCCTTTGGATTCCTTGGCATTCCATCTGTGTTAGGAAAGACCTGATTTTTTAAAATAGAAGTTAGAAAAAAGATCCTCTTGCGTAACTGGTGCTCTGCGTGGGGGCAAACCCAGGCCCGCGCCAGCAGGAGGGCCGCGGCTACTTTGGGAGCTCGCTGGCCGGGGAGGGAGACCCAGTCTCCCCACGGCCCTCAGGGGAGGCATGGTGGCTGGGAGGTCACAGGGGAGCCCCTAAAATGATGAAAAGCTTCCATGGGGTTGTCACTGGTGCGGGTATCAGCTGTGAAGCATGTTTCTAAGTGGAACAACACAGTAAAAAGAGAGAGACACCTGCAGGCATCGTCCTGTTTCAGAGAAAAAAGTCCTTGGCCTTTGGCATCTGACTTTGCTGTTCTGCTGAGACGTGCGCCAGTGTGTGGCGGCACCAAAAGGGTCATGCTCCCTAGGGCTCCACGATTGTGTGTGTGTGTGTGCACACATGTGTGTGTGTTGGGCAAAAAGAGAGAGGATTCCTGACAGGAAGCCCAGTGAAGGCAAGGCTTGGCTTGTGTGTGAAGCAGCTGCTGCGCAGGGTGGTCCCAAGGCTTCCGCCAGCAGCCGGCCCTCTCTGCTGCAGGGTGGAGAGAGGACATGTGAGGCCCAGGCTTGGCTTCCAGAGAGGAGAGGACTTCTTGGAGTTCCTGAAGCCTTCAGTTGGGAGAAGCAGGTGGAATGGGGGGGCCACTCCTTGCTTTCTGACACCCCCAGTGCTGGCTGAGGCGGGATTTCTGGACATCTCCCCTGGTTATTTCTCTCCATGCTCCTCTCCCGGGTGTGACAGGGCAGGCTGGGAGCTTCCTGTAGCTCCCCTCACCTGCGCCTCTCAGCCGAGCCTCCTTCCAGCACAGGTGTTTACCGAAGCCCGGGAGAAGGCGCTCACTGAGTGTGTGTTGATGAAATTCCCCCACACCCATTCGTTGATTTTCCTTCTGTTATGTGGGATGTTAAAAAGGGCAGACCTTTGAGTTTGTTCCTTCTTCCCTACAACATGCCAACAAGGTGGGGGTTCAGAAGTTATAGCACATTGAGAACCAATAAGGCTTTCAAAGAGCTGGGAGGAAAAGACCTCAGATTCATCCTGAGTCGGATACACAGCCAGGCCTGCCCTCATCTCTGCAGAGCACAGGTCTGTGGGGCCACACGGAGCAGGAGGAAGAGGCCCCTGCTGTTGCAGGTTTGCAGCCATTTGGGGACCAGGTGGGAAACGCTATGGAACGTTCGGAAACGTTAGAGGGCAGCTAAGGCCGTGGCTGCGGGAGCAAGGCAGGATTGGGCAGAGCTGCACAGGCCGTTCCGGGGAAGGATTCCTGGGGGAGGTCGGTATGAGTTGGGCCTAGAGGATGAGGAAGGTCATGTCATGGGGAAGGGGGAGAAGGAATTCTAGAAGGTGCATGTGTGTGAGTGTGAATGTATGAGTGTGTGTGTGTGTGTGTGTGTGTCAGAATAAGCTTAAATCTGGAAGTAGGCTTAGCAGGAAGTATTTGGCTCAGAAAAAGGAGGAACATTTGTTGAGCTTCCCGTGTGCCAGGCTGCACACTGACGTGTGTTAGCTCACCCCATCCTTGTGACAGCCCTGAGAGTCAAGGTCTTATTATGTTCATTTTACAGATGAGCAAACCAAGGTTCAGAGATGCTTGAGCCATGTGGCCCACAAGGGAAAGAAAGAGGACCCAAGCTCGTGTCTGTCTCCAAAGCCCCTGTTCCTACTCACACCCCCTGGTGGGACCCGCCTGGTGGAAGGCAGGAATGTGGTGTTGAGTGGGGGCAATGCGGTTGCGCAGAGAGGGTGAGGTGTCGATGTTGGAGACTCGAGAAGGGGACAGAAGATTCCAGTCTTATTGCAGGAGGCCGTAGAAAGTTGTGGTGGGTATTTGACCATGGGAGGCATGTGGAGAAAGGGGTTAGGCTTAGCTAGAAGATGCCAGAAGGCAGGGAGACTGTACAGGAGTAGGCAGCATGGGCCTGGCCCAAGGTGGAGGGGTGGCCAGAGACAGGAAAAGGACAGAGCAGACAGCGCAGGAGACAGCATCTCCCAAAGCGTGTTCCATACATAAGAGGATCTACAAGTGGTCGCATTTAGAGAACTCTGGGTTGAACAAAATAGGGTTCTTTATTGTAGAACTTCTCCTAGCCTTTGATATGCCAACACGACTCTGGGAAGAGGGAAATGTAATCTGTGGTATTTCTTGAACTTACCTGACAATGAAACCCAGTTTCTGCCAAGTGCCTTCTGGAGCTGGTGTTCCACAGAACACTGTTTGGGAAACGCTGCAGTGTCCATTCCCCAATGTGTTGTGGGCGACGGGTGATTCGCTAATTTGGAGACTTGGGTGCAGAGCTTAGGCTCTTGTATGACTGCCCTATTGAGTCTTCTCGTTTGTTTACTTTGTTTTCTTAACCTTGCTTTGTCGCTCCTTTTCTGCTGGGATCGCTGACCCAGAGTCTGCTGCTGCGGGGGACAATGCGTTTTCTCTCCCTGTGGCTGGCCTGCAGGCAGGAGAGAACTCACCTTGACAGTGGCCCTTCGCTAGTCTTCCTGAGGACAGCAATGTGCCTGCCCTGCTTGGCAGGTCTGGCCAGGCTGGGGGAGCTGTCCCTAACTCTGTCCCACACACCTGGACAGCCAGATACAGGAGCCATTCTCTCTCTCTGAAGAACGTTCTGCCTCAGGGAAGACACCAACCGGGACTTCAGAACAGCCTGGGGGGCATGGCCAGATCATAGCAAAAATAACAATATGACTTATTTGCTACAGAAGAGAATTCAGAATAAGAAGAATCTTGGACTCCATCCAGCGGGTGTTAGTTACAAAGAAACCAAAAGAACCACCTTAGAAGGTCTCACTGGTGAGGCAGCTTTGAGCCCTCAGGGACTGCCAGGTGGTGACACTGGGGAGTATTTAGGGAGAAAGACTTGTCTGTTGGCATAGTTACTAGCTGGTTACATGCTGTCCCCACCTGGACTTATGGAGCAGGCTACAGAGACAGTCCAGCAGTTTGGGAATTCAGAGACCAGAACTGCTAACCCCAGCCCAGCCACCCGGGGGCCCACTGACCCCAGGGCAGATCACTGTGTGTGCTTTCCTTTTTTGGAAGAGAGAGAGAAAGAGAGAGAGGGAGGGAGAGAGAGAGATAAAATCTGATCTACCTCTTAGAGGTTCAGGGTGGTTTTTGTTTTGCTTTTTGTGAAGAGCAACTAATAAAAATGACACCAAACCCTCTGAAAATAAATACAGGCTCTATGCATTTCTAGCAATAATAGTAAGTATTCTTGTTGGGATTGTGGCTCAATTTACCACGATAAAATCGCTGATAAATTTCTAAAAAGTTACTCCTTTGTGCGCATACCTTCTCCCAGAAAATGGTTTTCTGTTAGAGGAAAATTAAAGGACACTCCGAGTCATTCATTTGGGAGTTTATGTATTTCCTTCCCCCCACCCCAGTTGAAGAGCTCTCTCTCCAGGTTTCTATTCTGGTCATATTTCAGAAACGACTGGACTTCAGATTCTGCACTCTCACTTGACTGGGAACGAGTTTAGAAAAAATAATGAGATTAACAGATAAGTAAACAAACATTTTAATTGAGGCTCAAACTGCAGAAGTACTTTGGGCAGTATGGAGTTACATGTTTCCATATTCTTTGTTGGTCTGCATGAAACCCAAACCCAGAAGGTTATATTAAACATAATCACCTAACTCCACAGGGCCTTGGGAAGAGTTTTTAATGTGGCAATTTAAAGGCGTGTGATTGTGCAAAACACAATGGCATGAATGAGTGTTTTCTGTTGCCTTTGTTTCTTTTAGAAAGGAAATTAGCTCTTGGGAAGAGTACCAAATTTCCGCACCCCTCCCCCCAAAAAAGGGGAAAATACCCTGATGATGGACCTCACTGATCCCTTAGGAAGGTAGCTATGAGTCCGATCTGGAATGAAGTCTTAATGCAGGTTTTATGTTGTGAGGACCTGGCCCCTGGCTCCCAAGAGTGCTTCTAAGTTGAAAACTTCATTGCATTCTTTTTTTTTTTTTTTTT